>CAUJNA010000946.1:739868-869868 GCA_963377175.1 Effrenium voratum | reverse complement strand
AAATTATTCAAGATCGCACGTTGCAGCAATTGCAAGTGAGAACTGATGCTTTGGACCTGCGTCCTCAGTCCTGAAGCCGAGAGTCATGGAAGCATCTTCGATATGCCTCTTATCGATGGGTCAATGGGAACTCAGCAGGAAAAGCCCGTGCCAAGCGCGAGAAGCCGAGCGGCTGAAGACCAGCATCCGAAGAGCCTTCGTCAAACATGTCTTAGCCTGACTGAAGAGGCGTATGATACTCCGGAGGGTTGATTCATGGTTTCCCATGGTTTCACTGTGCTTGGCGAGTTTTTCCTTTTTTTTTTGGGGGGAGGGGGGTTTTCTTGGGTTCTGGGCGTTTGTAAGTTTGGGGGCTGCAAAATGTCAAGGTTTGTGAAGCTTTTCCTTGTTTGTCTCCCCGGAAAAAAGGAGGGGGTTGCGCAACTTGAGCCGTACTTCGTGGAATGGGTGTGAACTTGTTATTGGGGGTTGATCAGTTGATCACTGGCCCAGGCACACCAGACTTGTCAAAAATCACGAGGCAATGGCAGACATCCTCGTCCGAGCGTGATTGAACAATACACGTTCTTTCATTGCAGCTCAGCACCAAGTATAAGGGGCAGGTTTTTAGTGGTTTTTATTGACCAACCTTTAAGAAAGGCCAGACCCAAATACAGCTTCAGCCTTTCTTGTCTTGTTTGAGGTAACTCTTCCGGCAGCCGAGAGGTTTGTGAGACACTACGAGAAATCTTTCAACCGCCTGTTTCTCTCGGATGCTGGAGTCGGGAGCATCACAAGAGATGAAGGCTCCCAAACCTCACCAGGTGTACCAAGAAAAGTTGCCATGCTCGCCGCTTAGTTTGTATTTTGCTGAATGCTCGCTCTTTAACAAACCCAGATGGGCTTGTCTCAAAATGGTTGGATTCCATTTGGTATCTGTTGGTTCCATTCAAAATCATCCCAAAAAGAATACCCCCAGAAAAAGACACCCCCAGGTCTATCGCATGGTGTGCACTCTTGATTTGTGTGTGTCTTTTCACAGTTTCTTTTTTAAATAACCGGTTTAACAAACCAAAAGGACACCCGCAACTTTTTGGGGGTCCCTGCCACTTCTTGAGTTCCTGGACTCCAACTTTTTTTGGTCTGGACCATTTTAGTTTTAATATCAAGTTTTGGAGCTTCTTTTGGCCAATCCTCTCGATCGGAAGTGAGAAAAGAAAGTCGAGCCACCCATTTGTTTCAAGCCTTGACTGCCATTGGGATGGATCTTTAGACTTTGGCTTTTTGGGAAATTAAGGTGTTTTCCATTACACCCCCCCAAAAAGTTAAACTTGTTGCAGGTGGTCAAGAGCAACCAAGAAGCCTTAAAGCAGCCAGGAAGAGTACAACCAGCTGAGCCTCGTCATCGACGCCCTGGCTGGCACCGGTCGTGGTGGTCAAGCCCCGCCAGTCATGGCGCAGCTCGACGGAAATTGTTTGGCGAGGTGCCACGGTCAAAGGATGAGTTCCTTTGCTTTGGGTTAACAGGATGATCATCCTGGTAGTAAGGTTTCTAGGGGTTGATTCCGATTCCATTATGTTCAACCGTTCTTTCCAAAAACCGGATCCGTTTTCCCTCGGTTTCCGGAGGTTTTCTAGAAAGGATCCCTGGAAAGAATGGGGAAGGTACCCCTAGAAGGTTCCTCAACCCGATTGAATGATTCCTACTAGGGGAACCATGACCATAGACCATAGGAGGAGCTTTCACCGTGGCGCATATGTCTCTTGTTTTGAGGGTAACTTTTCAGGTCGGTTTTAGAGGGGCGCCAAAGGCAACAACACCATTTGTTGTTCGTAACCCTATTTTTATGACACAGGAATGAAAGGATGTGTGGTCGGTTCCAGAGGGGATCAACATAGACTCCACAAACCAGGGTGTTTGGATGTTTGGATGTCTTTGTTGAGGGTACCCCTCAAGGGTCATTTCGCCATTCCAGGCTGACCGCCACCTGCAAGTCGGAGGTTCGTGAGGACGTGGTGAGGCGCGCGGATGCGCGTGTAGTGCATGTGGCGCATGCGTTGAGGCGTTGCAT
Source organism: Effrenium voratum (assembly GCA_963377175.1). Lineage (NCBI taxonomy): Eukaryota > Dinophyceae > Suessiales > Symbiodiniaceae > Effrenium > Effrenium voratum. Next base: position 867,817 of record CAUJNA010000946.1, on the reverse strand, counting down.
GCCTGTGGATTCGGAAAGGATAGAAACAAGACATGGGTGGCTCGTCTTTTTTAGAATAATTACCATTTTCTTGTTGTGGCGTAGACAACCACAAGGACAACTACCATTTTCCACATTGTTGAGCGTTGCGTATCACGATTTCAAGGATGGACACGGGACATGTGAACAGCGCCAAAACCGACAGCAGGCTACGTAGTGACCCTGCATGTGTGAATGAGTTCAAGTTGATCAAAGCGCTGCATGATGCCCAAATTCTGTAGACTGTGGCAGGCACTGCCTTGCTCACCTTTTTTTTGGAAGCCATTATTTTACCATGATCAAAGTCACCCCCACAAAGTAGGTACAAGGGAACAACCGAATCCATTTTCCGACTGTAACCCGAAAAAACAGAACAAAAAGAACGACCGATTGCTGGCAAGCTGGCAGAATCGATTCGGGTAGATGAAGGTTAGTACGGGAGAAGCAGGGTGCTTGGTTAATCAGCCTGGTTATATCCCACTTACCATGCTCATAAGTCTCCTAAGTGGGTAGTAACCAGGCTTACAAACCACTTGCCTGACGTACCCGATCGCCCCTTTAGGTGCCTTCGCCCTTTTTTCCTTCTTGAAACATGGTTGTGCGTAGACTATGTTAATACCGGGTTTTGAATATGACTCACCTGTTGCCTGGGCTTGACGTGCCTACATGTTTAATTTCTTCCTGCAAATACCAACAAACCATGGCAACTGCGGTAATTCATGGCCAATTATAGTTTCAGCTACTAAGAAACCATTACAGTTTCAACGTTGGTAACTCATGAACCGTGGTGAAACCCTGCGTGGATTTCGGGAGAAGTCCATCCACAGTAAGATTGAGCCATTGGGGACCTTTTGGGAAAAGTAGATGGGCTTTCCTGGAACATCATGCCCACCATACCCATCATGCCGTCATTCCCATAGGTTCTAAACCCATCATACCCATCTGTCGGTGGGTCAAACCAATGGTACCATTTTGGGGTAGGTGCATCACCGATTTTAGTCTATTTTAGTTGGGATTGGTATGGGGGTACGATTTGGATTTTGACCCATGGCCATCTACTTCTGATTGCTTCACCTTTTCGCCCCGCCGATTCTTGTATCGACGGAGTCAGGTCCTTGGGCTTGCAGGGCGCCGAGCAGGTCCTGGGCTCGATGAATCGGCCGCAGCTCGGCTCCCGAAAGCTGGCGCCCGGATGGCCGCTTCCCGTTGCCAAAATGGCCCCTTGGTAAATGCAACCAAAGACTAAAACCGGCGAAACCCTAGCTCCCTAATTTTGAGCCACACCCAAATGGGTGCATACAACCTAAAGGCTGTTTACCTAAGGATTGTTCAAACAACCACTACAACTCAATGGTTGGCTTGATACAACCTATGGCAGGGTCCTTCTTTTTGACTGTAGGTAGGCTTAAACCCAGGGGTTGTTGATCCCTACCTATAGACCCAAAAACCGAAGAAAACGTAGACCCCCCCAAAAAAACGGGTTTTTCAGGAAAAAGTCGGGTTTTCCAAAACCACTAAGATCAGCCGCATTCCACAACACGTGCCAAGCACCTTAAAAACATACCTCTTCCCAGATCCCTCGCGCTTCTTTCACTTCAGGTACCCCTCATCCCTCCAATGCTTGTAGCATGCTTGAAGGTTCCTTTGCACGACCCGCTTGATTGCCTGCCCAACTCCAGTTCTGCGGCTCAGCCGGCTGACCCGGCCAACGTAGTCTTCTGATATTTGAACTGAGTGGCATAGGGGATTGATGCAGAATTTTGCGGCACGAATTTGCGATTGCTTCTTCAAGTCGTGGAAAACGTGGTGAATTCCATGCCCCTTAGGCATGTGCGGGAATAAAGGTTGACGATGCTCTCGCAAGGACATGGTAGCAAGACGCGCGTAGCCTGCCAAAAAAGCCAGCCCGCTCTCCGCGATTTCTGCCGCTTCAGCACAAGGGATCCAAACATCTGCTGAATACAGCCTGCGCAAAGCTGACTGTATGTGAGCGTTCGTCTCCTGACAAACACGAAGCAAGGTGCCCTGCGCATAGTTTTGACTCAAAGCAAAGTCCTCAAAGAATTCGCATAGAGAAGTTGTCACGCGCCCTTTGGACCACATGCCGTTAGGGAAATGCGAAGTATCGGGCCACCCGATGTTCATGCGCGTGATGGCATTCAGAAAAGGCGGCCTCCGATTTGACCACGCCCATCCCAAGTAAATCTCAGAAAGTTGCTCAAATCGCTCGTCAATCGCGCCAGCACTCATGGTTTGACTCAAGAGAGCCAGGAACCCAGCCGTGAAGCATTTTCCAATCCCCAGATGGAAGCAATGGAAAAGGTCAAAAGTGTAAAATGCAGGCTCCTCCCCCTCGATGTACGGAATCTTGTTCAAGGATGGTGTTTGCGCGAAAGGGCTTTCTTCAAACATGGTCGATTCCCAAGCAGGAGTATTGCTCTGATAGTTCTCGAAGGGAACACCAATTTGGCCAGCGCGGCACAGATGGCAGAGCCCACGTGGCCGAGAGTCCTTGCCACGCGCTCGTTTTTCGCAATTGCTGTAACTGCGCGAAAAAGATCCAGCCTTCACAAGCCACGCCCAGTCCCCAGTGCACTGCAAGCATGCTGCCCAGTAGGTCACGCCATTGATGCAAATGCCTTGCTCAAGCATGCGAACCGCGTCCGTGGCAATAAATGCTAAAATATCCTTGAGAGCGGCCTCGTCCCTGATCATCTTGGGTAGCACTGAAGTCAAAAGCCGATGGCAAAAGGTGGATCCGCCATAATTTAAGCGCATGCTTAGGAAAGGACGCTTCTTGCGGTTCTTGTTCGCTTGAGCTGTGCCTAGCCCCAAATAAGAAAGCCAGGAGAGCACGAGGAAGCCGCACCTCTTACGTCCACGCCCTTCGTCCCCGTGTAATAAAAGGGGAGCGCACCTTGAAAGGTCTAGCTTGTTCTGGTCCGCAAGAGTAAATACTCGATGCGCTGGTTTCAAATTTCTGTACCGCGCCCAGAATTCACGCAAAATTGCTTGTTCGCGCAAGGGGTCGGGCTGTTTGAGTCCGATGAGGATGTGCCAGCAATTGTGGGTGACCATGAACTCAAGCCAACTGCGCAAGCTCAGTACATCTATATCGCCTCCGTAGATCACACCAGCGGCTTTGGGCAAAATTGTCACTTTGATAGGTAGGGCCAGTGCAAACTTTTTGGCAATCACCGTGTGAGCATCTCTCTCAGAGTTGTTTTCTTTGCAACGGGACAATTCAGCGAGGCCCGCAGACCCCGAAGCAGCTTCCTCCCCAATATCCGCGACAACAGCCTTTGCTGTGCGGATTGCAGATCGGTAGGATGTAGCCTCAGCGGCCGAGGGTGATTCAAGGTCATGTCTTTCGTTGCGCGTTGGCAAGCAAAGTCAGGCAATGCAAGTGTTGCGTGCGGGTTTGTATATGATGCAGGCTGCTTATGACACAGCCGGCTAATCACATGCAAGCAAGCAAAGGCTCTTGACGCTTCTTTTTCCCCAACATGCTACAATTTGCAGCCTGAATTGTATAGCACCACCCATTTCCACGCCAGTCCAGTCGACACACCAGGGTTCAACTTAAGGTTTTCTTGCTGAGGTATCCAGCTGACGGGGCTCCTGAAAACTTACAAGGGTTTCCGCTCCTGGGCTCAATAGGGACTGGCAGTCTTAGGTGGGTACCGAAAAGATCTGTACACAACATAGCACATGTAAGCTCCCTCCAAGCCATTTGTGGGAACTGTGTCTCCGCCAGCTCTGATATTTCGGCAGCCAGGCTTACCTCAGGAAAACACAGCCGCTTTCACCGTTGCCCGTTGTGGCTCATGGCGTGCGCTCGCAAAAACACCAAAACCCAAAATGAAACATGCGAATACAGACGAGACACTCTGGTACTTCTCAATTAAAGCAGCTTCCAGCATTGCCGGTGCAAAGGGCTCTCCAGAAACGTATAAAACCTCCATGTTTGACCACTTGTCACGTGACCATGAATAGCCGTACAGCTTGTTTTCCCACCGCCAAACTGGATTGTGAGTGAAGCCCACTTTGAATATCATCGGGGCATGTTTGGAAAACAGGGTCTCAATCGTTCTCACAGCATGCCGCAAAACCACCCCAGACAAGGCATCAGCGGGAGGTAAGGTAAATCTGATGCAGGGCCATGCATCCGCTTGCTCCAAGATGGCCTGCAAACTGGGCTGCGAGCTCAATTCAGGCTTCAGCTTCTGCGCAAACTTCGGCTGAGGGAATTCCATGTCATCGTTGGCTTTGGGTTTCTTGTTCTCGTGATGGGGCACCAGAGCAGTTTTCCAAGCATACGGCCCTTCGGATTCCTGACTTGAAAGAAAGCTACGTGAAAGAGCTATATATGTATGAGGGAACCGCATATATTTGTTGTGTATGTTCGGAATGAACCATTTTGTACGGGTTGCAGGCTCGATTGACACACGCGCGTGCAAAGGAAAATGGGCCCCCAAAAGGCGCCGAGTTTCTGACCGATGGCAACTCAGCAGATCAATCAGCTCTTCTTCAACTGTTTCCTCACAGTCATGGCGGCGCATGCTTTTTTTGGGATGTCCCGTGCACAATCTTTCTTTAAGCTGGTGTTTGTGTGCAGACGAAACTCAAATCCGCAACCCTTCGCTCGGTAAAAGTTCCAGGGATCTGCATTGATCGGCTTGCATTTTCACCCATGGCTTGTTGTGCTCTTCATGCATGGTTTCAAATGTTGAACTGTTCCCCGAAACTGCTGCGGGATTCGATCCAAAGAGGCAGCCACCATGAAGGAACATTGCAGTGAGGGTTGGCATCTCAGGCCGCAACTCCTTCGCCGATCTCACCAGCGATGTTCCGCAGAGCGTGCCCGGCACCTGGCACACAGAGAGCGCACAGGACCTTCCCCAAAATGGTTTCCATATGTTGAAGTGTCCAGTGCAAGAGTTGGTCATCACTCAAAATCGGGAGCACGGGCTTTTTTTGCATTTCCGTCAAAGCCATCCCCCTGGCAAACATTGAGTCGGAAATATGGGACATTCGTGCTGTCACCTCACACCAAGTTTGCAAGCATTTCAAGATATCTACTTTGCAGTGCCAGTTGCAGCGACAGCCCGGCAAGTCCCAATCAAGCTACATCACATCATCCGCGTACTCTAAATGTGGCACCCTGCGGGTTCCAGAAGCAATGCATGTATATATGAGCATAGGCTTCCCGCAGAGCAAAAACCATGCAGTTCATTTTGGACACGCCCTCTTCACCTTTTTGGTGGCAAGCGCGGGTGATGTTTCAGACACCTCAGGCTTTGCCCTTTTCTCCCGCTTATTCTTGCCCTCTGCATCGGGGGCATCATCGCGTTTTTCGTAGCGCTTCTCGGACCTATTTCGACCGAGGCGTGTGTTGTCGACACATCGGATTAAATGAGGCTGCCACCGAACTTTGGTTTCCAGGGCCACCAGGGAAGAACACCTCATTGCATGTAGACCGACAAGTCACGGCTGGCACACAAGATGAATGCATGCGTGTTGGAGCAATTTAAATCTGACTAAAGGACGTGTACGTTGCCTTTCGCATGGCAGCATTTGCATCTTTCACGAACCTGAGACAGATTTGTGTCCGATCGAGTCACGCGGCACTTATTTGTGCACCTGCCCAACTAAGTTTCCCTCCAAGAAACGATCCTTCATAGTTGCTGACTTCTCCTTCTGCGAGCACAGCGTGAAGCGCGTCGTACTCCGTGTCGAGCTTTTTCAACCCGTCCAAGAGCTTGTTGATGTTCCTGAGGCAAAGCTGTTTTCAATTGACCCCTCATTGATCATGTTTCTGCGTGGTGTGCCGGGAGAGTTCCAATGTGTACAAGGCTCTGTTTGCAAACATCTGATCTTGCGTAATTCTCCTTGAGGTCCCTGAGGAGTGCCCTGATCTTTCCACTCTTCTGCAGCATGCTGTCCAGAAACCGCTTGAGGGTTTGCTTGGTCTTGCAGGGGCAAAGAAAAAGAAAACGCCTATGACCTGCCAAACAAGTGCTTTCTACTTTTGGGCTGCGCCTCAAGCTCCTGCGTCTTGGGGGCCTGCGGCGGCTGCCCCGGTTCCGGGGCCTCTGCGGCGCTTGCCGCTTGCCTTGCCCTGCTCTGGCCCAGGTTCGCGAAAGCGTCCTCGTCCAGAGTGGGAGGCCGGTCGGCCTCGCAAAGGCAAATGGGAGGGACAGGAGAAGCAAGGGAGGGCATTCCAACCCACAAGTCTCATTTACAGTTCAAACCCAACTGAAGAGCCCAATGACATTGAATTCAAACTGGCCCAAGTTCCAGGCCAAAGCCAACCTGCAAGGCTTCGCCACAACTTTTGTATGTTCAGTACGGGGCATTGCCGATTTTTTTCTGGAAATCCCTGCAAGCTCACTCATTGGTGCTGTGCGGATTAGGGGGAATATTTCAAGGTTGGTTCCCATTCTGGATAACACAAAGATGCCTCAACACGACTGGTTGTTCCAAGGCCTTGCTAGTCTGGCGATGGATTTCCTCCTGGGTGTGGCTCTCCTCGCGTTGGCCCTTTTCACTCACCATCACGTAGTACTCGTCGGTCGCATCGTACACATTCTTTCTGGCAAGGCAGAAGCATCAAACTGTGTTGGCTATGCAGTATACGGGGGTGGAATCCGTGGAGTATAACATTATTTAGGTCACAGCGTCTTGTTCAAGAGTCCCGTTGACGTACATAGGCAAGCAACACTTGCACCACGAATAAGTTTGCACATGCGCCTCGTGTGTGTGGCTTTCTTCAACTCGCATGCCTTTTTGGCGCCAGAGATCCTCGCCCTTAGAAGGAGTATTCTAGCCAATCATGCGTATGAGTCAACTGACATTCAAGCCAAGTCCGTTTGCTATGCAATGACAAGGGACGCTGTCCAGCCCAACTCCTCCTTCATTTCCTTCTCCGATAGCCACTGTTCATCAATGGTCACGGTCATGGTTTGCCGGCGCTTGACTATAGTCTCCAACTGTGTCACAAATTCTTCCTCCAAAGGCAAGTGTGTGGGGGATGTCACAGTTTATGAACAACCTACTCATAGCCTTGCAGTGACCAGACATTATGTTTCCAATGGTCCTTACTGAAGTTGCACTTCATGAGCAGCTGGGCCATCTCATCTTGGCTCCGCTTTTTCCACTCCTCCTTAACCCACTCCGGTGCTTCCATGTTTTTCTTCTTCTTGTGGCTAGTGACAAACCGGCGCAATCGAGCTTTGGCGGCGTCTTTTAGCAGCTCCTCAAAGAAGGGAATGAAAGAAGGGAATGATGTGTCACGCCGTTTTTTTGCTTGAATCATCTTCTATATAAAAGCCAAACAAGCACACTGTTTTGGCGAAACGGCAAAAACAACCGGTCAGGCTCCTGCCGAGACTTCTTCGGGCGCACACCCTGTGACTTGGCAGCAGTTTCTTGTTCGGACTCGGGCTCGGGCTTGGCAGGTTCCGGGGGCTGTGTGGGCGGAACAGTCGTGCCTACTTGGCTCTGGGAATGCTGGGGCACATTCTCGGAGAGCACCCGGGTGGTTGGCTCTGCCGGTTCTCCCACTGGAGTAGGGCTTGGTTGGGCGGCAATCACTCGAACTGGGGTTGGCACAGGTCTCTCATGGATTTGTTCACATTGTTCCTCAATCTCGGCATCCTGCGAGCCATACTGCAAACCCCCTATGTATATGCAGATAGAATGATCACAGCCAACTAACCAATGAAATGCAATTTGGTTTGGCTTAACAATATGTATTTGGAACCCGCCTCTGAGTGTTCACCCTGATGGTCATCTCCCTGTGGAGTAGTAATCGGGATTCCTGCGGCGATCAGCTCATCGTCTGACGCCTGGCGATGCATGGAACCCGGCATGCCCTTTATACAAACTGGATAAGAATTTCAGAAGAACATACATTTCAAAAAGAGAAAGAGAGCAAGAGAAGAAACTCAGAAAGAGAAAGATCAAGAAAAAGAGGAAGAACAAGAAGAAGAACAAGACAAAGACAATTTGAAAGAACCAACGAACCAACCAACCAACCAAATAAGAAGGAAATAACAAAGAAATATAGAGAGAGAGAGAGAGAGAGGGAGGGGGGGAGCACAGGAGCGGGAGAGAGAGAGAGAGAGAGCAAAGATATACACAAAAGAAAGAAACTTCGAGGAGAGAGAGATGAGAGAGTGAGAGAGAAGAAAAAGAGCGAGAGAGAGAGAGAGAGCGACCGAACACGTGCGCGAGTTCAAGGGTTTACCAAATATATGGTTTTAATGCATATATAGTTGTCAAACCCCTGTGTGTCTTATCGGGTCGACCCTCGCCTTCTGCGTCTCAGGCGAGCTGTCCACGGCCAATGGAGCGGGAGCCTGGGGCGCTATTCGATCGAGGGTTGCCAAAGAACCTCTGTTATATACAGGTAAGTAACAGAGCTGGTGAAAGATTGGTCTTGGCCCCCTCCATCCTGAGCTAGCTCCAGCTCGAGATCCTGCCACGGTCAAGTTTCTTGAATGGGACCATGCAGTATATTGTTATATAGACGGCAACATAGCTGTGAAAGGACCAAATAAAGAACCAGTCCTCGATTTCTTGTTCCAGCAAATGCTCTTCTTGTTCAAGGGCAGTAGCATCCCCCCTCACATGATCCAGCCCATCATGCAGGGTGGCCAGGCTCCATACTCGCACCGTGGTGTGCGAGTCAACGGACATGTTTCACCAGCACTTCAAACCAACCTCACAAGCTGCAATGGCGGCAGGGTGCTCTGGTCATGTCGAGTGATGCCATCCCATGCGTTACAGTGCATGTGCGCACCATCAACTGCAAGCCCAATGCCTTTTCCGCGAACACCTCTATGCATATAGTGACCCAGCGCTTGACTGTCCCCTTGAATTACGCAGGTCGGCCCTGCACACACTGCAGTTTCTCAGGGTTCAAACCCCTTGGCGGCACCCCCCGGAACCCATCTTTTTTTACGGGTTTTCTACGGGTTACTACGGGTAAAATACGGGTTGCCGACGGGTTAGCAAAAGTCGGACTTTTCTGAGAACACGGATTCTTTCTTTGCAATTACGGGTTTTCTACGGGTTACTACGGGTAAAATACGGGTTCCGCACTGTTCCCCGGCTAAAAGCCAAACAAAACACAAATGTTCAAAATAACACCCAAGTTTAATAGAGTTAAGCTACTTTTTTGAGGGGCGAGACCTGAAAACAGCCGAATCACAATGAGCGGTCTTGTGTGTATAATGCGCAAAGGACAGAAATTGTTGACAACATGTGCCAAAAATGGGTGCCACCAAGAGGAAAGCCCTATGCAACTGTATTTCCAGCCTACGCCTTGTTAAAACCGCCTGGATTTGGCATGAGGTGGGCCCATTCTAGAGGGATTTTAAGGTCTTTCCCACGCCTCAAGTAGTCAAAGACCTCGTGTATTTGCGACCACTTGAGGCTATCTCCAGCGCACGGCATTGCCTGGAAAGACTCCGTTGCTGGCGGCACAGGAGACGGGAGCTGGGGCTGCCCGCGGGCGGTCGTCGTCAGGGAGTCGTACAAATCAACCAGCCGCATCCCAAATTGCGGCGTGTATTCCCTCAGATGTGTGTTGGGGCTGACCGTATATGAGTGACCTTTGCCCCTCCCAAAAGATCATGCCCAAAGGCCATTAAAAAAAGATCGATCGATTTGGTGGAAAGACTCAGCTGACCAAAACTATACTCGAAGACATCAAGGCGCTCTGTGCCTTTCAACTCTGACGTTCCTTTGAAGCACTTTTCACCTTTGCGGTTGTAGTAAATCTCAGCTGTGGAGACCCTGCCGTTTCTCTTGCGCTTGCAAAGAACACCCTTGTCAAGGGAATGTGCGTGAACACTGTTGCAATACGCGTAGTGCCGCTTTGGAGTCGCTGCACCATAGTGGTTTGCCCACCAGCAGCAACGTGTCACCTGGGAAGTGGAAAGGGGAGAAGGGAAAAGGTGTCAAATGCACTCAAACACACTCACAGCAGGGTCAAGCGCATGCTGCACATCAGAAAATGGACGTGGGCAACCTAGGCCATCACGGCAGATCCCCCATGAGCTGTGTATAAGGCACTGAGGAGCTCCCGGAAAAGAGGAAAATACTCAAAGGTAGATAGCAGCGGCTGCTCAATAAACCAGCAAAATCCCAAGCACGAGCAAACTTGTAAGAGCATCACCGTCCTCGGCTATCGATAAAAAGTGATAGAGAAGACTCATGCGTGCCACTAACCACTCAAATAGCCAAGGGTCCGTGTCGCGAGACTGTTTGCCTCCTTCACGCTTTCAAAAGCTTGATGTCCCAAACTCGAGCACGGAGCTCGGTGGCTTGTGCCACGGTTTATCGCTGTCCAGCTACTGCACTTCAGCGCGAACAACGCAAAGCACTTCTGGAATTTCCCCTTGAGAAGGCATACCAGGCATAACCTTGGGATGACGCTCCAATCAAAAGGGTGAAGCTTTCCGTGAACAACCTCAATTCAAAGGCCGCCCAACACCCAATTTGTTCCCAGGCAAAGGGCGCAAAGCCGGATGGGGAAAGCATATTCATCACATTGCTTTTGCGCTTTTTGCCCTTGTGGTTGACCGGGTAGAGGATGTCAAACTTTCCTGTTCTCAGGCCACTAAGTCTCATGCACCGGCTCAGATTGGCACGTCCGGCAAAAAATTCCAGCATGTCAAATTCCTGCGGCGGCGGGTGTGCTTTTCAAGTGAATCAATACTCAACCCTGTTCTGCTGCAATTGGCAGGTCTCCTCGTCCAAGTTGATGTTTTTTGTCCAGATCACCAAAAGTATGCAGCACGCCAGCTCCTTAAGACCCATATGCGGGAAATATCGCAAAATCAACCTTGGAAAACATCATGCTTGCATAGGGGACTACAAAAATAAGGCTGCAGCTTTGCAGCATTGCAATTGGAGAAGTCGCCATAGCAAGGCGTCGATGTCATGGCTTTCCATGCTGTGTCAAAACTGCATGTGTTCCGGCTTTGCAGGATCTATGCGGGATCTATGCCAAGCTCCAACTCGCGCATGAAGGCTGCAGGGAGGGGCGGGTCAACTGCAAGGTGACCACCAAACCATTCAATCCTTGATGCCTCACCTCAAATTGCAATGACCCCTGACCGGAGTTTTTGAGTCGGCTTGGGATGGGGCGGGCAAAGGGGTTCCTTTAATCAGGCATCAGCGCGGCAAGAGTGACGGGAGGGTCGAAACAAATGTTGAGTCAGGCAGGGATCCTGCATAACAAGTTTGGAGCCGGAGGGGTCCTGCATAACAAGTTTGGGGTCGGGGGGATTTAGCATACCAAGTTTCGAGTCGGGGGGATTTAGCACAACAAGTTTCGAGTCGGGGGGATTTCGCATAACAAGTTTCGAGTCGGGGCGATTTTGCACAAACAAGTTTTGAGTCAGGGGGTTCGCAAGAACAAAAGAATATGCTTGCTTTTGAAATAGCACGGATTTTGCGTGACACTTCTCAGTCCATCTTTGAGGTAGGGATACTGCACGGACAACATGACAGTCTTCGAGCAACAAACAGGCCAGGAAGGCTTTGACTCTTCCACCGATTGGTCCGAACCTTGAACAGACTCCGCCTCGCCGCTAGGCTGGGCATCGCTGCGCATGAAGCGCTGGAGGAGGCCTGCGCAGAGCGGCTGGGGAAACCCATTGAAATTGGAAAGGAACTTAGGGGGCTATAGCATGGCTTTGCAAAGTCCAACTCATGTTCCCTTTCCGCAGTCTCATGTGCCCGTGTTTTATAATTGCGCAGTGCCCAGACCGGATACCCCTTCTCCCTGTCAAATCACATGGGTTCTGTTTTCTGCCACGCGGCCAGCTGCAGATACGAGCAGCTCTGTGGCTGCATCATGACTGTAGCAAACCTACCCATGACATTGCCCTTTGCAATTGCGACCAGCAAGGTTACTGTCTTTTGGGACCCAACCTCATTAAACCAACATTCTGGCACTGTTGTCATGTGTGGGGTCAAAAGTCCGGAACTATATACTTTGATGAAGCTCAGATGATGAAGCTCAGATATAGTTCTTTTGCTGGTCACCCTCGCGAAGCACATTTGTCATAACCCCCGTTTGCAGTCACAGCCGCCAAACAGCGCCCCCACATTTTGCAGGGGCAAACCGAGATCTCGATGTATATCGATTGATTGTGCGCTCTCATCGCAAAAAAACCCACATGGGTCAAGCAAGCGCTTCATGCATGACCGGGCATTATGCCCTCAGTGTCCATGTCAGGGTTCACAAGGAGAAACAATGCGATGCTTCCGTTCACTCTCAGGCGAGTCACCCCCATTCCGCCCCTGCCAAAGCCCTCCACTTTGTCCATCATGGCTCCGGCCTGGGCGAGAATTCCAAAGGGGCATACATTGGGGTTCATTTCTATGTTACAAGTTCTGGCGTTCCAGAAACCAAGATGCTCTTTTTGCAGCGTTCGTAAAAAGGGTGGTCCTATACACACCCCTTCGTAAGCCATCTTCTTGGTTTCCGTACATGCTACTGTCACTGAGTTTCCCTCCAAACCAAATATAGAAAAATGAAAAGGTTTACGCAGGTGAAAATGAGGGGCTGCAAGCTCTGCGCATTTCACTGCCACTGCGCACTTGAACCGGTCGTGGGCCACCGAGCCGTTGAACGAGAAGTGGTGGCAATCCTTTTCCTCCTCAACTGCCTTGACCCCGCCCGAATTCCGGGTCCAGTAGATGTTCAAACGGTAGCCGGGAATCTCCTCAAGCATGTTGCGTGTTTCCTTCTTATAGATGTCCACGGGCGAGTCAAGCAGCGGGTTGAATTTCATCGCGAAACGAAGCAAGACTTCAAGGAGTGGTCGGCTGCGAAGGGGGTGGTTGTTCAAGGCTGGATCTTCCCTGTTCGTCCTTCGCCTGTTGCCTGCTGCTGCCTTCGCCTTTGCTTCTCCTTTGGCGCGAGCCTTCGGTTTTGCTTTGGGCTCTGGCTTCGATTTGGGCTCTGGCTTCGATTTGGGCTCTGGCTTCCTGCGCTCCTGATCGTCCTTGCCCTGGTCTGCTGTAGCTTTCTTTGCCTTTGTTTTCTTCCTCTTCTTGCTGTCGTTGCTGGGCGCGTGCTCCAAGTCTGCTGCGCTTGAGCCTGTCAGGATGCGATTCTTGCGTTCGGTTTTCTTTGTCAAGTTCTGCTTCGACTTCTTTTTGCCCTTCTTTTTCTGCTTGCCTGTGCTGCTTGATGCCGCTGCTGCAGCGTCTGCTGCTTTCTTTTGCGTTTTGTCCTTCCTTGCTTGCTTCTTTGAAGCCTTCCACTTCAACTGATCGTCTCTCGTGACGAAGTCTTCCTCCTATGCGTGCAGCAGGTGTGGAAAAGTTGCGGCAACCGGTGAGTCAACCAGTCACGTGCCAAAAAAAACGCAACGCCTTAAGTAAGAACCAGCGCTCAACATTCAATTACCCAACGGTTGAAAGGATCAGCCCTCAATATACGGTTCCCGGCGCCTCGCCAGGCATCCTTGCAGCGACACCTGCATCAGCAGGAGCAATGGGCTGGGGCACGGGGTCGGCCGCGGGCGGGCGGAGTGCCAAGGGCGGCTGCCACAAAGGGAGCTTGCTGGGCTGGAGGTGGGGGTGGGTCTGTTGGAGTTGGCGCAGCTGGGGCCGAGGTGGGAGGGACAGTCGGGGCTGTGGCTTGCGCGGCTGGTGCGGGTGGAGTAGGGGATGGAGCATTGCTTTGGGCAATTGGCAGGGCTTGAGTGGGGCTGGGTTGCAAGGGTTGCGGTGCGGGATTGTTGGACAGGTTACTGGTCGGGGGCAGCGGCAAACTGTCTGCAATTGCCGGGTTTGAAGCTGCAGCTGATGGTGCTGCAGGTGCAGCCGCAGGGGCTGCCTCGCTGGGCTTAGCAAACACAAGCGGTATGTTTTGGTACTGGGCTCTTCTTTGTGCTACAGTCAAGTCTGGTGACGGCGCCTCTGTCAACTTCTCAGTCTGGGCCTTCAGGGAAAGGGTGACCGCGGCAACCTCGTAAGGGTTCATTGGCTGCGTCTCTGTTGAGTCCAGGATCAAATTTGAGCTTGCGCTTTGTCCTGGTGGCCATGGTAATCACAAACCTCAAACACTGAGTGATCCTGGATGGCCTTTGTGATATAAAAAGGGTTCTTGGAGTTCGAACACGCAAGCGGGCATCAAATATGTATAGTTGATGACTGACGTCTCCCCCAAACTTCAAATTTTCATCCTCGATCAATGATCCCTTGTTCCCCATTTTCTTCAAACAAAGGACCGTCCTGCGTTGAGCGGGGGCGGAGAGAAAGCCGGGTGCTTGGGCGAAGGTGTCTGGAACACGTCACCCTCGAGCTTCATTTTCTTCATGGCTTGAAGCCTCAGAAAGCGTGATAGGCGGGTTGAGTTTCTATTTTGAGATAGTTTGATGATGTTGCCTTGACCGACCTTCGACAACAGCTTAGTTCCGCACTGCTCCAAACGTTGCTTGGCCCGCTTCAACCGCTCCGCACGGTCACCAGAATTTCCTAGGCACGAAGGGCTACTTCCACGCGTTCAGAAGGTTGGTTGAAAAAGGGAGCAGTTGTCTTGCATATACAACAGTTGTGTGTTTCTTTGTTTCTTTTTATACAGTCAATCCCTTCAAACTGGTTCAACAGGTTTGATCAAACAACCCCAGCAACTGTTCAACATCGGACAAGTCTCCTACCACCGATGGCTCCGCAGGAGTCGCTGGTGGTACCGGCACTGCGGCGTCACTCGCCAGAGGAGCCACGGGTTGGGCGGGTGGAGCTTCGGGCTTAGCACCAGAGGTCCCCAAACAATTCTCAGGGGTATCTTGGCCAACAACTTCCTTCTCAGGGATCTGTTTGCCAACCGGCTTGTCCAAGCAAATCTCTTTGCCAACCACTTCCCCAAAAGGGATGTCTTTGCCCACAACCTCCTGGTCAGTTCCCTCACCAGACTCCTCATCGTAGGCGTCAGGGTTTTCGTCCTCCATGGAGTCCTGCCAGCGTGTACGTGTTCTCTGTGACGTAATGGCTGAGATTGGCACACACTTTTGGAGAAAGGTTTAACATACCCTGCCAATTGTAAAGAAGGTTGCTTAGGCGAGCCAGCCAAAGACCCAAAACAAACAGCAGTCGTCCTTGGAAGTGCCCTGCTTGGCAGCTTTCTTCAGATTGATTTTGTCCACGGCTTCCTGTAGGTTTGTCAAAATTGCCATGGGTGTGTGTGTGTGTAGCCAAGGAATGACTGAACAATTTGCTCAACATACGTTTGGGCTCACCCAGATCAGATTGAAAGCAAGCTCGTCGTGGCCCCCCTTGCACATGCCCCAGTGTTTCCTGGAGCAGCGGGTTCAAAATCAGGCACATGTTCTGGAACTCAATCTCCTGGGATTGGGCGCATTGCTCGGCTGTCAATTCGTTGACAAACCTTTCGTTTCACCTTCTTTCTCCCATGCAAATGTTTGGATGAGAGGTGAGTGTGTGTATAACCTGGACCATCTCAAAGACAGCAGCAAACCCAAATCGTGATTAAACAAATATATGTTGCCAAAGCACCCATGAGGGCTTCTTGATGCGAGTCTTCATCTTGATCAGCCCCAGAAACTTGCGTGTCATCCAGCTGTCGTGGACTATTTGACCATCATCCACTTGCTTGGACATGCGCTGGTAGAGCATCTTGAGCTCCTCCCTCAAAGGCTCAACGGAAGGCTGCGGGTGACCCTCCATCTCAGCCATTTTGAGCAGCAACGGTGTCAGGTAGGCCCGAATGTGCTTGTGGCAAGCTGTTTTCACCGTCTCCGTCAGGTTCTGTGGGAACAAAACCGCTTTCTCACCGCGTAGGTGTTCACGAATTTCGGCATCAGCCTCCCACACTGAAGATAGCCCAGCCAAACTAATCTTTTGTTTCTCACCCTCCTTGCCCTTATCCTCCCCCGCAACTGCGTCACCCATTGCAAATGGCGCCTGAAAGGCTACGCTCACTGGGCCAAAATCTGCAAGCATACGTTTTGCCAACATGCTAAAGCGCAACATGGCAAGTGACTGCCCCGCAGGAGCTCGGTACGACCCGGCCTGCTCGATGATTGGGAACAAAAGGGCCCATGGCGCGTCCGGATGTGCCAGAGGGCACGCGTTGAGAAACACGTTGTCTGTTGATATTTGCCCATCTTTCGGAGCTTCACTCAGTCGCAGAACGTGTTCTTACTTGCTGGAAGCTTGATTGAAAAAACAGAGCCTGAACCAAATCCACTCAGCTGGAATGTATACTTCTTAACTCGGAGCATTCCGATTTCAATTACGGAAGTACTTTAGGGCCCCGGAACCTTTTTGAGGACCCCTTCTGACAAGACTCTGTCTGAATTGTTTGGTGACGTTCGGTGAAACTTAGTAACTTAAGACTTGTTCACTGCACATTGTGTATGATTGCCAGATTCGGCTTGGCGGACTTGTGATATAGAAAAAGTATGGCCCTTTCAAAAGGGGCATGGGGGACCCAAAAAATATTTCCCGGCAGCCACGTCTCGAGCCCGGGAGACGGCGTTGCTGACCTGGGGCAGAGCAGTGGATATAACGCATGAAAATATATCTCAAAGCCACGAGTAATTGTACATGTTTGGTCCGAAATATAGGGTATCCAAGAAAAGTCGATGTTTTTTTTGGAAAGTTGGTGTTTTTCCAAGAGTCAAAAAAAGTCGGGTTACTCAGAAAGAACCTGCAAATTCGTAGGTTCTCGAGTCTCTAGGTAAAAGGAGAAGCCCTGGGTTTAAGTCTATCTTGGGGTAGTCAAAAAGCGGTTCCCTGCAAGGGGACCCAATGATGAAAATTATCAGTGAAGATTTGCGGAGCTCAGAAGCGTCAATAGGGGGCAGGAAGAGCAATCGGAAATCCACCATTTTGTGGTGTCCCAATGAAGAACAGTTGACGCAATTCAGATGATGAGTTACTTCTTATGTACTCGTATACGTGTATATATCTATATAAGTACACTGTACACCATACTGGTGAAATATGAATCTAATATGAACCCGATTGAATTTTAGTGGTGACAACTGAACCCTAGGTAGGCATCTAAGCGACAGATGCAGAGACTTGCTGATGCGATAGATAGGGAAGAACCGTTCGGGTTTTGGGCATGAACCGTTTGGGGATTCCCTAAAAAACCATTTTGGGGATGGTTTTTTCTTGTGCCTGTCGAACCAGCAAGAGGAGAGGAAGCCCGGTGTGCAAAAGAGTCAAGTGATTGGAGATGCAACAGCAGGAAGCTTAGTGGGGTGTGTCCTTGTTTTGGAGGAAACCCTTTTGATTGGTTGCTGGTTCTCAGCAGGAAACGAGGACATGACCCCTATAAATCCTCCCCCTATGGCTACCTTTAAGGGAATCCCTAGGTTCATTCCCAAAACCCGGGGTCATTCCCTACTGAGCAAGGTAAAGACGAAGCAGAAGGAAAACCCACTTGAAGGGCAGGGTACTTAGTAAGTGGGTAGTAACCATGCTGATAACCCACTTACCATGGTTATAAGTCTCCTAAGTGGGTCATAGCCATGGTCATTACCCACTTACCTGAGGTACCCGCTCACCATTTTCCTGAGGCTCCCCCAATGAGAACAGGTGGCCATGCCAGCCCTAGGAACCTGCACTATGCCGTGGAGGAGCTTCAAAACGAGGAGAAGTGGCTTGTTGGTTGTGTTTTGTCGACATGTCTTTGCATGTCGCCGGCATGGAAGGCCACTTGTCATGTGAAGCCGTCTTTCAAAGCATCAACTGCAGACAGCTTGATTTGAAAAGTTGAGCTCTTCACCAAACTGACTGATCGCTGCATTTGCATACCAGGTTGATGTTTGCCATACAGGTTGTCATGATTCAGGGGCCTGGCTTTTTGTCGGCAAGCAAAGCAGCCTCGGCTCATCGGACCCATGTGGGCGTGTTCCTTTTGAGGGTACCAGTTTCAGGTTAGTTTAAAAGAACACCAAAAGGACAGTGGAAGCCATTTTGGGGGGTTCCCCTTTTTTGAGACACTCATGTGCTACCCAAAAGCACCGGCCGCGTGTCCGCTGACTGCCTTCAGGCAGCCATGATGCGGCGTATCCGGGAGCTTTTCGATGCAGAGGCCCGGGTTTCACAGCCCCGTCTCGGCGCGTCTTCCGTCAGGGCACCCGAGTCCGCCCGAGTCACGTGCTAAAAACCCTGGTATTTGGAGGGTAAGGGGCAATCCCGCACCCATAAATGGGTGCGGGTATCCGCCTCTTCAATTCTCGACATGGTTCTGGGTATACCATTTGGATACCGATCGGTTTTGATTATGGCTACCACTGAATAGCACAGAACAGTTTACCATTGAAACCCGCTATCCGACTATTGAACCAAAGATGGTGCTCAAGGAGATTTGATGGCATCGTGAGTACAGTGTTTGGCCCACGGCGGAGCCAACAATGTGCCATTCCAAATACCTTTGGGGCCATTTGCGGTCTGGGAAATTCCTGGTGGACCGCAGGTTTCAGTCCATGGTTCTATTTACCAGGGCAACCCATTTTCTTGCTGGTGCTCAGCAAATTAGGGAATGACCGTTACCTTCCCTTGTGGTTTCCTTTAAGTGGGGATTTGGGTTCATTCCCACATTCCCTGAGCACCAGCAAATTCTGCGGTTACCAACTATTCTTGACCGCCACAGCCAGTCATTTATGCGGTGCACAGGACTTGAGCGAGGAGGCGGTCACTCGGCGGCGGAATCGGCCGGCCGCCCAGTTGTGACTTCAGCGAGAGATGCTGCCACTTAAGGGGATGGATCGATTCAGCCTGATTCATTCCCAAAACCTGAACGGTCATTCCCTATCGCACCAGCAAGGGAAAGGGAAGCCAACAGCAAAACCCAAAAGCTTGAAGGGGCAGGGTACCTAGTAAGTGGGTAAGAGCCATTGTTATGACGGTTATGACTGCGAAACGCCACGGTTAAAAGTCTCCTAAGTGGGTTATAAGTAGGCTTACCAACCACTTACGAAGTACCCGGCCCTTTGAAGTGTGATTTTGTTTAGTTACTGCTCAACCGCAGTTTCCTGGATGAGCCACTTGAATTGATCAATCGTAGCGCACGGTTGTGTCCTCGAGGTGCACGGATTCTTCGGTGAGTCCGTATTCGCCCACCATCGTCTACTGCGTCAGGCCGGATACATGACGTATAATATATATATATATATAATATAATATATATATATATATATGTACATGCATATTTACACACATGCAATACATATATTTCATATATATATATATACATCATCATACACAAGACAAGCTTGCTATAAATACAGACCAAGATGTCATACGTTGCTTCGTTTCTATTTTTGCTTCGCCATGTTCCGCAGAATGCACTACCGACGGAGGCTGGGCTTTGCGCCAGGAAAAGCGACGCCGACGAGGTGGCAGCGCAACTGCAGCGAGGCCGGCGCTCGGATTTTTCTCGCGGCGATGCTGAGACTTCAGGATCTTAGACCCACTTTTTGAGTTCCTGGACTTTAAACTTTTTGGGAAGTGGTAAATAAGAAGTTCAGGCTTCTTTTGGCCAGTCCACTCAGGAAGTGAGTAGAAGTGTCATGGTTTGGGTGCGTCTTTGCTTGAGGGTGGTTTCTTTGGATGGTTTGAAAAGGAAGCAAACAGCAGCCACCCTTTTTGGGTCCTCTAAGAAACGACACAACCGGGGTGAATTTCGATTGTGGAAAGGCTCGATTTGGAGAGTGTCACTTGATTGGACCCACTCGACAAGGACGCCCTGGTTCACGTAGGGAGTCCATTCTTCCCACAGCCATAGATGTCCTTTTGAACGGTTGGTTTGGTTGAAAATAGATGGGTTCCTGGTTTAGATTGGTCTTATTCCATTTACCAGGGCCATCTACTTTTCCAAAAGGACACCTCTGCAAACAGCTACAAGCAGCACTTAAGACGTAAGTGTCAAACAAGTCCTAATTCCGATCGCCCTGAGACAGTTGAACCCAAGGCTTGCAGACTCTTGCATCTTCCATCGCTGGATCAAAGCGGCCCGAGACCCATTGCCATGGCGTTGGCTACGAGATGTTGCATGAGTCGGGTTGCAGCTCGGCAAAATGTCTTTGGCTTGCGCCCGCGGGAGGGGATGTGTGAGCTCCTGTCTTGTGCTGGGGGATGCCATGTGCATGCCGACTCTGTCCTGTTGAGTACCTGTAGTTTGAGTGAGGGATGAGGTGTTGAGGCTGGTGCACAGATGGAATTTAGTTGGATGCAAACCACCCATTCAAGACCTTTGACTGGGGCTTTGACACGCACACACACACACACACACGCTCACACACACACACCCACCTACACCTGCACCTACATCTACACCTGCACCAGCAGGAAGGGTTGAGCGCGTCGTGCTCCAAGGCTCTGAGCTTTGCGCTGCTGGCGTCCTGTGAGGCACCTTGGCCTGTGGAGGTGTGCGAGCCTTGGTCAACCGGTCTGGCCACAGAGCATGCTTGGTGGCTTCCGCCATCCGGTTCCTGAGGTGCTTTTAGCTTTTTTAGAGTCTAGTGGGAGTCCCCATTTCATCCGCCAAAAGTGAAGCTTTGCGCAGGGGAGCTGAGGATAGCGCAAAGTCAAGACTTGAAGACTCATCACGTGACGCGACTGGCCCATATCGGTCTGATGTGAAGGGAGAAGACCAGATCCGGCTACCCAGACCACACACCTGGAACCCACCAGAGTGTCCCTTTAAAAAGAAATGGTCTTCCAGGACCTTTTGTGAGCTTCCATGTGGATGGGAGGGTACCAAGGCGTCTACTTGGTGGTTCCTTGGGTTTTAGGTTCTTAGGGTTTAGGGGGGGTTTCCATTTCATCCGCTAAAAGTGAAGCTTTTAGCACAGCTCAGTCTACCAAGGCCAGCTTTGGCGATCGACTCTTCCAGGGCGCGCTGGCCTATGCCAACCAGAGCCTTTACGGCCGCTTCATCCGGCAGATGGTGAATGGCACGCTGCCCCAGGCGGCCTTCGAGTACTACCTGCCACTCAGCTCAAAAAATCCACTGTCCAACCAGAAGGGCCGATTTTATGGCGAGCTCATCTGGGAACAAGTAGTAAAATGAGCGAAAGCCATGATTAAGGTCCTTTACTTGAACATCCAATTCTGAATTCAGCTTTGGGAATGATGGTAACATTTGCAGATAGCCATTGTGTGCTTTTCTTTGCTTGCCCGACATTGAAAGTCCTCATTCCGCATAGCCTTTGCTGGGGAGTTCAGCAGTTCGGCTTTCAGGTGGCCCCGTTCGCCCAGGCTTTCAGCTTAGCAATAGCTGGACACCGTGCAAGCGAATGCAGAGTCCCCGCTTTAGGGGCGTTTCCCATGAGACGACTGTCTCGTGTCTTGTGTAACCAGAGACTTGGAAGGACGAGCACAGCAATTACTCACCATCCTTGAAGTTTGCGTCATATTTTGCTGGGGCCCACTTCTGTTTCAGCCAACCCACGGGCTCAAACCATAGGTGTCCTTGTGACGGGATAGTCTGCTTGGAAATAGATGGGTTCCACCGGCTTCGGGTTTCTTTTTGCCCATGAACCCCATAAAAAAGAACCCATCTTCTTTTTTTCCCCCAGGGTCACGACTCACGAGCGCCAAATGCCGGGCACCACTCGGACGCAGACACCGTCGGGCTTCCGATTTCGGTGCGACCGGGCTTGGGGGTTCGAAGTTCGAAGCATCCACCAAGGCCCAAACGGCCAACGCGTTTTGGGCCAAATTGCCCAGGGTCTTTTTCGCCCAGATTTTCAAGGTTGTCGTTGGGAAACATTTTTCACATTTAGCTTATTGTGGTTTAGTGGTTGAAATCCAAATCCACTTAGCTGCTGAAACTTTTTTTTTTTTGCTCCCCTTCCAAGGTCAACCAAGTTTTGTGGACAATTGATCGAGCTCTTGGTAGTGAAGCATTACTTTTTGAGGGGGTCGGCAATTTTCTCACAACAGGTAGCAAAAAGACCCCCCTGGCCAAGACAAACTTCAAACGGACAGCCCTGTTCTTGCTCAAGGCAAAAGGTTTGGCTCCAGGCAACAGAACCCATTTCACAGGGAAACCCATCTTTGTGTTCATGCTTGAAGTTCGCGTCATATTTTTGGCCGGGGCCCACTTTTCGGTTTTCAGCCAACACTTCCTTAGGCTCCAAGAGCAGAGACGCCTTGAGTCAAAGGGTTCTTGTGTTACGCCCTGGGATTACGCCGGCATGTTCCCAGGGTGTAAGACAAACCCCCTTAGATTGAGACACATTCTACATTTTACCAGTGACTCCATGTGAAGCAAACAATAAAATATACATTGAATGACTGGGCCTAGCTCTAATCATGTGACACCTCATTTACACCAGGGAAACTCATAGAAACCCAACGGCAGAGAAGGTTTGGCTCGAGGCAACAAGACAACCTCTACCGCAGGCAACAAAACCAATGGTACTTGTACCATTTTCGGGTAGGTGCACCACCCGCTTTAGAACTTAGTTTAGTGGGGATTGGGAGGTTCACTGGGGGTACGATTTGGGTTTTGACGTTTTGACCCATGGCCATTTGTAGCTTTGGTCGCCTTGGACACCCCATTTACACTTGCCGGGCCCACTTTTTTCGGTTTTCAGCCAACACTTCCATTCTCCAACCGAGACGCCTTGAGGCAACAAGACAACCTCTACCTCAGCAAGTACGCCCGCGCCTTTGGCGTCATGGCCGCCAAGTCCTCCAGAACCGATGAGCTCGCCTGGCTGCTGAACAAGTCCGCGCCCGGGCGAACCCAAGGCGTCGAGAAGCTTGGGGACACGGATACACCCAGAAATGGACTCGGTTTAGAGGGAAACCAAGGGTAACATCACCATTTTTGGGGCGTTTGGGGTTGGTTTAAACGGAAAGCAAGGGTAAAAACTGTGAGGGTTTGGTTTAGATGTTGAATTTTTAGACACTGCCGGATTTTTGAGTGCTTGGGAATCGCTTGCATGGTGCTCAGAATGTCCAAAATGGCCATATGTGGCCATATGGGCCTTACATTTTTTCGGACCCTGGTTTGAAAAACCCCCCGCCTGAGTGCTTTTTGAGAGGGTAACGGATAACTAGTGGGAAGGACACGGACCTGATGCTGATTCGATTCTGATTGCGATCCCCGACAATCAGCAGATCCACCCTGTTCGCAACAGGGCATATCACCGGATGCTGGATACGTCCTTCTCTCTCTATCTTTCTAGGGTACTTTGTAAGCGATTAGTACGCCTGTTTATAACCCACAACAACCATAGTTATGATCTCCCTTCAGTTTCACCAGGCTTACCTTCGCCTCGTCCCTTTAAGTTTCTGATATGGCCATGGGTCAGAACCTATGCCTCAATTTTGGGGCGGATGAACACCCAGGTACCACCTATTTTGATGTTCACCAGGGGTACAGGGTTTTGACCTATAGCCGTATGTGTTTCTCTTTCTCTCCTTCTTGCTCAAGCTTGGAGCTGCGTATAGACATCAGTGCATGGCTTCAGTGCAGCAGATGATGGGCGCCATAGACCAGGGTTTGCAAGCCAGGGGGTGGTCACTACGCCAACTACAGATGTGAGGTTGTGTCTTGGGATGATGTTTCTCGGCAAGCCCAGCCATGTGCCTTAGGTGTTTAGTTGTTTTCAGTTGGTTTAGTGGTTGGCTCCCCCTTGGGTTTTGAGTTGTTGGTTTAGTGGTTGGGTTTCCATTTGATCCACATACTATTTCCAGCCAGTAAGTTTTTAGGTTTTTAGTTGGTTTAGTGGTTGGATTTCCGTTAAAACCCACAAGTTAGATCAGACAATGGACAGCCCAGAGTCGTCGCGGAGAAGTGGATGGGCAGCTGTCATGCTGGGGGGCAAACATCACGGACACCTATCTGAAGAGCAAAGGCGGCGAGCAACTCTTCACGGTGCGCAGTGAGAATTGGAATGAGCGTTTAGGAGTCGTGAGTGCAGATGAAGTCGCTGTCGTTGTTGCCAATGACTCTGGTCCTCTTCAGCCTGTAACGTTGCGCTCCGTGCTGCAGAATTTGGGGCAATATGGCAGCTATGCCGGCCTGAACGAGAGCTCTTGCCTTTTCACTGCAGAGTTGGACGTCAAGTGTTCCATACGCTTCCAGACCACCTTCATTCCCGTGGAGGTGCGCGAATCCGAAGGCCCGGACGGTCGCGGCAAGCTGGAGTTCGCCACAGAGGCCTACAACTACAACACCATGGATGACGCCGACCCGCGGAACCTGGTGCTGTTGTGCACCAGGGCATGGCAGTGCATCAGGATGGCTGGAGCAAGAAGCTCTTCCACCACGCCGTGGAGGATGGCCTCATCCACCGCTGGCTGGAGGCCGAGGAAAGCCAACACAAAGTCGGCGCTGAGCAGAAGGAGACCAGCGAGGAGCGGTCGGATGCGCTGAAACGTGGGAAGGCCACCTCGAGCGTGATTGGGATCAGAGCCATGGGCCAGCGGTTCAACGTCTTGATGACAGGAGGTAAATTGCGGTGACTTCACTGCTCTTGGAAAGTTGTTTTTGGTTTCGTGTTTTTTTTCTCGGCAGGACGCCGCACAAAACATACAAGTACTTTTTTGCTACCGTGCCAAGGGTTGCGAAGGTGAACTCTCTGAGTGTGAAGATTGTGAAGAGCGCGCAAACATGGAAGACGACTCGGATGACGGAAGTCTGGACGACAGATGCCTCCACCGTGCCAGATGTGCATCCGCTCCAGTTGGATGCCGCAGTGTGTGTGGCCAGAGCACGGCTGAATCCAAAATGCCGGATCGTTCATCCGGTTGCTTGCGAAAAGCAGTTTTCTGCTTTCCGACGCTCCTAGGGTGCTTGCGGCCCAACCTTCTGGCGCGCATGTGTGCCCTCTCAAGGAATGGCCCAGAAGGAATGGTTTGTGGTTTTATGCTTTCAATTCTCCAAGAGCGATTGCGGCCTGACCTTCTGGCGTGCATGTGTGCCCCAGAAAGGAATGGCTGTTTGCTTTGTATGCTTCAATGCGTGTTCGCACGCGGCCCTGCGATGGCTCGCGGCTCTCAGCCGCGCAGACAGCGACAAACCTGTGCTGAGCTTTTCTGACCAGCTTGTAAATCCGCCGACGCCAGTTGAGTCGCCTGAAGGGTTATGTACAACGCAGTGAAAGGTGGTGTTCCCAGCGCGGAAGATGTCGCTGCTGCAGTCGATGACTTGGAGTCCCTGTGCCAGTCCTGTGCAGGGAATCGCAGGCTGGCTGATGAAGGGATGAATTTCATGAAGGCACCCTTGAAGGCCAAAGACATAAAGGCCATAAGCTCCAAGCTGAAATGTCAACCAATGTCACCCAGCTGCGTGGTATGCTGAATGGCAGCCATGTTGGAGGGGTCTGGGTCATTGATGCTTCACATGTACAGAGGTGAGGCGTGACATTACTTGCTGCAATGCAGCGGAAAGTTGAGCGCCAGAGCATCGCGCAAGATTCAAAAGGGCTGTGAGGCAGCTTTGCAGGCTTCAAACAAACCCAATGGACCAATATGCTTTGCGCCAGAAAGACAAAGTTACCCCCCTCCCCCCGCACCATCGAGTTGCTCTTTTTTTCTGCCACTGGCGATACTCCTGTGGGTTGCTGAGTTCCGCTCTAACCATGCTTTGTTCGCACCAGAGAGATTTCAGGGAGATAATGTTCATCTCCCCGGGCCACCAGCCCCTTCTAAAACCCCCAAGGACCCTGAGAAGGATTCGAAGAGTTGGGGGCCAGTTGGGGGCTGCTGATGTTCCCCCCGATTCGCAAAAGAACCAAACAATTCGCCCATACTCAAACAAAATCTCCGATCCAGACCCAAAAGAAAAGTGACTAAAGTCCATTTCCACGCTCAAACCAATTACCGACTTAGGCGGGCTTCTTGCACGAGCACGGACGCCACGCCAACGGGAACCTCAGCGAGCTAGACTTTCAACAGCAGGCCTCGGAGACTCGGCAGCCTCGGCGTGGCTTATGAAGAACCGCACATGAGTCACAATCAAAACCCGGGCAAGTGAAGGTTAGTAAGGGACACAAATGGGTGCCGCCTTCTTCATTCTTTACATGGTTCTAGGTCGACCATTTTTAATACCGGGTTTTGATTATGACTCACATGTGTGGCTCGTCCCTTTTTTTGGGAGCCCTTAAAATGGCGCGACGGTTTTCCTTTTGGTTCCCTTTAAAACCAACCAAAAGAGGGTTCCCCAAGAAAGGGCTTTTTCTTTGAGCAGAACAACATATCGTTCCCCGTGTGGGCAAATTTGAATGCTGCACCTTTCTCAGCCTGGTTTCGCAGGGTACCCCTTTCTGGCTGGTGTTAAAGGGGAACCAAAAGGAAGACCGAAGCTTTTTGGGGGTCTCGCCTGAATGCAGACACTGGCACTGGTTCACCAGACACTGCCCTAGGCTCTTCAGCAAGAAGCGAAGACCTTTGACCATATAGGCGTCCTTTTGAGGTGATTTTGGCTAGAAATAGATGGCACTGGTTTAGGTTGGCTTGATTCCATTGACCAGGGCCATCTATTTTCCCAAAAAGGACACACATGCCTTTGACCCTGCAATAAGTTGGATAGAATTGCGACTGGGAATGATGCTAAGCCACGCCTCTACTAGTACTGTAACATAACACACTTGTTTGAGAGAGGTGGCTGTGGCTCAAAACATGGTACCCCAAATGGCACCTTGCAATATGGAAGCGCCAGACCCATTTTGAGCCAAGGCCGGATGCCGCATATTTCGGCCTTAAAGCAACTGACCAGTCATGTCCAATTGAAAGAGCTCAGGCTATCACGGTGGCGTACACGTCCTTTCTCATGGAGTCGGCGTGGGGTGAGGACATGGTGGTCGCCTATGCATCGGTGCTGCCATGCCAAAGGCTCTATGACTGGGTCTTTGCGACTGTGAACAAGACTGAGCACATCGCAGAGGATAATCCATACAAGAAGTTTATCGAGCAGAGACTCGTCTTGACCATCCTGCATACGGCTCTTATACTTGCACTGCGACCTCTAGCACTGTTGCTTGTGCTTCGGTCATTTGGCTTGTTGCATTTCTGAATTGCGAAAGCAAGGCTCATCAGTGAGCATGTAAAAGCGAGCTCTCCCAGTTTGCTGTCAGAAGGAACACTTGCTCTTGATCTCTTGGCTTGAGTTGGTATCGCGGGGTGCAGGGCACTCGTTTTTTCGCTGCTAATGTGCCTACACATCGCAGATCCACTCGCAAGGTTCCTGTGTAAGACAAAGGATCTTCCAGTCGAAAAAAGGAGGCCATGGCGATATGGCTATGGGTCAAAATTGCGTACCCAAATGGAACCCTTGACTAAACCCTGCGGACCAATTCCTTGTGGTTTTTATTTTGACCCATACCCCTATTGATGCTAAGGTATGCAGCTCCATCCAATCACGCCCTCACGCAGAAGATGGAGAGCTTCCTTGAGTGCCTTTGAGCAATTCTCGCATACCGCTGCTTAAAGGGGCGATCGATTCGGTACGTCAGGCAAGTGGGTAACAACCATGGTGAGATAACCCACCAAAGCCATGGACCACTTGAAGCACTTGAAGGGGCGATCAGGTAGTGAGTGCTTAGTAAGCCTAGACTTGTATCCCACAAAAGCCCCCTGGTTTTGTTTGTCTCCCTTCGGTGTTTTTTCTTTCACGAGGCTTCCTCTCACCACTTAAAGCTGACGTATGGCCACTTGAGATGCTCGTCGCGGCTTCCGGCTCAGCTTCCCCGGTTTTCAGGGGGGTTCGGAGCCGGAGCACGGCCGCAGCAAAGGTCAAGATGGGAAACTGAGGCCCTGGCTGTACTCATAGATTCCGATCCCAACGTGGTTTCCCGGAGTCAGGGATCCGAAAGTTTTTTGACTTCGCTTGCTCAATTGAATTGGTTCAATTTGGAAGTTGGTTTGTTAGGTGTCAGCCCCGACAAATGAAGTCAGTATTTCAGCTTGCCAGATGGTATTGCCAGTGCAAAAGCAAAGGATCTATGCCTAGGGAGGGTTAAGAAGTATAGGAACTAGTCTATTCCTAGGGTGATCTGTGTCTATTCCTAAGGATCTATTTCCTAGGTAGGGCAAAAGTCGAGGATCTATTTTATGTAGCTGTTGTTCTCCACTTTGCTCCTAGAAAATCCGCGCTTCGAGTCGCCGAGGCGCTATGCGGGCGCTTTGACTCAAGATGAGCTCGAGCGCGCCCAGGCGCACTACGATCAAGCCATGAAGCACCTTGGCTTTTTTCAGGCCCCATTATACCACCCGAATAGAGCAGATGGCACGGCGAAAGAGGGGGCGAGGATAAGGCAGAGGAAGGGAACAGGGGCATTTTCCCACAGAGCACCACTCGGCCTGCGTTCCAAAGGGAGCTAGTGCTCTTCGCAAGACACCCCCGGCTTCGTTTATCCAAAGGCTGTGCGGCACGTATCCGATTCGCGCCCTGCGAGGTACGAAGCGCAGTTCTTCGACCAAGCGCTGCGGTGTGATGGGTCCCGCGGCGACTGCAATTCGCCCGCGCTGGTCACTGTTCGGGCGCTGCGTGAAGTGGCTTGGACTGGACATGACGCTTTTTGCTGCATCCCTGGTGTTTGGATTGGTTCTACATGTTTGCAGGTGAGAAAATGTCAACAAGGTTGCTTGATTTGCGAAGGCCGGAGAAAGAACTGAGGTAGGACAGCCTTGCATGTGGCCAAAAGTGCTTCTTTGGAGATAGGAACCAAACTGAGCTACCACTCAAAGGGTTGGTACAAGAGCTATGTATTGGAGTGGAATGGAGTGAGCATTGTGAGCACCCCAGCAAAGCTAAGGCGAGATTTTTAAGCCAAGGATGATCATCTCATTTGGGCACGAGCATGCCTTGAAAGGCCAGACGAAGCCTAAAACGATGCCCTTTTTCACATTGGTGTTTGAATCGTTTGAATCGTGTCTCTTTAAAATTAAACGTGGATGAGAAGCAACCGGAAGACTATGGGAAGACTACAGGAAGACTCGAGAAGACTTCATGAACATTGCCGGAAGACTACGGACTATGGTGGGACTACGGGAAGACTGCGGGAAGACAACATTACATGGTCAAAACCCGCACAACGACCTTGCAATATGGCTGTCGCTCAAAAACATGTGCCAAAATCTTGGTAAATGGACCCAAAGACTATCATTTGCGTAACCCTAGCTCTTTCATTTTGAGCGGTCACCCGCATTTGGTACTCGCAGTAGACGTGGAGCTTGCGATTTGCTCACCCGGGCCAAGCTTGTCGGGCCCAGGTCCACGTGGATCAGAGCGCTTGGCCAGTCCAGGCGTTGTGCCCCGGCTGCACCAAAGGCCGCGATTTGCAGCTCGTGCTGCTTGTAGCCACGACGGACACACAGACAGGAGCACAAACCGAAGCACAAACACAAAAACAAGCACAAACACACAAACCTGCAAGCACGCACACACGCACACACGCACGCACACGCACACGCGCGCACACACACACAACCCCCCTCCCTCCCACCCACCCACCCACCCACCCGCCCACCCACCCACACAGCCTCCCTCCCTCCCACCCACCCACCCACCCACCCACCCACCCCCACCCACCCACCCACACACACACGCACCCACACACACACACACCCACACGCACATAGTGTTGCATACACACATGACACGGCCAAGGCTGGGTGCGGCGGTTGTGGGCTTCTGGCTTTGGCGCTGCGGCTCGGTGCCTTGGCTCGGAGGTTGAAACCCTATGGGTGGCTCCTCGGCTTTTTGTGGGGTACCCAGACCGTCGACCCAGGTCTTTGACCCAGGGGGCTTTTTTAAAGGGAAACCAAAAGGACACTAGTGATTTAGGGCTCCCAAACAAGACAGACCCATATGGTTTGGCCGCCGGTCAAAGTAAGGCAAATTGCGTATGGTCGAAGGCGCCACAGATGTCAAGATGGCGTTCAACGTTTGTAGAAAAATCGTGCAAGCATGATCCGTGGAGAGGATCCAGGTGTGCAAAAACGGAGTGCCTTGTTTTGGGTTTTCGCAGACCAGAATTATCATGTCCCCAGATCACCCGTCCGGACGGTCGATCAGCTCGCAGCAATCCAGGATTAGGGGTGTTAGATATTCAACATGTTTTGTTTGTTATTCCCGTCTTTTTTAGGGACCCCCAAACTGGCGGCGTTCCTTTTGTTTTCCCTCTTTAAAGCCACAACACAAAAGGGTGCCCGGCAAAAAAGACACACCCGTCCTTTTGTATTTGTCTTATTTGCCTGCTTCTTCCAGCTGTTGTCACGGTTTGGGCATCAAAAGATAAGACATTTCGTCGCTGAGTTGTTTAGCGTCTTTTTGGGGTGATGAAGGAGTTTTAATAAAATAATAAGTCCCAGAGCGCTCGACGTCCCAGAACGCTCGTTGCAAGCCTTCGTCCCAGAACGCTCGACGTGTCCGGTGCTTAGGTTGCCGCCAAGGCAAGGAGCGAGAGCTTACTGGAAGCCGAAAGGCTTCCTTGAGTCGGCAGAGTGGGCAACGACAACGGCCAAATGCAGTACCTTGATCAAATGTGTGTTTGTCTTTTTGTTTGTGGACCCCCAGCCGCCTGGCGAGTTTCGTTTTTGGTTTTCCTTTCACCCAACCCCAAAAAAGATACCCGCAAAAAAGACGGACCCAAATTGCCTCCAAGGCTCATCTCTACTTGTGTCAGCGCGGGTCTTTTGTGGCGCCTCTCGCTTGAATCATTGAACCAAGGAACCAGCCAGCGGATTGTGGGGCTTTCTGAGCCATTTGGCTCGCGGGATGCTGGAGCTGGCAGTTACAGGTGGCAATGAAACAGAGGTCAGTCATGACTAGCGGCTTGGAGAAGATGAATACGACCAGTGGAGCAGCCTGGTTGGTGTGCCTTTTGAGTGCGAGGATGAAAATCGCGCGTTCAAGGCGCAGCATCACACGCGCTGCAGCATGATTGGGGCTGCTGGGGCAATCTAGTTGTTCAACATGTTGCTATCATTTTTGCATGGTTTTCCGATGCAGGGCCAACTGGGAAATGTGAAGAGTTGGTTGGCAAAAGAGAGGTTCTACTTCTCGACAGCAGAGTTCAGACAGTCCAAGAGAATTGGGGACAAACCGGAACTCCCCTTATGGTGAAGGCCTAACTCCGCCTTGATTTTGGCAAAGTGACACGTGGTCCTCGCAGGTGATTATAAACATCATCGAAGATTCATGGTGACAGCATTCTGGGGGGGACTACGGTGGAACTTATCTTAGAGTATATGGGTATGTCTTGTTTTGAGGGTACCCTTTTTGGGGGAAACCAAGAGAAAAAGCACCGATTTTGGGGATCCTTTAACGAAAGACACACCCAGAGGCAGCCGGTTGCTTGCGATTTCGCCATAGTGTACTGCACGTTTAACCAACGTCATCACAACCATGGTTATAAGGGGACCAAGCCCTAGTTGTAACCCCGGTTGTAACCTACCCGCCCACCAATTAACATGGAACCTGACTGGCTTCACCAATTCCTTTTCAGGGGAACAGGTCCGGAACGTCAGGTTCCAGGTGTTTTTTTTGGGTGGGAGGGTTCTCACCTGACGATGGAAACACACATTCAAGTACTTACAGGGGCAGGGTACTTAGCAAGTGGGTAATAACCATGGTAACCCACAAAAGCCATGGTTACAAGTTACAAGTCCCTTCAGTGGGCTACAACCAGGCTTACTAACCACATTACTAAGCACTCGACCGCCCCTTTACTAGGTTCCCCAGTGCCCTTTCTCTCCCCTTGGGTCGAGGGTTCCCCTACTAAAATATGACTAGAGCCCCGGTTCAGCACCCTGGATACGATCGCCCCTATCCGTAGCTCGGCGAGGGGGTGTCCGAGCCCTGGCCTTTCATAGTGGCAAGACGCCAGCGGAGCGCTGGGCGGCTCAGGCCGGGTTCGTGTTCCAGGGTGGTGCCCATTTTTTGGTGGTTTGAAAGGGAAACCAAAGGAAAAACAAATAATTTTGGGGGTCCAACCTAAAAAAGACAAACCCTGATAAAGAAAGAGATGATAAACAGGGTCTCAGTTGTTCAAAGCGAGTCGACCGGATCTGACCTTTTGATTTTCCGGTTTTTGGCTTGCACGTCGATCTCGTCCTTTTCTGTTTTCCTCGTCTACAAGCAACCATGGTACAATAGTCCCTTGAGATCCTGAAAGAAAGAAAGAAAGAAAGAAAGAAAGAAAGAAAGAAAGTGGTCCCAAGAGGTTAACCTTGTATTTCCAGGTCCTTTGAGCAAGTCGACCAGCATAGATGCATGCATCATGTTCACAGATATCTCATCGTCCGATAGAGCCAGTTTGAATCCTTGTGTGTTTTCTCATGTTTTCCGCTGAAGCCAGTCGGGACCGGCTTCGCTCTTGAGGATGCGAGCCGCATCTGGGATGCGGCACTCTGGTGTTCGCTCCACATGTCAGAGTGTGCGTCTCTCTTTTCCTTGGCTGCTGCAGCACGCAGTTTTTCTTCTTTCTCTCTTCAGCCAAAGGTGCACAGCTCGCGATATGTGTCAATCTTCTGGTTTAGCTGATGGGGATTGATCAAAAGGTCCTTTACATTCATGGGATGCCCATTGGGGGAAGTCACTAAAATGATGATATTTCCCACTAAAACCCATGGTCAAAACTGGGGGCCAGGAATATTGAGCAACCCACTGATCTTGCTGTTGCGGTGCCCTGTGTTTGTTCCCCAGAGGCATTACCAGCCTCTGGTACTTGACACAGAAGGGGAGCCTACAATTGTGCCTGCGGCTCGCAAATGGCTGTGGGTCAAAACCCTGTACCCCCAGTGAATCATCCCAATCCCCACTAAAATAGGTTCTAACATGGGTGGTGAATTCACCTACCAACCAAAATGGGATCCCATTGGTTTTGACCCATGGCCAAATGTCAGGATGACTTCAGCCAGAACAAGATTCAGGCGCTGAAGAGCATTTGCTCGTTGCTGTCAGGAGACGCATTCTTTGTGCAGGAAAGCACATACCCACTGGCAACAGGCGGTTTCATATGGCTGGCTGGTCGTTCGCGTATGCACGATTTCATATTGCGATTTCATTTGAAACATGATTGAAGTGGATGTCCCGTCTCCAATGAAGCAGGCACCGCACTGGCAACATTATTGTCATAATGTATCATAACACATTCTTCGTATTTTCAACCCAGCTCAGAAAGCATTTGCCATCTTCCGCCTATGTACTCGACGGGGCAACGAAACCCGGGAGGTGGTGGCAGCCACGATCGCTTTTGGCATGGGCATCGACAAGCCTGATGTGCGTGGGGCTGGAGTGGAGAGACGGTCGAGCTCTGCCGGCATTCGCAGGGCTCATTTGTGGGGTCATGATTTTGACGGTTTCGGGGGGTTAATCCTCATCAGAAAATGGGGTTGGTTCCCTTAACTCACCACTTAGGGGGTGACTTTGATCATGGTAAAATCATGAGGCCAGCATTTGACATTTTGCGAAGATGTTGCCAGGTGCAGTCCGATTCTTCACTGTTGTTGGGTTTTTTGTCTGGTGTTTATGTTTGGTTCTGTTCGTTTTTAGCAGGGGGCTGCAAACACTTCACTTTTTGCTACCACGTTTTCCCCACTGAACATGGGGGCTTCGAGCGAGGAGACTGTGACTTGTACTCTTAGCCCTTAGCATAAGAAATTGGGCAAGCGGCATCCCGAAGTTGTGCATGCTTGAGACAGCTTTTCGAACTTTGAATCAGACGTGAGGTTTGCTCCTCACTCTTGGAGACTCGTTGCAGTTGGCATGGTAATGTCAGGCTCAGATGTGGCAGAAGGCACTCAGAAATACATTTAGCACCGGATGTTGCACGCAACAACTTGACAATGTGTCGTGTTTTGTTTTGGCTGGGCAGTGCATTGGGTGAAAACAGGGTCTCAACAGAGGGGCCACTCGCTTGCAACGCAAATCCAAAGGCCCATAATTTTCCCAGGTAAACTCAAATTCTACGCTCTGGTTGGGTTGAAGCCTATCTTGGGCTGGGGTCATTATTTTGACGGTTTCGGGGGGTTATCAAATTTAAAGTCAGAAAATGGGGTTGTTTCCCTTAACCCACCACTTAGGGGGTGACTTTGATCACGGTAAAATCATGCGGCCTGCCCTGGTCCCGGATCGGGGTTCTTCTTCGCCGACGTCTCGCAGGCCGTGTGGTGCACTTCGGAGTGCCCAGCAGCCTTGAAGGCTACATGCAGGCGGGGGGGCCCCAGCGGGTCCTGGCTGGACACTTTGGTGGTTGACCCCACAAACCAAGCTACACATTGTTTTTTGTTTCTTCTTCTTTTTCTCCGATCATGATTTCTTTCTGGCTGTGAGTTTTTCGGCAACCACCTGAAAGTGATTGGTGGACATGAATCCCCTAAATGATGTCCATCAAAGGGTCCCCACTTGAAATTCATCGCCACACGGACGCGGGCTTGGCTCAGACTCCTCGCTGAGGAGTCTGGCAGGGCTGGGCGCGATGGCCAGCCAGGAAGCTGCATTTTGCTCTTCACGAAGGCATCCGCAGCTCTCTGTTGGGCGTTTCTCATTAAATGAGTTGGACAGGTCGCTTCAGGTGGGTTTGTCTGGGGTAGACTTAGGATACATCTTTGATTTTACCAGGTGACTCAAAGTGAAGCAAACAATATTAATAAAATATACATTTATATGTGGGCCTAACTCCAATCGTTGGTTTCCTTTTGGTTTTCCCTTTCAGCCAACCCAAAATACCCTCAAAACAAGACACATCTAGGATCATCTAGGTGATTGGTGTCCTTGTGGTTTCTTGTAAAAACCATCAAAGTGGACCACTATTTTGAGAAACTCGCCTTTCATTCAAGGACGCTTCATGATCTGGAATCTTGCAGCCGAATAGATTGCAACACCATAGGGAAGTCGAATTCGAGCTTTGTAGACGAGTCTTCTGGCAGGCTCATCGGCAAAATCGAGAGCAGGCGCGAAGAACGTCGCTCTGTTCAGCTTGTTGCGCGTGATGTGTGCGCCCGAGCATTGGCAATTTGGTTTGTGGTATATGGGTGTGTCTTTTAAAGGGGGACCCCCCCGGCAAAACAAAAGCTGGTTTTCCTCTTGTCCCTTGAACACCGCCACACATTACCCCTTCCCCCCCAAAAAAACAGAGACAGATCCATACCAATGCGATGTGTATATTGTTTCCGCCAGAATTCCATCAAGACGGAAAGTCCGAACTTGTATGGCACTTGCAGGAATCCATGCGACATGTTTTTTTTGAATCGGGGGCTTCCACAAAATGGAGTTTCATGTGCAGGTGCTCCTGCACCAGGACGTTTCGCCATCACTCTTCAGGTGCCAGTCGATGGGAGTGCTACGTGTTTGCTGCAGCATCTTTTGGGCACACATTGGGTGGCTTGTCTTTCTTGAGGGTACCCCCTTTTCGATTGGTTTTAGGAACACCCAAAATTGGTGTGGGAGACCGCTGATTCCCAAAAAGAGACAGGCCCAAAGTTCGCACAGTGGCCCTGGCTTGCGGTAGGCAATGCTCTGCGAGCTGAACTTGGAATGAGAAATGGACTGCCCCCGCGAAAAAACATCCAACTAATGGTTTCATTTAAGGGGACCCCAAGAGTTTCGGGAATCCCCAAACGGTTCGTTCCCAACACCCGGAACGGTCAGTCCCTACCCATCGCCCCAGCAAAATCACCAGACAAAGAAGCAGGTCTGCATTTCAAGCAGGCAGAAACTACCTGGCCCAAAGATATGACATGCACCGGGAAGACCAAAGCCGCCCCAACTCGGGAAGGAGCCTGGTTCTGTGTGATCTTCCACTACGGGCTGCCAAGATCATATTTTTTGTCTTTCTCATGACGACATGCAGTCTCCGTGCTGATGCAAAGAAGAAAGCTAATGGTACGCCTGGACTCCTGACAGACCAACAAGCGCAGAATTCCCGGGTTGGGTGGCCATCCATGTAGGGGTTGACTTTTTTCTCCGACAAACCACACGATTTGGTCTATCCATGGCTATCCCTTTCTTGGTGGGTTGATTGGGCGAACACACAGCGTTTGAGTCCCGGAAAGGGTCCGATTCCCCCGCGAAATCGGCACCAAGTCGTCGCTCAAAAATTCGTGTGTCCGATTTTGAGGAAAACGTTTGCGACCCCTTTCCTCCCAGAAAAAAAAGGGACGCCCAAGCCCAAATCTCACCGATTCCTCCGACCCGAAGTATTTGCGGGGTCCCAAAAAATGCTACCAAGGCTTCCCTCAAGCCTTGAAGTCTTCCATTAAAACACATCGGGTCCCGTTTGGAGGAACTCCCAAAATGCCCCCCAAACTCGTCTTGAAAATTCGGGCCCCATGTTTAAGGAAGTCCCAAACCCCGAAACAACAAAAAACTTATAAACAACCCAAACAAAGTCCCCAACAGATCCCAAATGGTCCCCAACAAAAATCCACCCACCGCCCTGGCATTTTCTTCTTCAAAACGAACCGAGGGCCACAAGAGAGAGAGAGAGTTTCGAGCTCCAGGAGCCTGGCGCGGGTCCAGTCCTCCGCCTTCTATTGCAAAAGCCGGCGATGCCGCCGTGCGCAGCTGCTGGAGTACTTGGGGGAGGAGGGGTGCACTGGAAAAGGGGAGCTGGGTGTGGGGCAAAAACAGAGATCCGTGGTGGAGGCGGTTCGGAGCTTTCGGTGTTTGGCGACGTGTTCGCTTTTTTTTTGCAGTTTCTGGTTGCGGCTTGTTGGGTTCTGGTCATTTTTGGTGGGCTGCAACAAGACAGCAAGTTGCTTGGCTACCATACCATGGTTGTCGTTGGGAAACATGTTTCCCATTTTTGCTTATGGTGGTTTAGCGGGAGATCCCCACTTCACTGCTAAAATTTGGATGCTTGCTCCCCTTCCAACGTCAACCAAGATACCAAGGTTTGGGAGGTTGTGTGTTTCCCAAGTCCAGGGGCCCGGGATTTGTTTCGGGTGAGTGACCCTCAGAAGAACCACCGCGGTAAGCAGACCGCCTCGAACAGGAGTCTTAAGCAAGGAATGCGGATCGAACATTGATCAATGCGACGGCGAGGGGAAGCGAATGCTCTTGTCTTTTCTTGGGCTCGATTTTCGAATTGCCATGTCAGGTAACCCTTAGTTGGTGGTTCGGAAGTTCGGATTGGCGGTTTGGATTTGGGTTGAACCCCTGGTTCTTGAAGAGGGTAGATGGGCAACCACCCCGGAAGTCCACCAAACCACCGGCAGCGATTCCTGAGTGGTCAAGCGCATCGCAAGCTGACCAAGCTGAGGCCTCCAGGACATGCGCGGTGAAGATATTGTGGCACTTGCAACTTTAGCTTGAAAGAAGCCAAAAAGCACATCTGCTTAACTGCATTCACGTGGGCGTGTCGTTTTAGAGGACCGCCCCCCCCCCCCCCCCGCAGTTTTTTGATGGGCTCCTTTTGGTTTTCCTCTTAAAACCCACCCCAAACAGGGCGCCGACTCCAAAAAAGAGACCCAAATACTTGCTGGTTCTCAGCAGGGAATGCGGGAAAACTCCCCTACAGACCATCCCTTGTGGCTTTCTTGATTCGGGGATTCCCTTCCGGTTCATTCCCAACACCCGGAATGGTCGTTCCCTACCTGTCGCACCAGCAAGAAAGGTGAGAGAAATGATGGTTTCCTTTGAGTTGTGCTTTACCACAACATAAATGGGTACACTCCCTCAGACTAACATGAAAGCTCCCAGAAGGCCGATCCTGTGAATGGAACCAAGTCTTCCATTTTGGGGTCCTGGGAGCTTCCATGTTGGTTTGCGGGAGTGTACCAACTTCAAACGTAGAAGGTACCAAGTCCAAACAAAGACGGTACCCTTTGAATAGCTGTGGATCAAAAGGGGTACCTGGGTCTCCATGGCCCTTGAAAAATGGGGTCATTACCCAGCATTTTGGGGTCATTGACCCATTTTTGATTCCGGGCCATGGAGACTCCAGGTACTTAAAATGGCTTGCCCTGGTACATGGAAAAGACTGAATTTCCTGCGGTTTGCACAAACTCTCTTTAGATTTGAGCCAGACCCCAAATGATGGTACCCCCCAACCCCCCCCCAACTCCGAAGACGAGGTTCCCATTTCTTGAGAAGGAGCCTGTCTCCCGCGTGGCCTTCGAACAGCTCTGCTGCAGCGACTTGGCTCAGCTGGGAAGGTCCCTGGATTTCAGTTGCCACCATCAACACCATGGGATTCAAAGAACCGCCCTTGTTTTTACCCAACGATTTGTCATTCAGATTGGGTCAACCATTCTTTTGGGGGGTGCCTTGGGCCATGGATCTTGAGTGAGTTGGTTGTCTCCTGATTTGTGTGAACTGCGTAGAATAGAAGTAATGTAAGTAACCCCGTCAACCAACATGTTCAAACAGCATGAAATAAAGCTTTGCAGCTTGACATTTATTGATTAATATTGCACATCAGCGGGGAATCATGACTATCATCCAAGCAAATGCACACCACGCAGAGACGCAGACACACAGACACAGACACAGAGACACACAGCCATACGGACAGAGTGGACCTGGACAGACGGAAACATGGACACACGGACACACAAAACAGACATCGCCACATTGACATGGCTGTGGGTCAAAACCAACGGTACCATTTTGGGATAGGTGCGCCGCCCATGTTAGTCGGGACTTTAGTTGGGATTGGGATGTTCACTGGTACGATTTGAATTTTGAAAAGCCCATGGCCACATAGACACAGACAGAGACACAGACACCCAGAGGCACCGACAGCTCACACTTTCAGGCCAGCAGCTGCCCCCGAGCGGCACGCCTGGCTTTTGCAGCGCTGCAGCCAATGGGCCGCTGTGTGGGCGTCGCTCGCTGAGGAGTTTCTCCCTGTTCCCGGCGGTCGACGGGTGAGCTGGTGGTTTGGAGGGTACCCAAATTTGCTTTTGAAGAGGCAGCTGTTCGGAGCTAGGATTCAGGACTCCTGTAAGAACATGGGACGGATGGGGGTTATGTTTGCATGGCAGGAACAGGCCAAGCAAGAAGCCCCAAAAGGCTGAGGCGGCCGGTATTCTCACGAACCTGTGAGTTGTTTGATTGGGATGCTGTTGGAGCATTGAGTTCACGGCTGCATGTGGCAATTCTGCCTTGGGGCGCAGCCCTTGAATGCCTTAAGGCTGTGACAACTGCGACCTTGCCGCAACTTGGCCACAACAAGTAATTACTGCTCGAATGTCATGTCTAATTAAATCTGGGCGACGCCGCCAAAATGGCGGCTTTCCTTTTGGTTTCTCCTCAAAACCACCGAAAAAGGGGCGTGCCCCCTAAAAAAGACGAGGTCCATCCATATGTTGAGTGAAGCTTGGGTTTCAAGAGTGGTTTTTTACCGACTGCCACGCGTTGTCGGGCATTTTGGCTGAAGCGTCCGGAGCGGTCAGCCGCTTGAGCTGCAGGCCATCAACGCGCAGGTGCACAAGGAAGATGTTCGTCAGGCACCCAGCGCGCGAGAGCGAAAGAGAGGTGGCTGTCAAAACCGTTTTGGGATCCCATTTTGGTGGGTAGGTGAATTCGCCACCCATGTTAGATCCTATTTTAGTGGTTGGATTGGGATGTTTGCTGGGGGCTAACCGATTTGGATTTTGAAAAGCCCATGGCCAGGTGTGTCTCGAAGCAGCGGGTCCCTTGAATCCCCATGATAAAGCCAACCTTCAGAAAAGACACTCAAATAGTGAGAGAAGTTGAAGTGACATCAGCTACTGGGTACTTAGAGTCAGTGATTCTCAAACATGGGAACAACCCACCTACCATGGCTATAAGTTATAAGTTTCCTAAGTGGGGTATAACCAGGCTTGAGCCAGGTGACAGTGATAGATTAGTCGCAAAAAAGTCGCATTTGGCCTTATTCCCTCTAGAGACAGGGTTCTTTTTTTGTTTCTCCCGTGGGTGTAAACATCATCTTGTTTCGTCAACATAGATTGACTTTCCTTCTGGTGGGGTGATGTTCAAGGGGGAAATGTAGGGAACCCGCGATTTGCATTCTGAGCATCCCCACAGCTGGTCAACCCACTTGAGGTGAGGAGCTTGCGCCTCCTGGCAGCATTTCTGCCGCAAGCCGCAAGTGAAGCCTTCCCGATGTTACGCGTGGAGACACGGAACGGCCTTTTGAGCGGTTTTGCCAACTCTGTTGAGGCCCTTGTACGCGGCCCCTCAATTTCGGACCTCCAAAAGTGGCAATTTTGTTGGATCCCACCAGTAAAAGGGACATCCAGTGTCTCCTGCTGCAGGTGATCTTCGTAAGACAACCTTGGCCCAACTTGGAAGACCGGAAGACCGTGTCACGGATGGGGAGCTCAGCATCAATATGAGAGTGTCGTTTTTTAGGGGACACCCCCCCAAAAAAAAAGAAGGTGGTTCTCCTCTTGGTTTCCAGTTCAAACAACAAAACACGGCCCGTTCGTTTCGAGACATGTTGGCGTGCTCGTGCCAATACTTCAGCATGCTTTGGCCAGCTTTGCCCATTGGTGGGGTGCAAATCCATTGGACTTGTTGAGTCCCATTGACAATTGAAGTATATAGTCTTTCTTTGCACCAGGTCCCACGTTGTTCCCTGCGATTCGCCCGCCTCCCCGCAGCTGTTTACTCAAGGAAAGCCGCTTTTTTTTCAGTGGCTCCCGTGCCTTGACCAAGAATCGGGTTTCCGGGGTCTGTCGGCCTACCGTCAGCGCCAGAGATCCTTTGACCCTGCGCCCATGTCTGGACCCCTGCAGCACGTTGCTGTTCGCTAGAGAGAGCCAATTTATCCTGTCACTATTTTCCAATGTGACAGCATGTAACCCAGAGGGTTTGTCTTGGTACTTCACTCACTTGTCCAAAGCCGACCTTTTGACCTTTTGACCTTTTGGTTTTCCCATTTTGGTCCATTTTTAGTAAAGGTCCCAAAAGGTGATCATCTTTGATTTCCTGGTCTTTTGGGCAAGTGAGTTCATGTTTACGGTTTTGGGCTTGATTCAAGGGGATCCGCCAAGTACAGATTCTTGAAATCCGGAAATGTAAGGTATCAACTAGGTCCCCCAGGATCGTGCCAACTTTTACCGTTTCTTTTTTTGGGGAGGGTTCCCCTACTAAAATAGACTACAGAAAAAAGGTACCCTTATTTTAACCTCTCTACTGGAGGACCTAGTCAAGGGACCCTTTGAGGATGTCACTTTACCCTTCAATTGACCCTGAAGGCAGCTCCCTTCTCTTAGGGCTGCTTCCACTTGCTCGAATGGGAATGAACCCTTTGGGGGATTCCCGAAAAAAAGGACACCATAGGGGATGGTTTTACTCGGAGTCATTCCCTTTCTCATTCTCTGCCTATCGGACCAGCAAGACTACTTAAAGGGGCAGTGTACTTAGTACGTGGTTAGTAAGCCTGGTTATCACCCACAAACGTCATGGTTGTAAGGTTATAACCAGGCTTGCCAGCCACTTACTTGACATATGGCTGTGGCTCAAAAAAGTGGTACCAAAATGGCACCCTGGTAAATGGAACCAAAGACTAAAACCCGCGTAACCCCAGCTCTGTAATTTGAGCCATACCCATATCGAATCGATCGCCCCGTTGAGCGGTGTGCTACGCTTTGCCAGTTGGACAGCAGGATGGAGCGGCTCAGCATCGCGAAGCACCGCATAGGGGACGCCCTCCGCAGCACTGTGCGCCTCGGTTTCCGATGCCTTCGGCTTTGGTTCTCTTGGCTCTGAGCCGAGTGCTCAAAACCGAGTCGGGTAGATGAAGGCTAGTAAGAGATAAGCCACTGGCCATAAATGGGTGCCTTCGCCGCCATTTTGATTCGTTACATGGCTCTGGGTGACCCACTTTTACTGCCAGGTTTTGATTATGACTCAACCCTCGAGACGGGCTTCTGAGGAGTTCCTTAGAGGCTCGGAGTGGCATTCCCCAGCTTGCGTTGCTAGTTTCTGGGGAACGTAACATATGTTGATGGAATTGTCCCGATGCGTAGATGAGCAGGCGCAGTGGGCTTGTAGCTGCTGGGGCATTCTGCTTCTGTGCTTGGACAATTTATCCTGCGTCTCCTCCATTGACACAAGCAGAGCCTCCTGTGTCAACAGGGCAACACTCACGCTTTGGATTTGCAAAGGTATGCCTACTTGTCGAAACAGGCACGGGAGGTTTTGACCCATGCTTCACGAGGCATGTGGACGCTCGAGGTTGTCAGGGGTTGCCGACATCTTGGCCCATGCATAGCAGCGTTCAAGTAACACACATGCTTGCCACCGGAGAACCATCGAAGACTATCAAGGGCAGGCCCACCGTCAGAACATCAGAAGAAGTTCGCCTAAGAGTCCCAATTGCCTAGATGTTTTGCAAGAATCCATAAGCACCGTCACCAAATGTCCAAGGAATGTCTTTACCAGTGCCAGCGGCGAGAGCAAGTTCTTGGAAAGCGGTACCCTCACGCCAGAGGAGTTTGTTGAGGCAGGCGACCAGCTGCCTGGCAATGACTCAGTCTGCAGTTTGCTTGCGGAGTTTTGAGGTAGCTGAGGGTTGATCAATATTCCGTTAAAGGCCCCCAGTTCTGACCATGGGTAACTTTTGCCATGTGGGAAATAAAATCTTAGTGGTTTTTCAACCAATGGCCATACCATCTTTAATGACCTTTTGATCAACCCCCAGCTTGACAGCGACTCATGCAGCACTGACTGGCAATGCTATTTGCGATGACCGATCAGATCAAGAATCGATTCACCTTTGTGGCAGGACAACTAGACCTGGAAATCTAACCTCAAATAGCATCGACATCTATTCTTGGGAATTGCTTACCTGCAATTCGCCAGCATGCAAAGTGCAGTGCTTCAGGGGAGTTTGAAAGATACTGGGGGTGACTGCTGCTTCTCTGAGTTTGGTGTTAAACTGATTTTCCGAGCTCTCCACGGGTTTTCTGCGGGCCCAAAGTTTCTGGGTCGCCATCTTGGACCTTCAAATAGCTTTGCCTGCGCCCAGGTAGGGTCAAACTTAAGCACTGTGTTCTTGATCAAGGTGGGCAAAGCAGGATGATCATTGACTCGCATTGAATTACGTTGACCGCCAACGGGCCATTGTGTGTGTGAAGCATGACATGCTGTATGCTGAAAAGTGGGGTACGCATGGGTAGCATCCTGTGACACTTTGTTGCAACTCGGGATTGCTTTCCTTGATCCTTCAGCACCCGGAACGCGATATGACACCGTATGAGGGTGCGTGGAGAGACAGACAGTGGCATGCAAAAATCTGCATGCCAGCTCAGCTGAAGTGAAACCTCGACATCTCGGTTCCCAGCCGTGGTTTTTAGGGTTTTAGGTTAGGGTTTAGTGGTGGTGTCATTTTTCATCCACTAAAAGTTTTTAGCTTGTAGCAGGAATTTTGAGGACCGATGTATCGTTGGCGCTTGGAGAGTGGCATCACAGCTCGCCGGGGTTTTCCAAGGCTGACCTTCAAGTTTCCGACGTGGCGATGGGAGTCAGGGGAGTCATCACTGCGCGCGAGCTACCTGCCGCAGGACAAGCAGTACCTGATTACGAGGAATGTGCCGTGCAGGGACCGAGTGAGAGCAACTTGCTCCAAGCGGTTCATTGCTTCTGCTCTGGGGACGATTCATTGCTTCTGCTCTTCCTGGAAGGATTCCTTTGCTGTTTTCTTTCACTCCTTCACATCTGTTGTTTTGATGCCACTGGAGCAAGCATTTGCAATAATGTGTAAATCAAGCATTTGACTAGCTCTTGATTGCACCCATGGTCACTTGGCAAAGGCGCTTGACTCCGCGCTTGACAAGATCAAGACCGAGGACCGTGCCGTGACTTTTCCAGCCTCGAAACCCGATCCTGCTTAGCATCTCAACCTGTAACCACTACGCTTTTGAGGTTGTTTCATGCCTCAATATGGTGGCGTCGCGTCAAATATTTTTTGACATAGTAGGTGCTTGTTTGGCAACCCTGCTCCCATCGTAAGCATCATCAATGCAATCGTCCCTTCTGTACACTCTGTCTGCACGCTTTAGAACGAGCCCAGCCAAGCTCACTACTTTTGGGAAATAACGAGGTGAGCAACGAGGTGATTTAGTAGAACTAACGAGGTCAGCAACGAGCTGATTTTGTAGAAATAAAGGAGTGCCCAGTATTTTGGTGGGGTTCCCTTTGATCTCTTCCAAAAGCGATTGCCTGGCCCGACAAGTTGTTTTTAGGACTTCATTTTTTGCCCTTGAAACGATGCCCCGGGCTTGGACAAGCAACTGTTCGATCCGGAATGCGTCTTTCCCTACACCCCATCACTTGTGTTGAAACCTTAAAAAGGTCAAGACGGAAAAATCAACTTTTCCCCTTGGAACGGCCCGGGCTTGGATAAACAGCTTTTCGAGCCGGAATGCAACTCATTGAGTCTTTCCTCACACCCCATCACTTGTTTTGAAACCCGAAAAGGCTCGAGACTGAAATCATTTTTCCGAGCCCCGAATTGATTTCGCACCAAAAAGCTTGCGTCTAGAAATCAACTTTTCAAACCCCGAAAAAAATGTTTTGGAACTTGACTGTTTGACGCTTTTGGAACTCTTCGAACCCCCGGGCAAGCTACGTCCGCGCAGAGGGTTTCTTCCTTTCCCTTATGCTGC
Organism: Effrenium voratum; assembly: GCA_963377175.1. NCBI lineage: Eukaryota > Dinophyceae > Suessiales > Symbiodiniaceae > Effrenium > Effrenium voratum. The sequence continues at coordinate 823,225 of CAUJNA010000946.1, read as the reverse complement.
GTTGTTGTAAGGCTAGAGAAGCTAGGTCCTAATTCCACAGCAGACACATAGCGAGGCGAGGCGAGACGAGGTGCTAAAACCCAAGCCAGATGTAACGAGGCGAGGCACTAAACCTGAAAACAAAATAAGAAACGAGGTGACGAGGTAAGAATTAATATAAAACGCCCAGAATCTGTGGGGTTTCCCCTTTGGCTTCCATGTAAAACAAAAAAGGGGTAGCTGTACCCTCAAAACACATCACACCCTGGATTGTCTTTTTTAGGGGAACCCCAAAAATGCTGGGGGTCCAAACAACTCCACACCCCAATCGTCCAGGACGATTGGCTTCTGCCGCCCGAGATTTTCCGAAGCCCCGCCGGGGAGCTCCGGGATGTGGATGACCTCGCGCCTGAAGGCCGGGGAGTCACGAAAGATTGGAGGTCCAAAAAATGGGTGTGGTGGTCAAAAATAGGTTTTGGAGTGTCCCTTAAAGGAAACCATAGGGGATGGGTTTACCCTTAAAAAATGAACGCAGAAATAGGCTCAGTTGGGAGGTTTCGGGCTCGGTTTCTGGTTTTCAAGGGATCTAGCGCTGGCAAATATGGCTGTGGGTCAAACATGGGGAAACCCCAAAATGGGTTGTCCGCTCGCTAAATGGAAACATGGACTAAAACCTGCGGTCCAATTCCTGATGGTTTGATTTCGACCCATACCCAAGGTCCTTTCATGCTGACAGAAGGGTGTTGGAAAACCATTCCTTCTGGGAACCCCTCCGCCCACTCTTGCAGGACTGTTGGAAAGAGGCTGTGTCGTTTTTTTGTTTCGAGGTTACTTGTTTGGATGGTTTTCAGTGCAATCGGAAGCCACTGGTGTTGGCACTTTGGGGGTTCCCCAATGTGCAGACAAGCCCAAATGCAGGTTCCATTGGTCCCTTTTGTTTGCTTCGTAAGGTCATACAGTCATGCGGGCTTAAACGGCTCTGCCTGTCAACATTGCTTGGCATTCTCTTGGATTTAGGCAGTTGCCATGCTACTCCTCGCCTATGGCGACATTGAGCTGAAGGCTTAGGGGTTAGGATGGCGTCTCAACTAAGCTTGGTGCGGCAAGTAGGGAATGTGGTATGAGCCCAGGCTTTGGTCCCCGAACGGCAACAAAGCACCAGTTAAAACTGGTGATTTCATGTCTCATTCCCATCCAAGTAGCAGCAGATGCGTGTTGTTGGTTGGAACCTTTCGTTTTCCGCGTACTTAAAGATCAGTGGCGAGCACAGCTGCATGGGTTGTCCTGTTCGATCTTTGTGGATCTAAGTTAACAGGATTTCTTGAAACAAAAACTCACAGCTGTCCTTTCAGGTAAGTTGGGTTAACCATAGATGGGTTTCACTGGTTTTGATGGGGGTTGTTCCATTTAAACCAGGCCTCTCGTTTTTTTTGTTCTTCAAAACATGCCACCTACTTGCATACTTGGCTACCGCAAGCCCGGACATGAAACGACGCGCACATGCACAACCGATGCAAGACCGAATCTTCCAAGCCACGCGCATCACGGGTTTTTGGGGAATGCCGCAAAGGCTTCCTAAGGCCGAAGGCGCCTCCGTCGGCGAGGCTATTTTTGGGAGCGAATGGCGAGCCGAGAACTGAAGGGCAATCTGCGCCCCGCACGGCAAGCTGCATCTCTTTCTTCTCACTTCTTGCTTCTTGACTCTCCAGCCGAACTCGAACTTGTGACCTGGTGCCTATTTGGAAGGGAGACCTGCTGAAAGGGGTTCCTCTTGCTTTGCTTATGGCAGGATGTGCAAGGCATGGCTACCCTGTGAAGAAAAGGATGCCGCTGTCACCAAATGTTGCCAGGTAAGGAGGAGGCAGGGCCCAGCCTCCGCTTAGATGCTGACGACGACTTCCTGGGGGGTGGGGGAAGCGGAAGCGGCGGCGGCGGTGGCTACCTCCCGGACTTCAGTGATTTGGACAAGCAGCTGCAGGAGGACAGGCTGGTTCAACGCCCACCTTAAAGTACCATACGACTGTAGCACCAGGAGGCTGGTAAGTGTTGCGTAAGATGTGTAAATCCATAGGGGGTGGCAAAACACCTGGAAAGCTTCTTCGAAGGACAAATGAACCATAAATAAGAAATATAATTATAAGTATATTATTATCATGTTGAATATTTATTTTGTATTACGAATGAAATCTGATTTGCAATCATATCCTTGTCCTATGATTATAACTTATTGTTGTAATCTGTTTTGTTAATACTAGTTTATTACAAATTATCTCTGGAATCTTCTTAGGTTGACATGTAACATCAGATATTAATTCAGCATATTTTAGTATTTATTTTTAATTAGATAAATATATTATGGATGGTGTGTACGTTATCTTCATTCTAATGGTGCATCATCTGTCTTTCTTTTTATATGTCTACATCTTGGAAGATCTATATTATGCTTCATATTTTTATAATCCTATTACTTTTTTTTCTGGAATTACTATTTACTTCTTCTTAACGGGAACAGCATTTATGGGTTATGTTTTACCGAATGGACAAATGAGTTTATAGGGAGTTACAGTAATGACAAATTTATTATCTCCCAAAAGACAGGTATTAGCGGTCGTCCAAGCGTGGCTTGGCCGATGCTTCGGAGAGCCTGCGTTTTTATTTGTGGCCCAGGACGACTATCCAGCCGCGGCACCTCTCGTAGTCGCCGAAGTGCCCGACATAGATGCTTCCCCAGAATTAGCTCCCCTTTTTGCTTTTTTGCTTTTTTTTGGGTCCCTTTGTTTTCCACTAACCAGGCAAAAAGATATATATATATATATATATATATATAGTTGTTGCTGGGGTCCTAATTCCAGCCAAGGATGTTGTCAAGACTCGGACCTATGCAGCCTTGCAGCATTTGGGTTTGTGACTTTTTTCAGGTTGGACCCCCAAAAGTGGTTCAGCGATGTTCCTTTTGGTTTCCCTCAACCAGCAAAGATACACCGCCAGAAAAGACGAGCCGCCCATTTGTGACATGGCAGTTGGGCCTGCGAGAAGCCACCTCAGCTGCTTTGATGTCTAAGGACCTGTCCATCACATACGACAAGTACTACCGGACGCCCCGGCTTTGGCTCTTTGGCTACAACGAGATGGGTGAGCCGCTCAAGCCCGAAGAGGTCTATGAGGACGTGCTCAGCGACTACAAGTCCAAGACGGTCACGGTGGATCCACATCCCTTGACGGGAACGCCCACGGTCTCCATCCATCCCTGCCAACATGCGGCGGTGATGAAGAAGGTGATACAGGACTGGATTGAACAAGGCCTGACCCCCAGACACGACCTGGCATCTTGGCCTCTTGAGGCTTTGGGGAACTGTTAAGTCGGGGTCAAAGTGGGAAAGGGTGATGGTGGGTGTGCTTCCTGCACATGTCACTCTCAGGCATTGTTTGTGTTCTTGAAGTTCATTTCAAGCGTCGTGCCCACCATCAACTATGACTTCACAATGGAGATTGAGTTCTGAGCTTGTCAGCAACGCCTTGGCAAGGACTTTCGATCGGTTGTTTGTTGACTGGTGGGGAGAAGTTCTGGATTTGGAACAAGTCACAAAAAACCCAAGCAAAATAACAATGATACTAACAATGATAATCATAATAATAATAAAGAAAACAACAAAGAACACGTAACACCAAGCCTCCAATTCCTTGGCCCTGGCAACACCGGGTTTCAAGTCCGGTCCCTGACGGCTTTGGCCGAAAGGCGCGCGGTTCACACCACGTCTCTGTGCATAGCATCCCTTGGCCGAAAGGCCAAAAATTCGGTGCCCAAAGCCCGGTCCAGAAGACGGCTGACGTGAGTACAGGTCTTCAGCGTGTTTTGGCCCAGAAACGCCGCGCGCCCGTGCCGCCGTGCCGCGCCGCGCCTTTTTGGCGCTCCATGTGTTTGTGTCCCAAGTCGTTAGCATGCGACATGTCAGCAGACCCATAATTTTTCAGATGTTCGGACCTGGCCGCTCTTTTGAAGCAGGGGATGCACTCCAGCTTTCACGGGTTTCTGTTACTGTTACAGAGTCTTGGCACCCTTGAAGTCCCACGGCGGTACTTTTGGAGATATAGCTTCCCTCTAGGCGAGCATTACCCAACAGAGACAGCTACAAGACCGATTCACACTCGTATTGAAGAACTCATTTGGGCGCATGGAAGCCACTGGCGTGTTTTGCCGATTGGCCATGTGTGCAGATATTATGGCTAAATAACGTACACGCAGACATGCGCACAAGTACTGTACGCATTATTGTTGCATATTCATTCGCACCTCCTTACTTTCAATGCGCATCATTCCTGTTCTGAACCTGTCTGTGTCAGCGCCCTGCCAGTACAGGAGAAGACAACCAGCCACGCTGTGATTGCACAGGTTTTGCACATGAGGATTCACGAACATCAAAGTGCTGAAATGTTTGCAGTTCCACATGTCTCCTGCATTGCATCCTTCGATGATCATCCCCACATACATTGGCGGAGCAGGGACGCGTTTGATTGGGGAAAATACATGTCCAAATCTCACCACCGGAGATATTTCTAGGGGTTGATTCCTTTTCTATTCTTTTCAACCATGGTTCTTTTCAGAACCCAGCCGTTTTCCCTCGGTTTCTGAAGGTTCTCTGGAAAGAAGGATTCCTGGAAAGAAGGATTCCGAAGCTATCCCTAGAACCACCCCAGTTTCTTTCTGACTTTGATAGCTCCTGGAAACACTCAACAAAATGGCCCAACATATTCTTTCCAGAAGCTACCCCTGGAAAATTTGGGACCGGACCTGGCTCGCTCCTCTTGGAGCATTGCGTCCCAGGCACATGCTGCAGGAGCTGAAGAAGGCTGGCCGGCCTGGGCGCCGCGCCTTCTTGGAATCAGCCAGGCCGGGGGGCCGAAACCGCGCGTGCGCCTTTTTTGTTGTTGTTTGTTTTCCGGTTTGGAGCTGAAACGCCTGTGTCATGTGTGTGTGTGTGTGTGTGTGTGTGTGAGGCTATACCAAGGCAACAAGGAAACGCAGAGCCTGCTGGAAGGGCTTTTTGTCCGTTTTTGTTGTTTGTTACCTGGGCTTATTTCAGAGATGGACCCTTCTCTATCCCAACTCGGCCAGCTTGGTTGAGGCCTAAGGTCGTTCCAAGCCCAAAGATGTATTTGTGGCGCAAGACTGAGAACAATGTTTGGACCAATGGCTGGACCATCTGGCACTTGGCTGTTGTTTCCTGCATCTCTGCTCGTGTTGACTCTACTATTGGGGCAAGCATCCCCGCCCCCTTAGAAATGGAATTTAGGGAGGGGGTGACCCCTGGAATTCCAATTTCCGTTTTACGGGGAAGACACAAAGAATGGAATTGGGTCCCCAGCCCTTTCTCCCTTTATTGGTAGGGATGGCAAGTTCCTTCTTCCCGAGAATTAGCTCCCCTTTTTGTGTTTTTGCTTTTTTGGGGTCCCCTTTGTTTTCCACGAACCAGACGAAACATACCTTCTGCGGTAGACTTAGGATGCATTTTACATGTTACCAGTGACTCAAAGTGAAGCAAACAATAAAATATACATTCTATATCCCGGGGTCATTATTTTGACGGTGTCTGGGGGTTATCAAAGTCAGGAAATGGGGCGGTTTCCCTTTAACCCACCACTTAGTGGGTGACTTTGATCATGGTAGAATAATGAGGCCAGTTGTCTGGGCCTAACTCCAATCATGCTTTGAGCGAATGCCACGGCACATCTCCAGGAAGTCCTTTCCGCGGAGCCGATCCAGCGATGACTGGCCGGGCAGCAAGCAGTGGTCTTTGTTTGGGAAATGCCGAAACCGCAAGCTGTTTTTGAATGGGCTTAAACTCACTGGGAAGACTAAGACTATTATATTCAAACATGAAGTGAGAGCTTGTTTTTGGCCCATCCACTCAGGAAAGTCTTCCGAAGTCACATAGTGTGTTTGGAACAGCCCTGGCCTGTAGTCGACGCGTACATTTGGCAAATCGCTACCCACGACACGACATCGTTCAACGTAGAGAATATCGCGCAGAAACTCCTTTCAAGGCAAGGAAGCACTTTATGGAGCTTGCATGTTCATCTCAGGACAGAGACAGCCAATGACTTGATATAGGCCACGCCACCCAATTTAATACATTTGTTGCACATGTTCTTGACCGAATTCTTCCCCTCTCCAACCCGTCGTGGGAAACCTTGAGCCAGTTGTCATTGAGGCAAAAGATCCTGGACTTTGCCGTTCACCATGACTTGGTACATCTCACCATTGTGCAGGGGGAACGAGACAGGACGCATCTCCCAACTTCCTGGTTTGTGGAGCATGTGGTATCAATCGAAGGCTGAGATGCAAGCAACACTTATGGCTCAAGTCGAGTTTGTGGGCAAGGAACTGCTTGCTCAAGCGGCAGAGTTTTGCCCACGGTGCTTCAGCTTTGAACTGGATGGCAGGAGAGCCTTCATCTCGCCACAGATGTCAACGAAAGGCTCGGCGTTCGATTTTGAAGTGTGACTCCATGCCCCGCCTGCACAACAAGCTGCTTCAATGGCACCTGACTCAGCCAAGTTTCTGCAGCTAGAAGCATTGGTATTTGTTTCTCTCTTGCGAGGGCAGTGCATGGATTTGCTTCCGCAAGATTGCCAAAGCCTCATGCAAGCCACGGCTCAGAGCCTCAACAGTTTGTGACTCTGCAATAGTCCAACGATTATGGCGTGAGCTCCTGCAGGCATTCCGCTTTTGGATTTTGGATTGCGGCTTTGGTTCTTCTACGTAAACAACAATTGACTGTGTCAGCCAGGCAAACTATGGGCTCCTCGTCCGTTCCTGGTAGTGTGGAACCTCAGCTTGCTAAAGTGAGTGGAGAGCAGGCGGCATTTTGTAAGAAGAGCTTGTTTAAGCTCCGAGTTAGATCTATGCTGAATTTCCCGGGCAACATTTGGCTGTGGCTCAAAACTGGTACCCAAAATAGTACCTCGGTATATGGGAACAAAGACTAGAACCTGTGCAACCCCAGCGGTTCAATTATGAGCCACATCCATCTCGCAACTGTTCCAAAGAGGCTATTGTCAGAGAACCCCTCAACACGGAGACGCAGAAACGGGTGTGGGGTTGTCAGGCAGCAACAAGGCCGCTTCAGGCAGAAGCAGCACGATTGTGCCACATGCGCAATAAGAGGTGTGTGCCAATAGCAAAAAAAACATGCCGCCCAATTGTTTGCCCGCAAAAAGCAGAGACCCGGTTGAGTGATGCTGATGCCTTCCCTAACGATGATGCTGGATCCGGTGAACAAGTTAAAAGTTGCTTGCAAGTCACCTGTGGCATATACCCGACAATATTACCTGTCACAAAATCGATGGGGGGCTACCCAATGCAAAACAGCTAGGGGAGGTCCCCCAAGCCATCATCCCGGAAATCCTGTCCGTTGCTCTTGATTGGGGCTCCCAGCTTCGCATGGGAGGCTTGTGTTGCTTTTTGTTGTGTGGGTACCCTTTTAGGGCTTGGTTTAGAGGGACACCAAAGGTAAGCCACTCATGTTGTTTTTCCTTAAAAAAGAGTAATTTGTCACTTTGAGGCAGTGTTGGGGATGATTGCTGAATCGTTTCGAGCTTGATGGCCCATCATCCCGGTATGCTTTTCTGGATGTCAGAACGGGCACACAGCCTACAACTCAAGGTAATTCCACGGTGCCAGCTTTCCGCGTAGCTTCTGAATCTGCTTGATCGCATCACGCACACGTCGACGAGAGCACAATCACATCTTTTTGTCGCAGGAGCTGGATCTCCCGCATCGTCGAGGCTCGAAAAAGGTTCCGCAACCGGTAACTTGAGTCCACGGCCTCTCAATTGAGTATGATCTGTGAAATGCATGTGGGTATGTCTTGGAATAAGGGACCCTCCAGGTAGGTGGTTTCCTCTTCGTTTCCCTTTAACACCTACCCGCAACGGGTACCGTCCAAAAATACACACCCATATTTGTGATTCATATTTTTTGAGAGAGGCCCCTAAGCGGCTCTGATTTGGGCAGGACGAGGGTTTGACAGAGTAGTTCAATTCAGTTATGGCCCACCGATCCAACTATTTGGGGCAAAGTAGAAGACTCCCAGTTTTCATTCTGTTAAAGGAACGCTGAAATGGACACCAACCATCTTTAGGCGTCCCCTGTCTTGAGAAACACATGGTTGTTGTTGGGAAGCGTTTTACATTTTTGCTTATTGTGGTTTAGTGGTCGAAATCCCCACTTAACTGCTATGATTTCATTTTTTGCTCCCCTTACGTCAACCAAGAACACCCACTTGAGGCTTTCACTCAGGCGGAAAAGATCGGAGTGTGCCTTTCTCGCAGTACCAGGTGGGATCATTGTGCCGGAGCCGCCAGAGGTGTTGGATTCGGCAGGGTGCTTAAGGGCTTGCTTGGATGTTCCTTGCCAACATCAGGGAAGTAGACTAGAATCGTGGCTAGAACTAGGGCAACTGGCAGGTTTTACCCTTATAACCATGGTTATAACCTACTTAAGTTGGTTGAACATCCAAGTAGGCCTTGCGCTGTGAGAAGGGTTGGCGTCGGGTTGAGCTGGCACGCTTGTGTTTTGCTTGTGTGTTGGTGCTCGCTAGGTTCGGAGTTTTGACAGGGTGCCATTTTGGGTACCTGTTTTTGACCCACACCCAGTTTGTCTGGAAGTGCAAATGGGCGTGCCGCTGGAGAAAGGCTTCATTTCAGCTGTTTGTTTGCTTTATTTGCCTGGCGGAACAGACGGCGTCATTCACAACAAAGACATGGCAAGCTTTCAGTCGGGCTTTAGACCCGCCCCTTGGCCGAGCCCCTAAACTCTGTTGGCCGTTCGGGGTAGCCTGTGCGTTTTGATGTCGCGATCGAAATCCGCAGGTACTCATTTCTGCGTGGATCCCGGCCATCCCGGTAGTTTTTAGGTTGTTAGGTTTTAGGGTTTTGTGGGGGGTCTCCATTTAATCCACAAGTGGCTCAGCTTTAGTAGGGGATCTGAAAACGGACAGCCCAATTTGCAGGCGACACCGTTTTGTCTCCAACACAGTGGGTTTTCTCTTGCCCGCGCCCTTCGATCTGGCAGATTTACTTCTCCCACGACAAACGCCGAGCGAAGACCAAACAATTCCTGACGCGGAGACGAGCGCTCAATCCAAGTACTCGTAAGGTATTTAGGGTTTAGGACGGCTTACCAGCTGACCCCTGCGTTTGAGCGCCAAGTGTCACCTCCAAGTAGGCGCATCAGGACTGCGAAACAGGTACTAGGTGCTTCGTGGTCATCAACTTCAAACCTCCGATTTCCAAAGCCGTGACCAAATCAATGTTCGTTGCACTTGAGACCTGTGCGTCAGAGCCAGGTTCTGTTGGCCACTGAACTTTGTCTTTGTCTTGAAGCTGTTTGTCGTCCGCCCGCACTGACAAGGTGGCAGATCCCACAGCCGCAGATGCTCGCAACTCAGATCACGCTGGCCCTGTTTGACCCGCCCTGGCCTGGCAATTGGGTTCTTAAGGCTTTTCTATGTCATGTCAACTTCACCACCCGAAATGGGCGAATAGGGACCTGAGCTATCAAGCGGTGAAGGAAGGGACAACACACCCAAAGTCCATTCTACAAACCGGCGACATTCGCAGATTTTTCCTCCGAACAACAACTCGGGGAAACACGTACTACGCTCGATTCTGCCTACGTTGAGGCACCTGAGAACCGCTCTGACGATGACATGCCGCTGGTGCAAGTGCAGGACACTGCACTGCAAATTATTTGAATCGGTATTGTTTTGGCAGTACCTCCTTCTTTGTGGTTTTAAAGGCAAACCAAAGCGAAAGCCGCCTCTATCATTTTTTTTGTGGGGTCGGATTCCTACAAAAAGACACGGTACCCATACCATATGTGTTTCCTGGCGTGCGAACGAGTGACAGTGGCGGGACTTCAATCAGACAAGCACAGAGTTGGCAGGCATGTGGTATTAACATGTTGGCACGGCTCAGGAGTCAAGCGCTGCAGCGGTTACTCCCTTGTTCTCTTTCTCTCACTGATTTGTTTGTGTGTGTGTGTATGTGCGTGTGTGTTTGCACGAAGCACGAGGAACGTTGATCTCAGTTTGCTTGTAGCTTCGTCCCTTTGCGGGCTCCTGTCTTCGCTTTCCAGATATTGGATTCCTTACTGTACACATTAGATTGGCTGATTGGCTCCACAGATATGGAATCCTTCCAGAATCTTCCAGATTTGCTATTTGGTGGCTCGTGTTTTTGGAGGCCACCCATTTTTTTTGCGGGTTTTACAGGGAAACCAAGAGGAAGACCGGTGTGCCAGTTTGGGGGGTATTCCAAAAAAAACGCCCCGCCCATTCTGCTTGTTGGAACAGGACGAGAGCGCGACCCTGTGCAGGCCAGGCAACGCATGTCCAAGCGCCAATCCGAGGCTGAGGCGGGAGTCGACAGCGCACGGAGAAATCGTCTGAAGAAAACCCTCCATGGGTGAGGTTTCGGGGTCCTGGATTGGCCGATTCTCCTTTTGCAAGATAGATTATCCGATGGCTTCCATGTTGGCCGACAGGAGGTAGACATATGCAATGGCTTGGTCCACTCCCTGGACCCCCAAAGGACCAAATCCTCTTCTTCTTTTTTTCTGCCGTGCTTCCTTTTTATGGGTCAAAAGCAGACAAAAGGAATCGGTGCTTTGGGGGTCCTTGGCTTGGACAGGATTTTGCCACTCTCCTTGGTGGTTCCCAGCCATCCGGTTTTAATGGTTCTTTGTTTTTCGTTGGCCTTAGCTGGCAAAAGTGCTTTGGTGTCCGAATCTCACGCACAGGCTAAAACTTTTGGCCGGGAAACCAAAGGGACCGTCCGACAGGAGGTGCGGTCCCAGCCGACCCCGCAGCGCCGGAGGCCGGAGCAAGTGAGCCATTGGCCGGCTTTGGAGTTTGAGCTTTGGTAGTGTGATGGTTTGGAGTTTGAGCTTTGGTACAGTAGCCTTGGTAGAGTTTTAGAGTTTTAGAGTTATGGTTACCCATGGTTTTGAGGCTTGCTTAGTCTTGCACAGTCCGTATTAGATGAGAAGGCCTGTGCTCAGAAGTCAGCAACATCTGAGTGTGTCGTTTTGCAGGAATCGGACCCACAAAATGGTGGGTTTTCTTTGGTTCCCTTTGAAACCACCCAAAAAGGGGACCCATGTACGCAACTGCGCATTGTGCCATTGTAGCAGGTTTGCTTTCTTGCCGAACAGGGCTGCTGGCTCGGACGAGGCGCAGTGTGCGTGTGCGTGTGCGTGTGGGTGTGGGTGTGGGTGTGGGTGTGGGTGTGGGTGTGGGTGTGGGTGTGTGTGGGTGGGTGGGTGCGTGCGTGCGTGCGTGCGTGCGTGCGTGGGTGGGTGGGTGGGTGGGTGGGTGGGTGTGTCTGTGTGTGTGTTTGCTTGTGATAAGTTGCTGTTTCTATTTGCTTGCCTCTCATTCAATTTTCACGGAGGCCTTTTGCCAAGTTGAATGTGATTGAATGCCCAGGGATTCGTGCGACACATGTGCAGACTGAATTTACCATTTATTGATTCTTTAGAAATCTCAGGGCTCCTTGAATCTCAGGGCTCCTTAAAAGATGCATTTTGCCCATTTGAAGCACGGCTTTTTTCCGCCAAAGTAAAGGGACAAGGCAATGTTCAGGTGTATAATGCAAGGATCCCTGAATCTTGGACCAGAACCTTGCTTGGTCTATCCCAGAAGGATCAGACAGGTGGTTGGCCCGCCTCCAGAACACCGCTCATTCCATCATGGTTGTCTTTAAGTTATGAATTATCTTTGGGTCTTTGTGGCTTCATAGGGGATATATATATATATATAATTATATAATATTCTATATATACATATATATATATATATATATTAATATGTATATAACTACATTGTGGCATGTCAACCTGTTCTGTATGAGCTTTTAGAATAATTCAGGTTTTTGCAGATTCCCACCACCCTTGGCTCATGCGAATGTGATTTTGAGGGCCAAATCGGACAGCACCATCTCGCGCGATTGGGAAGTGGGCCTTTGTTTTGACCAACCTCACTTCAATCAGTTGCACTCTCTCCCCTCGAGGCAGGCAGAGACGCGGCCCAAGTGCAGCTGGTCAACGAGGCGACTGCATCGATACATGGAATATGGAGATTTTGCTGAAACGTTTGATTTTTCGGCATTGCCATGGACGCGGCTGCTCCCCATATGTCGATATATCGCTGCATGTCCATGTCAGAGTGAGCTTTTCTTGCTTATTCTGGATCAAACTTGGTCACCACCCAGATATGGCCCACAGGTTTTGGTCCTTGTTTCCATTTACCGAACGGGCAGCACATTTTGGGGTTACCCTACTGTGGATGGACAAAATCCTGCACCACTTTGAAGCCATGGTTGAAACCATTGCTTGCTTGGTATTTGCAGGGGAATCGAATCATTCCATGGTTTCTTAGGTGGTGCGAAATGGATTTCGTCCACACACAGTGGGGGGGGGGTTCCCCTATTGAAATAGACTACAGAAACTAGACTACGGTTGGCCCGAAAGCATAACATCGCAAGCGAGGTCGGCCCAACGCCTGGGACATGCGCAAGTTGCTCTGCGCAAGTTGCTTTGCGCAAGTTGCTTTGTGCAAGTTGCAGTGTGTGCAAGTTGCTCTGCGCAAGTTGCTCTGCGCAAGTTGCTCTGCGCAAGGTGCTCTGCGCAAACTGGTCTGTGCAAGTTGGTCTGCGCAAGTTGCTCTGTGCAAGTTGCTCCGCGCAAGTTGCTCCGTGCAAGTTGGTCCCTGCAAGTGGCTCCCTGCAAGTTGCTCTGTGCAAATTACTCCGTGCAAGTTGCTCCCTGCAAGTTGCTCTGCGCAAGCTGCTCTGTGCAAGTTGCTCTGTGCAAGTTGCTCTGCGTAAGTTGCTCTGCGCAAGTTGCTCTAGGCAAGGCGCTCTGCGCAAACTGGTCTGTGCAAGTTGGTCTGCGCAAGTTGCTCTGCGCAAACTGGTCTGTGCAACTTGCTCAGCACAAGTTGCTCTGCGCAAGTTGCTTTATGCAAGTTGCTCCGTGCAGCTTGCGAAGCCCTCCCGCAGACCAGGGGGGAATCGAACCCGCGACCCGCCGGTCCGGGAGCAGGCGCGCGAACCACGAGACAACTCCCGATGACCAGCTCGAACAACAAAAGTCGCAAAACACCTCGAGATTTTGCACCTCGACCACGCCGATCCCCAGGGGGTCGCGCGAGCAGCGCAGAAATCGTAAAAAACCTTGAGTTTTTGCACCTCGACCACGCCGATCCCCGCAGAAGGTCGCGCGGGCCAAAACAAAATCGCAAAAAACCTCGAGTTGTTGCACCTCGACCACGCCACCCCGCCGCCCTAAGAAGAGATTGTAACTCCTCGCAAGTCAATTGCACTTGACTCCTTGCACTTGCAACTTGCACTTGACTCCTTGCACTTGCAACTTGCACTTGACTCCTTGCACTTGCAACTTGCACTTGACTCCATGCACTTGCAACTTGCACTTGACTCCATGCACTTCCAACTTGCACTTGACTCCTTGCACTTGCAGCTTGCACTTAACTCCGTGCGCTTGCAAGTTGCACTTGACTCCATGCACTTGGCTCCTTGCAACTTGCAACGACTCTCATGACTCCTTGCAATGACTCCTTGCAATGACTTTCATGATGATGATTCCTTGCAATGACACCTTGTAATGACTCTCATGAGAACAACTCAAGTGAACCCAGCGGAAGAACCCTTCACGATGCTTTCGGGAAAAAGGGTGCCCTTATTTCATCCTCTCTACTGGAGGACCTAGCCTATGTTTGCCTGACACACACAAGGTCAACCGAATGCGTTCGCCTCACAGGTTTCGGCTCTCAAGAGCCTGGCCGAGGAGACACAGCTGCCAGCGGAAGGCTTGGGAAAACCCGCCTCTGGTGCATTTTGCCAAGGGATGTTTGGGCTTTAGCTTTTTGCCAACGAACGGGTTTTCCATGAAACCACTAAAAGTTAAACTTTTAGCAGGGCCAACGATGGTACTGTAAGAGGACCAACCCCAGTTACCCTAGTTAAAACGATGGATATAACCTACTTACCTGACGGTGGTTGAATCTGGGCGTGTCTTTTTTGAGTTGGTACCTGATCTGCTTGATGGTTTGAAAGGAAAAGGCAAGAGGAAAGCCGAAACCATTTTGGGGGGGGGTCCCTTAAACAAGATGCACCCGTATGTTGAAACATAATGGAGGTTCGTTCTAAGCCCCACGTCATAACCTAGACCACCAAAGGTTTTCTTTGCCGTTGTACCACTTGTTCATGGGATAAAGGCGCAGAAGGGGTCCATTAGGGGTCCAGGAAGATTAGTCATGGAGGAGGCGTTCATTTCTGTACTAAGTTCTGTACGTGTGATTTGCATCATTTTTGTGTGGGGTGCGCAAGAAGGCGGAAAGGCGAGCGCAAGGCTTCATGAAGTTTAACTGGTCGCTGCATCGCTTGTGACGCCCTTGCGCTGTCTTGCGGCCCCCCCACTCCGTTTTCGTGCGTTACCGCTGCAGCCGGGACTGTCGGCTCAAGTAGCGCAAGCATCCTTTCACCCGTGCGGTACAGCTTGCTTAAAGGGGCATTGTACTTAACAAGGGGGTGATAACCATGGTTTTAACCCACTTACAAGTACCATGGTTACAAGTCTGCATAGTGGATTACGACCAGGCTTAGGCTTACAAACCACTTACTAAGTACACCGCCCCTTTAAGTAGCAGCTTTAGCAATTGTTGTTTACTAAGAACGAAAATACATGCTCAAAGAAAGGTTAAACTTCGTGAAACGTTGCACTTTCGCTTCCGCCTTCTTGCACGCCCCACACAAGATTGCTGCAAATCACACGTGCAGCACTTAGTACAGAAATGAACAGTTCCTCCCTGATGAATCTTAATTGACGGGTGTTTAGAAGGAACCACCTACATTTTGATTAACCATACTGGGCTCTGAATATTGCAATGAATTCGAATAGGGAACTCTTCAGGAGCGGTTGGCGGACATGCTACCTGGAATAGAAGTAATTAGAGCTCAAAATGGTGAAACCTTTTTGGTTGGACACCGAAAGGGAGATCAAAAGGAAGCCCTTGCGATTTTTTGAGAACCCCTCAGATGGTCTGCAATTTCTAAGAGAGGATGCCACACGATGTTTCAGCGGGGCTTGCATGCACAGCTTGGCATATGTTGGCATATTTGTTGTGCTACTTGCCCTGAGTAAGCAAAGTGTGTCCAGAACATTCGTGTTGAGTTGTTGGGATGAAGTGTCGTTCTTATTTTTGTCCGAATAGCCGACGCTGAAAGCGTTTGCCTCCACATCCTTGACACAATGCGCCAATTGAAGACTGGAGAAGCACCCCGCTTGGAACTCGTGCCGTGTTTTGGTATTTTTTTGGGGCTGTCAAATTTTTGCTTGCCCTGTTGGACGCTCTTAACATGCACCCGAGCAGGCCTTGAGGCGGTACTTGTACAGCTTCGTGCTGCCCGGGCCCTTTTGGAGGCAGACGGTAGATGGGTTTCGTCAATCAGGGGACAGCACGGCGGGGAGAATCTTTTGCTATATTCTAATGGTGGAAGTACATACCCCTTGTTCATACCCCTTAGTTCCCTGGTTTCCAACCCACTTTATAAGGGGTATGTAAAAGGGGTATGTACAAGCACCCCTGGATATTTTTGAACACAGCCAAGGGTTGAACTGGGCAGAGCCAATGGGTCTACCTGGGTTTTATCACCTCCCAAAACCACATGAGTGGGCACAGGCATTCTGAGACGGCAAGTTGGATGTGCCACAACTCCGCTTCTGTTTTTTGTTTGCCTGGCTATTGACTCCTTATTGGACCATGTCTGACCCAAAGCGCTGGAACATCTTGACTGGAAACAGCGAGGCTTCCGCAAAAAATCACTTCTCAGCTTCTGATCTGGGCCGTAGCCCTGCCACTTCTTTCGCCTCGACTTTATGTCCAGCTCAGCTCTTGTTGAGGTTTGGACAGTCGTTACATAGGGTTGCGGGGGCACAAGGAGAGTGAGCAGGGGCGCACTAGGATTTCCTTATTCACGTGATGGGCGGAGCTTGGGTTCAACATGAGCTTTGGTGGAAATTACATGCTCGCTCCTTCTGCCGCAAATCCTTTCCGCAAGCAAGAAGGCACTGCTCGGCTTCGTCAACTCGGAAAGTGGCAAGCAGGGTCGAACACACACACTCAGCGAGTTTCACAAATCGATTTGGATTGTGACATTGTGAAAGTTTTACAGCGTTTTTGCCGCATAGCAGTTTCCTGCGGATGCTGAGAATCTGAGAAGCATTCAGCAATATTGTCTGACGCGATTTGCTCCTTCCAGAGGTTTGATCAAACTTTTCCTTTATTCAAGGCCCCCAGTTTTGACCATGGCTAACTTTTGAACCAGGTGGTTGAAATAGTATTGTGTTTGCAGTTTTCCAACCAGTGGTCATCCTATGGAAAGGACCTTTTGATCAACCCCCATGTTGCAACTGTCCTCAATGCACTGAACTGGGGTGGACTTAGGATACATTTTACATTTACCAGTGACTCGATGTGAAGCAAACAGTAAAATATACATTCTATAACTGGGCCTAACTCTAATCATGTGAAGACTTGTTCTCGGCCGACTGCCAGGCCAATCGGCCAGCTTCCCCGCGTGCCGCGAACCGGCCAGCTTCCCCACGTATCGCTTCGCCAGCATCGGACGTAATTAGCCTGGGCCTCGCTGGGCCCTCGCGTGCTGCTTTTCGGGGAACCCCCCCCGTGCCATGGACACCTAGAGTCTGTTTTGCAACCATACCCTAGAAAAAACAACCCAAAAGAAGGAGGTTGCAAAATAGACCCTAAGGGTCCATACGGACCCCCAAGAAAAGAAGAAGGATGGTATCCCAGCCCCGGAACTGGAACCGAAATCACCCCGAACAGCGGCCCCAACCAAGCCTTTTCGCCGAAGAGGTGAGCTGACTAAAAGCCTTACGCGTATGGTCAGGTTGCCATTGGCGGTTGGGAATTGAGGTTCTGGTTCTCATCTCACCGCCAAGAGGGGAGCTGAAATGACTCAGTATCCACGCGATAGCCGAGGCGTGCACACTCCAAGCCCATACGTGGAGAGGCAACTTGTCGATGTCAGGCACGCCGGAGTGCTCGGACGATGTTTCAAGCGTTCAGAGTTGACGCTGGATGAAAAATAGATGAACAACGTTTGTTTTTGGTGTCGACACTTGGCCTACAAGGGAGAATGAGCGCAGGTAGAGTTGTCAGATAGCTTGAGTTGACCAGACGTTGCCTCAACAGCGACTTACCTTTTACATGGTTTAGCCTGTTCGTTGCCTGACGAGCGGGATGGTCGCGTCAATCATAAGACAAGCAACGTGCTGTTTGCTTTGAACATAATGTCAGCCAACAGACAGCTTCACCCCATTAAAGGGGTCTCGTGGCGGCTTGGCTCGCAGCGTTGCCGCGATGTCAATATGTCAATGCGGGGATTGATCAATGTTTAGTATTCCCTTCGGCCCCATTTTTCCCCAAATTGACCATGGGTAACTTTTAAGTGGTTTTCACAAAACCCCCACATGTCCGTTTCCCAAGTGGGTATGGGTCAAAATTAAACCACCACGAATTGGACCGCAGGTTTTAGTCCATGTTTCCTTTTCCCAGGGCAAGCCATTTTAGGTACCGATTTTTGACCCACAGCCACATGGAGGTTGATCAAAGGGTCCTTTCCATAGGATGACTGGTTGGAAGCCAACTAAAACAATCCGATTTCAGCCACGCCTTGAAGGGAAACCCAGGCATGGGGTCGGCGGATTTCAGCCACATGGAAGTCACGCCTTTGGATCAACCCCTAGCCTCGTCAGGTCAGCCGGCCCGAAGGCGCTGGCGCTGGCGTGACCCCGGCGCATTGGAGCTTCGTGCATCCCGCTGGTGGTATGGCTTGTGGTACACAGGGCGCCTTAAAATAAATTCAGTTTGCCCAATTGAAACAGCTTTTTCAACAAAATAAAGGGAAGCCACCATTTACAAGTTGCAATGTTCAGGTGTATAATGTACGGATCCCTGCGTGGGTGGATTGACTACTTTTTTAGGAATCCCGTTTTGGTTGGCTTCAAGGGGAAAGCAAAAAGACAATCTCGAATTTGGGGGGTCCCCTGAAAAAAAAACATACCACATGTTGTTTGTAGCCGACATGTTTGATTTGTCATCTGTCGTGTTCCTAGATCAACTCCTACCATGGCTCCTCCCAAGGACATGGTACTGATTTGGTGGCAGGCATGGAGATGTTCCGTGTGCGCATGCACCAGACTTCAATGGAATTGATAGTGCACATACACACTGTCTATGCGGGAATCTGCCAGGATACCAAAACATATCCTAGCATGTTGATCAGCCTGTCTCAATGAATGCCAAAATCGGAACATGGCAATCCAGACACCGGGGAACACGGACGACCCCTCTAGGTCACTGTTGCAATTCCATACTTGAGTGTCTTGGAGGAGGACCGCCCTACCTGGAGCAAAAGAAGAGGTAGCACGGAGACTAACATAGACTCTGTGAAGAAAAAACACATTGGCATTATATTCATATACATATATTATATAATATGTATACACATAAATGGTGTTGTAGTCGTTTTCAAGAATGGTATTCGCGCTAGCAACCCTGTGGGTCTGGGGTAGACTTAGGATACATGTTGCATTGTACCAGTGACTCAAAGTGAAGCAAACAATAAAATATACATTCTATAGCTGGTTGCCTAACTCTAATCATGGGGTTTCTTTGAGTCTTATCCTTGGGATCTTCATGCCTGGTTTGCCTTCCAGGCAGCGGCCTGAAGCCAAGGCCGTGCGGGTCCGGGGCTGAGTCGGCTGAGCCGGCTGAGTCGGCTGGGATGAGGTCAAAAAATCGGATGGGGGGTGTCGAGTGGTCAAAGGGGTCAAAGGGGTCAAGGGGTCAAAAGGGGTCAAAGGGGGGCCGGCGATTTCGCTCGACGCGATGGGTTTTTGGGGGGTTTAGTCGGGTTAGACAGCGAAACACGTTTCTGCAGTGAAGACACTGATGGAGACTTGCCACTGTGGGGGGATGATTGAAAGGCCCCAAACATGTTTGTCGTGTTTTTTTTTTTGGGGGGGGGGACAACGAGAAAAAAAAGGTATGGAGGCAGTTTGTCTAGACTTGGCCAGGGGAATCCCTTTACTCAAGTTGGCACAGTTAAACCACCCATGATTGAGCATCAGGGGGGTGGACGGTACTAAAACCGATCGGCTGGCCTTTTTCAGGAAGGCGTTGATGAGTAATTTGCAGGCACAGTCTTGTTTCTGGGTTTCGCGGTATCACAAGGCAAAAGCGTGCTCTTCGGGTCTTGGCCAGATGAAAGAACATGTGGGACCCTGATGTCTTTCTTGTCTCCCTTCCTGAGTTCCTGGACTTTAAACTTTTTGGGAAGAGCATGTTGGTAAAAAAAGAGGTCCGAACTGTTTTTGGCCAATCCACTCAGAGCTTCTTCGTTGTGATTTGCTTCTGGTGATTCCGATGTATTGCCTTTGGGTGTTTTTGTTCTCCTCTCTATTGGTTGCCATCCATTTTGGTTCTGAAGGTTGGAACAGCTCGGCCTTTGATTCATGGCGCCTCCTGGTCGGGATTCGGAAGTCACGAACGGCTCCCAGCCATGCGGTTCCTTATCCTTTTAGCTTCTCGGTGTTTAGTGGCTGGGTTTGTCCATTTAAGGTTGACCCCATATTAATCAACCCCAGCTTATTCATAGCGGGTCCCTGGGTTTAGTGGGGAATCATCACGTTTGGAGGGGAACACCCTAGAAGTAAACCGCGGTTGATTCATATGGGGTCAACAACCCACAAGTCAAGCTTCCAGTGGATGTGAAATCGGACAGCCCGGTTCCTTCGGCGTTTTCCCAACAGCTGAAAGGGCTATGGATCCGGTCTCTGCCCAGATAGGCGACAAGGGGTTGTTTGGGGCAGCTTTCAGGGAGAGCCTCGAGGGTTCCAGAAAGGTTCCGGGGCTGAGGATACCACCCGGCCTAGTTTTCAATAAACAGATGCTACCAAAAAAACAACAACCGACATGTTTTTTTTTTGTGGCAAAGAACAACAACACCAACTTGTTGTTGATTGAAACAAACGGGGATCTGTATAAGAACCATCAGCGCGAGAAAAGCAAGAAGAAAAAAAACAACGCCGAGGGCCGAGCTGCCGCAGCCCGGAAGTTCTCCCGGCAGGACCGCGAGGAGCGCTTGCAGTCGGTCGACCGCTGAACCAAGTTGTGGAAGGAAAAACACTTTTTTTGAAAACACTCCGTTGTTTTGGGGTGCGGTAAAAAACAGATTCTTCTTTCTTTCTTTGTTTTTGGGGTGGGTGGGTGGGGTACGTGCGGTATGTGGTTGTCAGAGCCAGGGTGGGATAACCCAGAAAAGCCAGGTTAGAACCAGGCTTACTATCCATTTGCCTGACGTACCGAATCGATTGCCCCTGTAGGTACCCCGGTGTTGGTGGTTTAAAAGGGAAACCGAAAGGGAAAACACCATTTTTGTCGGGGGGTCCCTTAAAAAACGCACGCACCCGCCAATCCTTGGAAGGTGACTGACAGCTTTGGGCAAACACTTGTTTTTTTGCAGCAACCGATTCGTTGAGCTTGGATGAGCCATGACGAACCGTCAAGATGTCGATTCTCAAGGTGTTGCATGTTCGGTGAATCTGCTTGCCAAAATAATATACTCCCATGAAAATGAAAACTGGCAACTTGAAGCGTTACCGCCTCGAGCTTGCCAGTGACTGTCTTTAAGTGACCCATTTTTTCCGGACGATGTGATCTATATTGGGTGTGTCTGAAACTTGGAACCCCAAGAATAGGTGTGTGTTTCCTTCGGGTTTCCCTTTGAAACAACCCAACAACAACAGCCGGCCACGGTTCCAAACCACTGGTACCATTTCGAGCTTTTCAGTGCACCACCCATTTTTTTCTTAATTTTAGTGGTTGGATTGGTCAATGTTCACTGGGGTATTTGGGTTTTGACCCATGGCCAGGTGGCCTAAAAAACCGGGCCGTTCTTGGAACGCCCCGCCGCTCGCCCGAGGAATGCTCGGAGCTCCTGCAGAGGCTCATGGAAGCTGCCGACTTCAACTCCAACCAGTCAGGCGAGAGAGACCATAGGTCACCCGAAAGAATGGGGAGTCATTGAGCCCATTTTTAGAGGCTCATGGAGACTCCAGGTAGGTTTTTTTTTGGGGCATAGGTGTCCTTCTTGGTGGTTTTGCTGGAAGAATAGAGGGCGATGCCTGGTTTACCCGGTGATTTGATCATCTACCAGGGATATCCATCTATTTCCCCTAAAAGGACACCTATGGGAGAGACTTCCGAATCGAATCAGCTCTTCTGAATCGATCTGTTGAATGGAGGGGTTTCACTTGAAAGCCAGCCAAGAACGGGTACCTTAAAAAACGACACCCCCCAAATAGGGGCCCTCAAAATGGGGGAAGTGTTCCTCGGGTTTCCAAGCCATGTCCCTTTTTGGAACCTAAAAAGACGAAAAGTACACCCCCAAATAGGGGCCCCCCATTTGGGGGCCCTGTGGGGGAGGTGTTCCTCAAGGTTTGCGAGCTTGAATCTAAAGGAACCTCCCAAAGTGGATGGATCGAAATAATGGGAGCGCGAATAATGTATGAACTTTGATTTCGGAAAATCCAGTGTCCCCTGAATGAAAAGTGTTAATGTGTCCCCTGAATGAAAAGTGTCCCCTGAATTTTGGGACACACTTTTTGATTAACTTTGATTTCATGTGGCCCCTGAATGAAAGTGTTTGAAGGGTTTTCTGGTGAGGCGAGGAATGAAAGCTTGAGCTTGCGGAGCGAAATGCGAAATCAAGATGAGAAAGATGACGTTCTTCAATTGAGTGGGAGACTTCTAATGGAACGGAACCATGGACGACATTCCCCCTTCTCGGTGGGTTGAGGCGTTGTTTGTCTGCAAGTTGACCTGAGCGAGCCTAGGCTGGAAAAGAACGTTTCAACCAGTTGCATAGTCAGCTGTAAAGATGTACCATATGCGATGGTTGCTTCTGTCAGGTATCGAAGATATCACAGCTCTCCAGCCACATGACATGCTTTTGCTGTGAGAGAAAATAAGTCACAATCGAAACCCGAGTAATTGGAGGGTAGTAAGAGACAATCCCAGCCATAAATGGGTGCGGATATACGCTTGATAAATTCTTTACATGGTTCTGGGTAAACCATTTAATTCGATTATGGCTAAAATGGTGCCAAAGGCGGATATGTAAGGCCACAGGTAGCACAAAGAAGCACCCCCCCATCCCCCCCCCTCTCGAAGCTGTTGAATGGTCGGGGTCCAATGGTAGTTCAACGCTTTGTGTGTTCCTTCAGCGATCCAGGCACACTGGTCGCCAATTCATTTCTCTCTTTGAACATTGAGCCAGGCTTGAGCTTAGCTCCAGCCGCCAGCAATGCTACCGACAAAGCGGGAGGTTAGGCCAGTCAGAGACCATGGGCTTTGGGCTACCCAGGAGGCACGGACAAGTTCAAGAAGCTTCTCGCGGAGGCTCGGATCCGCTCGCGAGTCATTCGAAGCGCAGAAGTCGTGCCACCGTGCCACGGGTGTTTGGTTGGCTAGGTTGTTTTGTCTAATCGCCAGGGCATGGCGCAACATACCAGGGACCGCAAGTTTTGTCCTTATTTCCATATTTATTTATTTATTTATTTATTTTGGGGGGAAGGGGGTTCCATTTTGGGTACCTACATAATTTTGACCCACTCCCATCTATGTTCCGAAAAGGACACCTATGCTAAGGGCAGACAAACTGGAACTGTCAAATGCGCTGAAGAAATGCAAGCAGCGAAACACAAGTCGAGCACTGCCCAAAGACCCCAGAATCCACCTTGAACCAAATGCTGAAATCGGGGATCTTCATGGCAACCAGTCCCTGGTGCAGACACGAGGCTAGGCCGTTGCCGTGATGCCAAGTCTCTTTGGCTTAGCACGGCTCAACCGGTGACCTTGGTGTGCCTTCCTTTGGTTGACTCACTCGGTAAAAGCAGACCAAGAGAGACGACTGATCCAAGGCTGCAGCAGGTGTGCCTCGACAAAAAGGGGGCTGCCTGACGCAGGTGTTTGAAGCATCAACAAATTGCCGAGGCACAGTCTCTCACTCTGATTTCTGTGCTCTCGCTCTCTCTCTCTCTCTCTCTCTCTCTCTCTCTCGGTCTCTCTGTCTTTGCGTCTTTTGGCACCTGCCTTGGCCATGTGGGTTTGGCACTCAGCTTCCTTGGTTGAGTCTAGGCGAAAAACCTGGCGCCGGCCGCAAAGCGGCCGCAGCTGGAAGAGGCGGGTGGAACGCAGCTGGAGGGAAAGTCACCGCAGGTGATAGTCCTTGTTTCCATTTACCAGGCTTCAGTTTTGGGGGGCTACGCGGCTACCCCATTTTTGACCCCAACCCACATGGGTGGCTCCTGTTTGTTGAGGTGACCCTGCAAAATGGAGGTTGGTTTTCCTCTTGGTTTTGGTATTCCCTGAAAAACACCTGAAAAATAGGGGAACTCTCACAAAAAGACTGAGTCACATGAGGGAGCCCTTTTGGGGTTGTTTTCAAGGGAAACCAAGAACAAACACAGGCCCAAAAGAAGACAGACCAACATAAAAAACATGGACAAACGCCAGGGAACTTAAGGTTAGTAAGGGACAGTCCCAACCAGAAAAATCGGCGAGGGAATCTGGCCTAATTCATTACCATGGGTTTTTTGGGTAGACTACTTTAATACCAGGTTTTGATTATGACTCACGGGCATTTCAGGACCAGGGTTCGACAACAGACACTTTTTCTAGCCATGTTGAGAGCAGTCAGTTGCCAGCGGGTTTAGAGAATCCTCTTATTTGGATGCTTGGGATGAAGTTCGGGACATTTTGGTTTGGGCGGGGGGGATTTCGGACGGCTCCCTCCGGAAGCCACGCAAAGCAGAGCAGGCCGGCATGTTCATGTTTTGAGCTTCTTTGGTACAGAAGATTATGAGTTACTGTAGATCTAGTTGCGAAATCCGTGCAGGCACCGCGAAAAGGAACCGTGGTTCGAACCGCCACGTTTGTTGGTATTTGCATTGGGGAATCGACTCATTCCAGGGTTTCTGAAAGGTGGTGCGAAATGGATGTCGTCCATCCACAGTAAGAGCTTTATTGCAACACCAATATTATGTTTGCGGAGTGAGGGTGATGATGCCTCTGTTTCTGCTGTTGCCTGAGCCACTGGTGTTGCATTGCTCCTGAGTCAAGAGTCAGCAGTATGCTCACGTTGGCAAATTAGGTAAAATTTGGATGCCCGAGCAGTCGCCCAGCTGGCCAGCTGGCTGGCTGGTTGGCTGGTTGGCTGGTTGGCTTGTTATTTTTTTGGGTGTGTCAATTTTTCGGGGTACCCCCAAAATTGTGGTTTTCCTTCGGTTTCCCTTGAACACAACACCAAAACCCAGGTACCAACTCCGAAAAAGACGACCCATAACCCCGTTCGTTGCTTGGAAGGGCAGCGGCTGGCCACTTCCGCTTTGGAGGTGCTGCAGAAGCACTTCCTCGCCAAAACCCCTGGCCGGCACCGAGAGCGGCTGCGCCAGATCATCGCCGAGTGGAAGGCGTCGAGCCGGTGGTGCCCCCCCAAAAAGGGGGCGATCGAGGCAGGGTACGTCGGGTAAGTGGTTGGTAAGCCTGGTGAGATAACCCACGAAACGGAGACTCTCCGTGGCTTTTGTGCGTTATAACCATGGGTATTACCCACTTGCTACGTACCTGATCGCCCCTTTAAGTGCGCATATACAGACTAGCGAGTGCGAGCACCCGATCCGGGCATGGCAACCATGAGACCGCCTAAGAACGAACTGAAAAGAAGGCAAGCATATAAACTGAGTCAGAAGTCTTTCACAAAGCAGGTTGGCATAAGAACACGGTAATATAAGTTCCCACGTCTCCCGGCCATGGCTGGGTTGCCCCCAGCTCTCCTTGTCCTCAGGCGGAGGGGCTTTGAATGCTAAGGCGTGTGGCTCAGTGGGGCCTACTGGCAAGGGTGGCACGCAAGTCATTCGCCTGGGTTGACTTTCCTGAGTCATGGTTGCTTCTCTTTGATTGGATCGGTTTGAGTACCTTGCTGCTGGCACTGCTTCTGCCAGACTATTAAAAACATTCGTCCCTGGGCATCCGCCCAAACGCAGAACTTACTCGGATATTTGATGCCCAAGTTTGCAGGTACACTAGATGGACGAAATCCATTTCGCACCACCTTCGGAAACCCTGGAATGATAGTCGATTCCCCAACGTAAATACCAACCACCGTTATGATTTTCCCAGGGTTTCAAAGTGGCGCGAAGGGATTTCGCAACCACCCACATGACAAAGTCGAGAGATCCGTAGACGTAGGAAACGGTGTCGGATGCAGGGCTTCCTGGCAACAAGCTAAAAGTAAAGCGCCGGGGGGTTTAAGGCTGACGTTCTTGGGAGCCGTGAAGTGCTCCTGGGCTGACCAGGCACACCCGACTTTTTGCCCATAAATTGGTGGCTGCCACAAACCACTCCCACTGATGAAGGGTCTGGCGCCGCGGTTTGGCCCGCTTTAGCGTATCCAGTTTGCTTCATGCCGTGTGTGCGTTCTGTGATGGCAGGCACGGTATTGCGTTTTCACGGCCTGGTGGATGCTCAGAGCGGAGGTGTAGCATTCAACCATTGTGTGGCATAACGAACACTATTGAGCATTGCATTTTGACCGTTAAAGATTCCAACCAGAGTTGTTCCTTTGTCTTGCATGGTCGTGAGATTCACATGATTTGTGCATTGTATACACTATATATATTTTTAGGGTTCAGGGTTGCCGGTGGTCTATGGTCCAAATGGGACATGGCTGCGACCCACTCATCACGTAAGCAGGTCAAAATACCACTGGTCAAGGTTAACTGGGTTGGTGCCCTATGTTGGTTATAGTTGTATCCTATACCCTCCCACCAATTGACATGGCACCTGACAGGGGGTCTCTTTAAAAGGAAAATTGTCTTTCAAGACCCTCCTGTCAGGTTCCATGTTAGTTGGTGGGAGGGTAGTTACCTGACGTTGGGTGAACAGCCAACTAGGACATACTGTTACAGAATTAGACACAATTAGATGCCTCTTTTTGCGTCCTGTGGTGTTTCTGGCAACGGGAGTGCTTCTTGGCTGCTTCAGGCTTGCGGAATTCAGTGCGCCTCGGTGAAAGACCAGAAGCCGTGCTGACAGCCAAGCAGCCAGATCCTTTTGCTGGAGCAAAACGCTCGCAGACGAAGCGCGTTTCGCATGCGGTGTGCAGCGAGCTTCAAAATAAGAGGCTCCTCGATCCCATAGTCCGGGAGGTGTTGTTCATCGCCTCGCGCGCTAGCTTTGATTGGACACCTTCACAGGGGTGTGGCTCAAAAATTGGGCTCTCAAAATAGAACCCTGGTAAATGGAAAAGTAGCCCAAAACCTGCGTAATCGCTGTTTAATTTTGAGCCACACCCACAGATTGACTCTTAAGATGTGAAAAGACTGGAGGCCGGCTTTCCCAACTTGGGACTGTTCGCGACTGGACTTGGATACTGGCAAAGTCGCTGTTTGGATGAGCATGCTCAAGTTGAGTTACTTGGGTGTTTGGGTGTAGGGACCAAGTCTCACTTTCAAGAGGTGTATCGCTTGCTTTGGCTCTGGCACTGAAGTCATGACACATGAACTATGGCAGACATATCGATCGCTCGTGTCCCAGAAGAAGAGTTCGTGTTTTTTATTATTATGTTATTTTGTTTTTGTTTTTTCTTCCTCAAGCTGTTGACAACTACACCAAGTCGTAATCCAAAGAAGGTGAAGATGGATGGACCTTGCAATCCAACAAGGCTGCAAGCCAAGGAAAATGAGGCGCGAAGAACAACTTCTCTCCATCGAGTCTCCAGCCCATGGCGAGTGCCTGTCATGGCTCTCTTTTCCTCCCACCAATGGCAAGACTTGGCGTGGCTCATCTGGATCAGACAAACCCACTAGCAGGGATGCCGCGGAAGCGCGGATGTGGACATATTTGTTGGGTAATATTTGGATGTGGTTTCTTTCACGGGGAACCCTCGCACAACCCAATCCGCTTCCCCGAGATCCCCGCTAATTTCTTTTCCCAAAAGCTGGCGAGCCCCTGGGTGCATCTCTCTCGGGCCAGCTGGGATCAAATCAAGAAGTGGCTCCCTTGGGGGAACCGCCGAAATAGAGTTGGGGTCCCTTTTTGTTCCCCCTCTTTAACCTAATCCCACCTTTTGGTGCCCCCAAAAACAACAATTCAATCACAAAAAGGCAGCATCCACCCCCCCAAAAAAACAAAAAACAAAACAAAAACAAACACAAAAAGAAAGACAGCCCTGCCCGCAAGCAAAAGCTCCCAAGGCTTCAAGCTCTGCTTGCGCTTTCTGCCGGGCTTGTGGCAGGGACACCCGTCGCTTGCGTTCACGGGAATGAGGCATGCTTAGAGGGGCATTGTGCGTCAGGGAAGTGGCTAGTAAGCCTGGTTGCAACCCACTTACGAGACTTATAACCATCGCTTTTGTGGGTTATAACCAAGCTTGCTGACCACTTACCAAGTATAATGCCCCTTTAAGTGTGAAATTATTGTTTCGTAGTTTCTCGGGTGAAACTTTCCAGGAACCCGGCCGCAACTGTTGCGGATCCCTCGCTTCTTCAGCATATGGCTGTGGGTCAAAACCCTGTACCCCTGGTAAACATCAAGATAGGTGGCAGATGGATGTTCATCCACCCCAAATTGGAGCCATAGGTTATGCCCCATGGCCATATGTTTTTAACGGTGCAACATGAAGCAAAAGGTTGGCTTGTCAGGTTCAGGTCTCCGCGGCGGAGGCTGCTTCAAGGACTTTGCTGCCTGCTGCTCCTGCGCAGGGCTGCTTCCGCAAAGCGCCGCCCGGATGAGATTCGAAGGAATTGCTTGGCGCGAGACTGCACCAAGCGGCTGTGGGTCAAAACCAATGGGATCCCATTTTGGGGTAGGTGCACCACCCATTTAGAACCTTTTTTAGTGGGGATTGGGATGTTTGCTGGGGGTACGATTTGGATTTTGACCGTTTTGATAGCAGTGCGTATAGCAAGTTCGTCTTAAGCACGTGTGTTGTTTGCATATGGGTCAGCAGTGGCCTGAGAACCGCTGCTCAGCTTTTCCAGTTCCACAGCCTGGAAAGCTCCTCGCCCCCAGGTTTCGGCTTCGCAAGCGAAGCCATAAACCGATTCCAGCCACAACTTGTGCTTTGGATTTCCACTGGGCGCGGAAAGCTCGCGGAAGGGCGCGGAAGGCCAGTTTTCAGGGGAGATGTTTTTTGTTTGTTTGCATCACCTCAACATCATACACGGGTGTGGCTCATTTTTTTTCACAGGAGGGGTTACACTGGTGTTGGTCCATGTTTCCACTTGTCAGGGTTCCATTTTGGTACCGGTCTTTTGAGCCACAGCCACATGTATATATATATATATATACATAGAATGTAGTCGCGGCACATGGTGCATGTGGATGCGTTCATCAGAAGTTTGCCCAGCATGTGCGACAAAGTTACGTCCGATTTCTGAGCTCAGGTATGCTGCAGGAGGAGGCCCAGAGAGGGCAAAGTTGGGCAGAACCCCGTGTGTGCCATCCCTCCCTCAAGGGGGTCTCTATGGCTGTGGGTTAAAAACCAGTGGGATCCCATGTTGGGGTAGGTGAATTCACCACCCATTTTAGTCTATTTTAGTGGGGATTGGGATGTTCACTGGGGGTACGGGGTTTTTGACCCATGGCCATATTTCCAATTTTTGTGGTTTTAAACGTCACCTTTTTGGCCCATGAAAGGTGAGTATCCCTTTGTGGGGGTGGTGTTTTAAGGGGAAATAGAGGGAGCCCTGTCAAGCTTCCACTGCATTTGAAGCCACAAGTATTTTTGGCATTTGCCGGGGTAAGTTGACTGCTTGAATAAATATTTGGAAGCGCCACTAGCCTCGCAAAGCGCCTGTCCAGCAAAACCCTTATGTTCAGCCTGCATACTCACTGAGTGAACAAATAGCACCCGCGCTCGTGCTGCTAACTGGTGTGGTAAATGCGAGAGGAGGAGCTGCCCGAGTACGAGTTTGACATTCTGCCAAGCGATCGCTTGCGTGTGGGAATCCACGAGATCGTAACCGGCTGGTTCTACGTGAAAGGCCTCATGGATGACATTAAACGTTGTTCTCGCATAGGACCTTGCGACTGGCAACAGCTGGCCGGGTTGCGTGACGCTGAGGCAACTTCACGCTGGGCTCCTTGGGGGATGTTGCCTATGCCAGCCGGGAGATGCTGGCAAACGCTTGCGACAGCAATTTGCCGACGCTCCTCGTTGCAAGGCACCTGAGCTTGGAATGCGGATCTCTCAAGCCTGGCACAAGCCGTCCAGTGAGACACAGACATGTGGAACAGCAGACATGGGGTTGTCAAAGATATGGACCCTTTTTAGGACCTGGTACGGCACAAGGCAGGCCTTTGAAAGGGGATACCTTTTCAAGCCGGGAGCGCCCCTACTTTTGACAAAGCTTCACCTGTTGAGCGGCTCATGTGACTGAGTCCACTTTCGTGAGGCGTTTTTTGGTCCTTTCCAGGCAAGACATCCTCACGGTGAGCGCCCCACGTGTGGGCTCAGACCTCAGGAGTTGCTTTTCGCTCAACAAAATGAGGCAGACTCGCAATTCGCCCTCTAAAGCCCCGCGTTTGCAAAACCACTGCAAGGATCACCCTATTAGTAGCTCAGCAAATTGTTTGCATTGATTAAAATGAACACGAGCAACAAGTCAACAGATCCAATTATGTATCCATCTACAGTAATACAAGGATCAATTTCAAACTATGTGGCATCCTAGGGGGCAAAACAGCCGCCCAAGGGAGGGTTCGATTTTTCCCGCCAATTGGACCAAGAAAAACAATGCAACATGGGATCTTTCAAGCCACGAAGGATTTATCCTTTGGGACCCGTTTGCCTGGTCAATTTTCCGGACCCAATGTGGAACACCCAACAAGGTTGATTAGGACCATGTACGAGGTTGTCAAAAGATATGGTGGGGTCCTTGTGGGAATCTGATGCCGCCTTGGGTTTATAATTTTGACAACCTCCCGCATGAAATTGCCATCTTCACCTAACACCAGCTAACACCTTAAGCACCGCCCAGGATTTCTTTTGTGCCCACCAAAAAACACACGGCGCCACCAAAAACATGTTCTTCTTCTTGACGCCTCGTTTTTGGTCACCAAAACTAACGGCACCACCAAAAGAAAGTTATTCTTGTTGAGGCCTACCAAAACTAACGGCACCACCAACAAATAAAAAACAAGTTCTTCTTCTTTAGGCCTACCAAAGATCGCGCCACCAAAAAACAAGTTCTTCTTCTTGAGGCCTACCAAAAAAGCTTGGCACCACCCAAAAATAAGTTATTATTATTCTTCTTCTTCTTCTTGAGGCCTACCAAAAAAGCTTGGCACCACCCACAAATAAGTTCTTCTTAGATTCTTTTTCCTGAGGCCTGAACATGAGCTTCCAGATCCTGGCGCCGCAGGGCTGGGCCCACTACTGCGTGCAGGCGCTGCGCTTCGCGGGCTTCGGGCCCACGGAGCCGCCCTTCGACACGACAGCCGCGCCGCCCATCCGGCGGATGATGCAGGCGCCGCTGGGGTCGGGGGTCGGGTGGGGTCGGGTGGGGGTCGGGTGGGGTCCTTCCATTGGCTGAAATGAATATTGTTGTTCTTTTCCCCTTGGTGGTTTTAAAAGGAATTTATCGCCACTGGAAATATTGTTTTTTTTCTTCCAGGGGTCTTAACCAAATGGAAGGGTCGCTGGGGTCGGGTGGGGGTCGGGTGGGGTCGGGGGTCGCGTCGATGGATCTGGTTGGAAAAGCGGGGGGTGCTTGGGGGTTCAAAGGCAGATGGCGGTTGCAGGGGTGTGCTTGCAGATGATGCAGGCGTCGGGAGATGGGGTCGCTCAGGTCGCTGGGTTCGGGTGGGGTGGATGGGGTCGATGGTCGATGGTGGATGGGGGAGCTTGGGTGGCTTAGGGATGGGTTCGGGATGGGTTGGAAAACGGGGGTGCTTGGATGCCTGAGCGCAGCCGGGTCGATGGGGGCGATGGTGGATCTGGTTGGAAAAGCGGGGGGTGCTTGGGGGTTCCAAGGCCATCCGGGTCCATTGCTTGATGGTTTTTAGGTGGGTTCGGGCAGGGAAAACAGGGTGGTTGCTTGGGCTCAAAGGCCATCCAGTTCCTTATAGATGTTTCAGGTGGCTGAGTTGGGGAAGGAAGAAACGGGCTTTCGGATGTATCCGTGTCAAGCAAAACAAGTCAACCAACTATATGCCAATGATGAACATATGCCAATGTGTGGTCCCGGGAGGAAGACCCAACACAAAAAAAACGGGCACGTGTCTTGGTGGCAAGCCCAGGCATCCGGTTCCTGAGGTCTTGGGTTAGAAGGTCGTTTTTTTTGGGTGGGGGTTTTGAGGTTGTAGTTTGCACTAACCCACTCGCCATCCGGTCGTTTTTTTAGCTGTTCTTAGTTTTTTTTAGGTGGTTTAGCGGTAGTTTCCACTAACTCTCTAAAAGTTTAAAACTTTGAGCAGGGGATCTGAGGACAGCCCGGAGTGTGGTTGTGTTGTTTTTGAGGCTCAGTATATTTTCGGGTTGGTTTCTCAAGGGAGACCAACAGGAATCCGGCATCACATTGGGGGTCTATTTTAAGACACACCCATGAAATGTTGACTTCGGATTGATTTGTAGGACCGTCCGTCCCAAGCAAAACATATGTAATGTAATGCCTTTAGCGAAAGTCCCCTGACTACGGTCCTCCGGATTGATCCGAAGTCAACATGTGGAGGCATTCAGTTCTTTGGCGGGTTTCGGTTCTAAAAAAGCCCGGAATAGGACATGATACCTTGATGTGTTGAGAGGACAAGGTGGCTAAACCAGAGAGGCATCAGCCGGGTATATTGCGTGGCCGGTCGCATGGATTGTTTTGACATGGCTTTTTGCATGCATGGACAACGTATCTTCTCATTTGTGATTTGGGAGATTTGGGATCACCCCATCGTTGTTTTTGAAGGGGATATATGTTACTTTGGATCTTTGTTGCGGGTTGGTTTGTGCGATTGTTGCCTGCTTCTGGCACGCTCATAGATCGGAGGATGTGCAGGTTTTGCCATTCATCTCAAGCCACTTTTCTTCGAACTACACAGACAATCACCCAACGCGCGACCATCGCTTGCATCCTCGTTGTTTCAAACTCCACAAAAGGCTTCGTTCGGGTGGGTCCGGCTAGCCATAAAGCGGAATATTAGTATCTTGACCGGACCAACCTTATCAAGTGGCACTGTTGCATTGCCCCGCGACATTGCATCCTTCTCCATACTTGGCCAACCTACCCTCCTGTCCACTAACATGGAAGAGGGTCCAATTTAAGGGAAAATGGTCTTCCAGGACCCCGTAGTCAGCTTCCATGTTAGCGGACAGAAGGCTAATTGTAAGGGTCATTCCATTTCAATTTTGAGTTTTCATGCCATGTCATATTTGGCCTGTAGGGGGCCTCGGCCTCGGCTGGCTGCATGTGTGGCATTCAAGGCGACAAACATCGGATGCTCACTCAGGCTTCCCTTGAGCAGAACACGGTGCTTGACATGGACATGGAGACATGGGTGATTGATCTCGGGAGCCTCGGCTGACTGGGACTGTGAGTCCCTGGCAAAAGCGTCTCGGGAGCCACGTGCGCAATGAACTTTAGTCACTCACAACTTGGTGGCTCCCAGCCATCTGGTCCCTTAGCTTTTTAGCCTTTTAGTGTTTAGTGGGGGATTTCCATTTCACCCACTAAAAGTTAGTCACTTTTAGCGGGGGATCTGAAAACGGGCAGCCCAGACAAGGATTTCCCGCATCAACCAGTGCCAAGCGGTCTCTGGCTTGGACCGCTGAACCTTTTTGTGCGTGGAAAGGCCACCAGCCATCTCGAGACGCTACCTATAGCAAGTATCATACTGTGGACGAAACCATTTCGCACCCCAACGGAAATACCAAGAAACCTTTTGGTTTCGATGGTTTCCCTCAATTTCCCCTTTTGGACCTCCAAAAGTGACAGTTTCAATGGACACCAGTTACTTGATCAACTTTTCAGAGATACATCCAGTGACCCCTGATCATAGCAAATCATCTTTGGAGTCCGAGGGTCAGCTGCAGTGAGTGGCGGGTCTCCTACGGCCAATCCGAATCTCCGGCGGAGCTGCTGAAGAGAAGTTTGATGCCGGCTCAATGGCCTTTGAGCTGCACAGTTCGATGGAAAGGTCCGCAAGACATGGGAAGACCATTGGTTGGAAAACCACTATGATATTTCATCCAGATAGGAACAGTTACCCTTGGTGATAGGCCGGGGGCCCAAGGGAATATTGATCAACCCCCATGTTTGCACAAGAAGACCTAGCTCTTGCCCCCTTTTGCTGATTCATGTTCTTTACCGTCAAGACAGGCATGCTTTTCGGGGGCAGAAGTAAGTTTGAAAGGGTTGGCGCGTACTGCTTCCAGTCGAATGCAATTTCCACCTGCACTCAGAGGATCCTGGTTTGCCGGTGATTGAGGAGCTTGGATAGGCCACAAGCGCAAAGCTCTGGAATTTGAGTCTTGCTGCTCGAGGGAACCAGGGACGTGTGGGTAGAAGATCTATGCTGATTGCTCTCTAGCTTTTGCCGACCCGGCTGCGCATGGCTGCCATTGCCACTCAAGGGTCTGCCGCTGTCTAAGGCTTGGCATGGAGGAGCCTTCTCCATGCGGCTCTGTGGCAGTAAAGTGGACACCCTCTTCCTCCGTGAAGTTTCCCTGGGAGGACACTTGCAGAGCTGGTGCTTGGTACAGCTTTCTTGTTTTGCCTCATGCTTTGAGATGCGTTGTGCGGCTTTGTTTTGGGCATTCAACTCGATGAATACCCACACATGCATGAAATGGCAGCTACGATGCCCACAAATCAAGCTCACTGACTTGTAAGTTTCAAGATGCTTGCCTCATTTTCATTGTTTTTTTCGTTGGCGAAGAAGCCGGAATGTTTTTGGCCGTCTGCTTGATTTTGCTTTGGCAGGACCAGCCATGCCTGGCCGCTCCCACGCCATGCATTTGTGCTTCGATTAAGACTTGCAGACGCTCGTCCAGCAGCATCGCCCATGCTACATGCTTGTTTCAAGGCATGCATATTTATGTCGGTGTATTGTCAGAAGTGAAGAAGAGGAGTGTTCGATGAGTTACCCACTTGGCCATGGGTCAAAAGCCCGTACCAGTGAACATCCCAATCCCCACTGAAATAGGTTCTAAAATGGGTGGTGAATTCACCTACCAACCAAAATGGGATCCCAAAATGGTTTTGACAACCACAGCCACTTAACTTGTGGCTCTCCGATCTTATCCTGCGCAATGGCATCTGAGGATATTTGACCCATCCCAGCGGAGGGAAGCGCTGTGCAAGTGGCCTTTTGGCAGCGTGCAGCGACCAGAAATCGCAAAAAAAAAAACAAAAAACACGCAAAGCAGAAAACATGCGGCGCAACTAATTGTAGCCGCTCAAGTTTTTTGTGGTGGTGGTGGGGCTGAGCGTGTTGTTGCCAGTGCTAGCCGCTCAAGTTTTGTTGTGGTGGTGGGGCTGAGCGTGTTTTTGCCAATGCTAGCCGCTCAAGTCGGGTTATAGTGGTCTGAGGCCCCACATAAAACCATGGCCAAAAAAAGGTACCCCTGTTTGACAACCCATCTGCATTCTTTGCCTCACATCTGTCATGCACATCCCAGGCTGGGAAACAACCTTTGACCTCAGCCGGGTCTCCTGCGAGGATTGCCCTTATCAGCCGGACTGCCCGCCCACCTGCCACTCGGAACTGGGGAAACTGGGATGGCGTGGCTGCTTCGAAAGTCTCAGGCAGCACGCGAACGCGCGCACATGCAAACATGCATAGAAACATACAAGCGCACAAACACACTAGCACGCACGCACACACATATACCTGCATCTTCCATTTGGTCACTTGTTTGGGGGCTCTGTTTTTTTGCTCGTTTCAGATTTTGAGCGGAAAATCACAAAATGAGCGGAAACCTTGATTTGGCATGATTTGGGAATTTTTGTGAGCGAAAATCGGCGGGATTGGCGGGAAATGAGCGGACAATTGCGGACACACACCAGAGCCACTTTTCAATTGAGCGTGTTCTTTCTAATTGAGCGTGTTTGGGTGAAATGAGCGTTATTTTTGCTCGAAACGGAAAAATCCAGAAAAAAAGTGCCCACGGAAGACATGGGTATACACATGCG
Source organism: Effrenium voratum (assembly GCA_963377175.1). Taxonomy (NCBI): domain Eukaryota; class Dinophyceae; order Suessiales; family Symbiodiniaceae; genus Effrenium; species Effrenium voratum. The sequence goes on along the minus strand of CAUJNA010000946.1, from coordinate 787,893 downwards.
CATACACATCCACATAATATGCATGCACATATACCTTTGCATGCATAAATTACACTACACTACATTTCACATACATACATTACATGTCATGTTGGTACACTACATCATAATACAGTAATATATCATATAACCTTACATTACATAACCACATTACATTACATGAAACCACTAATGCATACAGCATACATGCATGCATGCATACATACGTACGTACGTACATACCTACCTACATACATACATACATACATACATACATACATACATACATACAGAACTAGATGCATACATACAGAACTAGATGCATGCATACGGAACTCGATGCATACATACATACATACATACATACATACATACAGAACTAGATGCATACATACAGAACTAGATGCATACATACAAGGGAGGAAGCATGCACACAAGATGCAGCAACATCTGCCAACCCAAGATCAATCAGCCAACAACTTGTGGCCATTGCGACACCTCACATGGCCACAGCAGAATCGACTGGTTGCGACGCTTGACCAAGGTGAGGATGCCTACACACCTTGCATGTGCTCTTTCTGGAATTGCACATGGGATGAAGGCAGCAACAGCTGTGCGCAGTTCGATCCGGAAGCAGGCCAATTGTCCTGCTACCTTTGCGCCAGGTATCTTGGATGCCACTGAGATTTTTGTTTTTTTCAAATCGCCAAACTGGGCACCTCTATTTGCATCTACCCCGTCCTGCTTTGATATGTGGGTGTGGCTCGAATTCAGCTAGGGTTGCGCGGGTATTGGTCTTTGTTTCCATTTACCTCTTGGTGCCATTTTGGGTACGACTTTGTGAGGCACCGCCATGTTTCGGTGCCTTTTCACAGATCGTTCTTGATGCGGGCCCGGATTCTTATAGAGCGGAAACAGGAAACCACCCTTGACCTCCAAACCAATCCAAACCACCTAGGGGGAAGCTGACTTTCTGCATGCGGAAAGCTATTTGCAAAAACCCAGTGCTCACACGCGACCCTAAACAAACAAATCAGGTCCCAGTCCGTCTGTCTTTTCGGGTGTAACGGGAACGTAGGGAAAATATCCAAAGACGTTTAATGTTTATCTGGGACATTTGCTCACAAACCGCTCATGTTCGATGACTGAGATGATCTGGTTTGCCTACTCGTGGAATACACCCATATGCTAGGTCAGCTCACCTCAACATTACAAATCATTGGGTTCTCGCGCGACCTTTTTCACATGGCCGAACAAATAAAAATATGGGGGCGGGTTGCTTGTTGCTGTGCAATTGATGTGTGGCTTTTCTTCTTTTTTAGAGTTGCTACAGTACCCCTCGTAGGTTTTGAAGGAAACCAAAACTCCCCCCAGCTATCCGATTCCTTAGGTTTTTAGGATTTTGGTTGGTTTAGTGCTTGGGTTTCCATCCAACCCACGAGTTATTCGCTTTTGGCAGGGAATCAGGAAACGGACAGCCCAGGAAAGGAAAACCACAACTTGAGGTCGCCTAAAACAATTCACGACCCCAAATTCAAACACTCTGCGGTTGGCCGATCCCCCGTGCGTGATCTGAGGCAATCCCATTGCCTGGGGCTAACCGCGACTCATGTGGAGCCGCCCCTGTGGTCATACCTCGGCGATGATGATGTGGGTTGGCTCATCAACGTCACTTTCAACAGGCCGAAAACCCGATGATGTTTGTGTGTTCTTCTGCTTCTTCCTCTTCTTCTTCTTCTTCCTCTGCTTCTTATGTTGTTGTTGTTTGTTTGTTTGTTTGTTTGTTTGTTTGGTTGGTTGGTTGGTTGGTTGGTTGTGTGGTTGTGTGGTTGTGTGGTTGGTTGGTTGGTTGGTTGGTTGGTTGGTTGGTTGGTTGGTTGGTTGGTTGGTTGGTTGGTTGGTTGGTTGGTTGGTTGGTTGGTTAGTTGGTTGGGTGGCTGGTTGGCTGGCTGGCTGGCTGGCTGGCTGGTTGGTTGGTTGGTTGGTTGGTTGGTTCGTTGGTTGTTATTGACATCGCTACGCGATCCGCCGATGCCAGTGGGGTGCAAGGGATTTTAAGACCTTTTTCATTTTTTTTCATGGAAATGATGCTGGGGATGCTGGACATGCAAGGGATGCAACCACACAACGTACAGGAACAGACCCAATCTTCGCATCCAAAATTTCAATACCATCAGACACACAAAATTGACCAAACACAGAACATACTAGAGATGTCGGGAATGCTGGGAATGCAGCCGGCTGGCCACAAAAAGTGTAAAAAACAAGGTTTTTTGCAATTCCCCAAAATCAGCAAGACCAAGAGCAAGAGCAAGAACAATAACAAGAACAAGCACAAGCACAAGAGCAAGAACAATAACAAGAAGAAGAAGAAACAGAAGAAGAAGAAGAAAAAAAAAGAAAAAGAAGAAGAAGAAGAAGAAGAAGAAAAAGAAGAAGAAGAAGAAGAAGAAGAAGAAGAAGAACAACAACAACAACAAGAGCAGCAACAGCAATCCGCCGACGCCAGTCGAGCGTGCGTGTAGATGGCAGTCCGCAACTTTTGGGGCTGCCATTTTTTGGGCATGGTGTGCTGGGTGTCCAAAACCCTGTATTTTGTCCAGTGTTTTTGGGGCTTGCGTGCTAAGAATCTGCGTTTCGCCTAGGTCTCTAGGGGGGGGGTTCCCTCGGACACGCAGGATCTGCATCCCCGGCATCATCAGGATTCTCTTGCTGCTATGAATTTGTCTCTTTTTTTGCAGATACAAATGGGGTTTTGCTGTTCCAAGCGATGTTGGAATTGGCCTGTTAGGGGTCTGGGTGGGGCCAAGTGCAGTGATACGTTGCTTGTTCTTGTTCTTGTTCTTGTTGTTGTTCTTCTTGTTATTGTTGTTGTTCTTCTTGTTATTGTTGTTCTTGTTCTTGTTCTTGGATTTGTTCTTGTTTTTGTTGTTGTTCCGGTTGTTCTTGTTGCTATGATTGTTGCTCTTGTTTTTGTGGTTATGGTTGTTCTTTCGTTTTTTTTGTTTGTAGTTCTTGTTGTCCTGCTTGTTCTTGTTATTGTTGTGATGGTCGTTGTCGTGGTTGTGCTCGCGTCGTTGTTGTGGTTTTGGTGCGTTTGTGTGTGTGTGTGAGGTGTGCAATTGTGAAAAGTCGTATGATATTGTGTGTACTGTGATTTACAGTATTGACATGTGAGCCACAATCAAAACCCGGGTAAGTGAAGGTTAGCAAGGGACGATCCCAGCCATATATAGCTGCGGCCGCCTTCTTTGTTCTTTGCATGGTTCTGGGTCGACCATGTTTGTAACGGGTTTTGATTGTGACCCATGCGACTACGAATTGCAAGCCTGATGCCCCTACATTCATGCGCATGACGTCGCCACCTAGCTTCTTTTCAGCCAGGGATGTGGGAAATGACCACTGTGATACAACAGAAAGATAGAAGGGGGGAGCTTCCCTTGTATCACAGAAGTGGGGATAAACCTTGGTGGCTGCCATACCCTTAGCATTTTAGCTTTTTACTGTTTAGTGGGGTTTTCCATTTCGCCCACAAAAAGTTAAACTTTTAGCATGTGTTTGAGGACAGCCTAGAAGCCACAGCCCTGTGTTCAGCAGTTCAGCCCGTTGCCAGGCTGATCCGCTTCGGGCCGTTGATGGACTCGGAGCCCAGCGCGGTGCACTTCGGGTGCCAGAGCGAAGCTGAAGCGGGACAAGATCCGCCGGTGGTGGTCCAGTTCGACTTGAGCATGGAGTATCTGCACATCCGCGAGGCCTCGAAGCAGCCAGGGGATTTCAGCCAGGGAGTTGAGTCAGGGAGTTGAGCCAGGGAGTTGAGCCAGGGAGTTGAGCCAGGGAGTTGAGCCAGGGAGTTGAGCCAGGGAGTTGAGCCAGGGAGTGGAACCAGGGAGTGGAACCAGGGAGTTGAGCCATGGCCGGTTCCAACTACTTTCGGATTTGTTAGTCGGCTTCGCTTGAATGAGATCGACTCTCCCTTTTCTGTGTTTGGGCTTACGGATTACAGTGATACCTAAGCAGTGCTAGTGAACCACTCGATCTGGGCATTTCGTTGACGGATCCAGCAGGCACAGTGACCAACAGCAACCTGTACTCCGAACGATCGCCTGATGGATTCTTGGTTCTTGGATCATCAGGCTGCACTGAACTGCTTAGTGCACTAAGCACCGCAGGACGTCTTGGTGGTCGATGCTCACGCAGTGCCGAATCCCTTGAAGCTGCGCCGTGTGCTCAGTTTGCTCGGTGAAGGACCCACTGATCATAGGATGCTAAAGGGCATTCCTTACATGTGGTGAAGCAATACTACGGCTCTGCCATGTATTCTTGCTGATGGAAACAAACACCACGGCCTGTAAAACCGGCGTTTCCCGCTGTTTTGCAATGAGATCGCACTGCAAACATTTGCAGTTGAGATGTTTTGCACCGAGGATTCTGCCAACTCACCATCTATCCTGGGGCAATTATAGATCCGCCGGGCCCACAGGATCTCGCATGCGGTTGCCAGAGCCTTTTGGGCCAACAGCAAACCGGAATGAAATTGAGGGAGGACATTCCCAAAGAAAGAGACAGCCGCCCTTGTGTAGTTCCTTGCATTGTTTTAGAGGGTGCAGTTTGCATTTTTTCCCGAGTCATGACGCAAGTGGCATTTCAGGCACACTCTGAATCTGCGCAGCTTGCCGTGCAAGGTACTTCATCCCTTTTAGAGGGACGTGGACTTCGCATTGGTTTATGCTTGGAGACACCGTTGCGCCTGATCTACTGACGCTGTTGCCAGACAACAGCGCCGCTTGTCTTCGACCGTTGATCGTTGGCCAAAACAAACAAAGGTGTACTGACATGCGCACGATTACTTTTTCCAATGTATCGGCGCCTTCCGTAGACGCGTGCGGGATGCACATGTTAGGTTTTGTTGGAAACATATGCCTTGTCCAGGCTTCACAGTCCAACCCTATTGACAACATGTGCTTATGAGCCTTTCACTAGCCAGCCTTTACCACAATGAGTGGTGACTGAAGACCATGCTGCGTAGGATATACCCCAAGTCTTCAGATCCTGAGATGCAATGTATTAATTCTTTGTGACATGAAGAAGCCTCGCGCATTTGCTGATGGCATAGTTTTTGCTCCGTGCAATCGGAGCTCTTTGGCGGCTTTATTTTGTCTCCTTCAATGACTTTCCATCATCCAGCATAGCTTCTTGTCGCCACCTTTGGTTTTCAAGAGACACTCATGGCCACACTCGCCAGCTTTTCGTGCATTGTGTGCCTTTGAGTGTCCGGCCGACTCCCAGCATCTCGCAAGGCGCCACAACTGCATGTTGCCAGGCTCCATGGTTGGCTTATAATGGGGGTGTTGGGCGAGTCTTGTCTCTTTTTTTGGGTGGGGGTAGCCTTTTTGCGGGTGTTCCAGGGACACAAAAAAAAAACACCCTGGAAGTTGCGAGGCCCGGGACATAGCACTGGACGTTACGGTGCGCTTGGGCTTCAGCGAGCACATTTCCTTGGGCCCGGCCATCAACGGGCTGGGGCCCCGATCTCCAAAATCCATCGCCGGATGCGCGGACGGACGGACGGATGGCGGCATTTCCAAGTGGATGGCACGAAATCTTCGAGACCGTACCCACGCGTTTTGCCAGTCTTTGTTTGTTTGAAGTGAAGATTGGTGGCTTTTTGGGGAGTACGCGCCACCGCGGCTTGGGCGAATGACGCGTGTCGAGCGAGCCGGTGTGGCGCCAGCTTCAGGTCCGTGGTGCTGGTGGCTTTGGGCGGCCAGGGGTTTTCCTCGGGCCCGGAGAACGAGCTGCTGCAAGTCTTCAAAGCGGCCTGGCCGAAAGGGGAAAAGGGATCCATGGTAGGTAGGCCCCAAAATGGCGCAACGGGTCTCCTGATCGTTTCTGCTTGAACACCACAAACAAGGGGTGCTTAAAGGGGTAGTGGGAAATGCCAATGGTGAGGTAGCCCATTAAGCCGTGGTTGTAAGTGTTTTGAAGTGGGCTATAGCCAGGCTTACTAACCGCTTGCTAAGTACCCTGCCCCTTTAAGTAGCCAGCTTGCAGTGCTGCTCTTGAAAACGGGAGCTCACTGGAGGAGAGGTGTGCATCACTTTGACTACCTCATTGGTAAGAAGCAAAACCTTGGCAGCCAAAAGCTTCCCAGTAGGCTTCCCCTTGGTTTTGGACTAAGTGTGAAGGCCCAATATCACCTAGTTGTGATCGAGCAGAGCAACCTCCGACTTTTCTTTCCTTGAGGGGGTTGGGACATTGGCCATGGAACTGTGTGTGGAGCATTCCAGGACTAGTCTGAATCAATCTTAGTTGTCCCCCTTCCTGGCTCATAGAGCAGCCTCAGATTAGCGGTAACCAATGATTAAGCCCCTCAATCTTCTGCTGCGGATGCTTTGTTACCAAAATGGCCTTGTTCTTTGAGGATCAGGTGTCCAAGCCACAAGTCGAAGTGTCATTTCACGTCTTCACATCCCTAGTTGAGACGTGATTTTCCCATTGCCCCCCTTTACCTTGGTTGAAACACGTCACCAGCTGAAAGCTGCCCGGGTCATTTTTCAAGGAATGTGGAACAGTTCAACGTATCAGGTCTCGTGGCCGTGTTTGTCCAGATGAACACGTGCGGTGTGCAACACGGTCAAGCGTGGGGTGTGTGCCTGTTAGCATTGAGGCGGATAGGCTCAGAATGGATGGGAGCATTCTATACTTGGAGCTCGGCGGTTTACTGCACCTTGGCAGAGATGCGATTTCGCCCGAGCCCACTTGAAAAGGGGCGATGGGGTACTTGGGCTGGTATGCCTGGTGAGATATCCCACAAAAGCCATGGATTTGGTTCGTCTCGGTTCAGTGGGTGATCTCACCAGGCCGACTAACCACTTACCCGACGTACCCTACTTCCATAGTCTCATGCTTCTGGCCTGGGAGTGCAAGGGCGGGAAGCCAAGTGGTATGCTTTGAGCTTAGGAAGCATGACCAGTTCTACTCCATTGGCATTGGAACAGATGCCGCCCTTTCGGCGGCAAGAGGGCATGCCTCGCATCCGCCATTTCAGACTTCTTGAGCCGACTTGAGAAGATTATGTGCTGAGGCAAGGGCTTGCGACCATAGCTGTCCTTTTTAGGTTATTTGATTAGACATAGATGGCACTGGTTCAGGTTTTGTTTGATTCCATTTACCAGGGAAACCCATCTGTTTTCACCCAAAACCATTATGCCTGCAACGGGTTTCTTTCGACCATGCCACGCTCTTAAACCAAAAACAAAAAATCGCGGAGGTTCAAGACAAGGTGGGCAACAACTTTGCGGGATTGCCCACTGGCATCTATGCCTTCCGGACAGCGCCTGGGAGACAAGAACCGGTCGACTAGTCACCTTGAAACCCCCATGCCTCCGGTTCGCTTAGGCTTTTGAGTCGTTCTTTCCGTTTAGTGGTTGGGTTTCCGTTTAACCCACAAGTCAAACTTCTTGCAGGGGAGTTGAGGACAGCCCAGGATAGAGTCGCATGATGTACGGCCGGACAGAGATACTGCCAGTTGCTTGTGCTAGTCATAGAATCCTCCAAGGCTGTTGCATTCGCCTCACACATACCCACAAGCTGGCCTGGCGCCCTAGTCATTAGGCCGTCCAATCGAGCATGCAGAGCCATGTGCAGAGACACGCGATCAGATTTGTTCGTGTGGGGTCAGCCTGTGTTCGGTGGTAGATGATCCATGCCTTTAGATTCTACAACTCAGGTGCCCAGAGACGCGACAGTGCTGAAGCTTTCAGATGGCATCTCCGCCGCTGCCATTGCAACCGCCGCTGTTTTCACCGCCGCCTGGCTAAGGCAACAGCACGGTGAGGTTTTCTAGACCGGAGTCCTCGGAGAGGGCGATGCTGTTTGAAAACGGAACATACATGTTCACAATCTCATGGCCAGTCCTCCTAGGTAGGTTGATTTCGCGGTTTTAGCTGGTAGTTCAGCTTATGTTTCATGAACAATCGCAACCTTATAGTTACGCCATGTATTGAAAGCAAGCCATGCCCCTGCCACGAGTCACTTGCTTGGATGTTCAACCAACTTAGTAGATTAGCATTGTTATAAGGAGACCATCTCCAGTTGCCCTAATTATAAGCACTAATCATAACCTAACCTGACGTTGGTTGAACATTCCACCCTGCCTCCCACTACCATGGCACCTGACAGAGGGTCCCTTGAAAAGGACATTGATCTTCCTGGTACCCCCCACAGATGCTACTGGAGGAAGGGTAGTTGATTGACTCTGTAATGTTAACCCCGTTTTAATAAACCCCTGTTTGATTAATAGGGGGGTGTCCCCTTTTAGTGGGGGATTCAGACCACTTTTGGAGGGAACACCCCCCTAATAATGGGAGGGGTTTATTAATCCTGGGTCAAAAAAATAGATGGCCCTGGTTTACCTGGTGGTTTAATAATCTACCAGGGATATCCATCTATTTCCCCTCAAAGGACACCTATGTTGTTGGCTCTGTCTTGTCCCAGGTGGTGCTTTGTGCAGCTCTTGCCATTGGCGTACTGACGCTTTGGCGGCGGAGAAAGCGGAACGCCGCCGTGGAGCCTGCGACGGAGGCGTGGTTTACGGATGATGCGAGAGAGAGAGAGGGAGGGAGCTTTCTGGACCTCACTTCCTGAGTGCCGGTTCGGACTTTGTCTAGGTCCCCCAGTATTGCCCTTTTGCCCTTGTTTTGGGGAGGGTTCCCGTACTAAAGTAGACTACAGAAAAAAAGGGTACCCTTACTCTAACCTCTCTACTGGAGGACCTAGTTGTGCTTCTTGGGGCTGGACCATTCTATTGGCAAATAACCAGTTTGCATTTTTTGGGGGGCCATCCGCTCGGGAAGTGAGGGACTGAGCCACAATCTGTTCTTGAGCAGACTGACAGCTTGATGTGTGGTGAAGCAACAAAGCCGCTTCTTTACGGCATTGCCGCGATCATGGCGACTTGTCCAACAAGACTTCTTGATTTACCAGCGACCCAGTTCTCACAACAACATGGACAGGAACAGCAACCTGTCCCCGTGTCACACCCCTGCATGCAGGGGTCAGGAGTGCTCCAAAAATACATAGCATATTTCGACTTGGGACTGAATACGAAGCAACCATGTTTGGCACTTAAAGGGCCGGGTACTTCGCAAGTGGTCAGGCAGCCTGGTGATAACCCACTCAGGAGACTCATAACTCATAACCATGGCTTTTCTGGGTTATGGCCATGGTTGTTACAACCACTTGCCTGACGTATCGGATCGATCGCCCCATTTGAGCAATGGTGCAATTTGTTGTGACCCCTTTGGCTCGTGGCCTTTTACACATGCCGATTGTTGCGCTCTTCGGGCAGGAGCTGGACACGGATGAGTTCGAGGGCATGAAGGAGCCTTTGGGTCCATCAATTGAGAACCATCATGTGAGCCGCAATCAATACCCGGGTAGATGAAGGTTAGTGAGGGGGGTTCAACCAGAAACGGTTGCAGCTAATTCTTTACGTGGTTCTGGGTAAAACATTTTAATACCAGGCTGATTATGACTCATGTCCCCTTACAGGTTGCGAAATCGGTATCATCTTGTGTGGCAGTGCGAAAGGTCCTTGCATTGAATATTGAAGGGAGCGACATTTTGTCTTGTTTGCCTCCGCATCGCATACTTGGCATTAATCCGGGCTTTGCCAGCATGGTGCTCTCGAGGCTTCAGTCAAACATTCAGACCTTTTCGGCAAGAGCTGGCGCAGTCTCAAAGGTTTCGCACATGTTGATCTGGCGTCCAAATTTGGCACATGGGGTAGTTGCGCACATTATGCACTAACCGGCACGTTCGTGTACCTGAGCCAACGACGGATGCAAGATAGGTACCCAACCCAGGTCAGACAATTCTGGCCACAGCCTTTGTTTGAAGTCTTGGATTTTGGATATGTTGGCATTCTCACTTGCTTGCCTTTCAATCAGGCATCCTTTAGTGTAGTCCGTGCGGAGTCCCCGGATTCAGACTCTTCAAATCGCAACAACACCAACAACGTTCAGGTCGAGGACCAATTTGGGTGTCTTTTTTGGAGGGTATCTTCTTTGGCGGCTTCAAAGGTATATACCATCAGACCTCCACCACCATTTCGGCGCTTTTTTTGGTGTAGCCCTACTTTCAAGCCACCCCCGGGCGTTCGAGTGCGCAAAGCCTTGGCATCTCCGGCGCCTAGGAGATGCAAGACCTGGAGACTTGGACCGGCACCGAGGACCTGGAGGAGCTCTTGGAGGAGTTGTGACGGGAGGGCGGGAGGGCGAAGGGGTTCGCAGAGGTGCGTGTTGCTTGGGTGGGAAACCCCCTTCAGAATTCCATCTCCACCTTCGCAGAGGTGCATTTTGTCAAGGGACGCTAGAACTTTAAGCTTTTGGCCAACTAATGGGTGCTCCGTATTAAGCCACTAAGATTTGTTCACTTTTAGCAGGGGAGCAGAAAGCAACCAAGGATTTGTTTTTCCGCGAGGCCCCAAAGCTTGCTGCTTTGATAGGGGAACGAGAAATGGAAGGACCCCTGGAAAACACTATGTAAACTGGTGGTCCCTGCTTGTTGTTCTGAAGAAGCTCTGGTCTGAAGGAAACAACTGTAAGGACAACGCACATGGGCGTGTCCGCAAATGGGGACTCCCTTGCAGAGTTCGAGAGGCATTAAACTCGCCAATTGGTCTTCTAGCGACAGTGGATTTTTTAACCCATCATCTCATTGCCAGTCCATTGGTCCTTGGCTTCGACCCCAAGTTTCTTGCTAGTGCTCAGTAGGGAAGCCATGGCCATGACCATGCTGAAAGGACCAAGAAAGTGTTTCATGTTTGGTCAAGTTCGAAAGAACAGGGACAGGCTGTAGTGCCCAATACGGTTCAAGTCAAAAGCATGAACATCATATAGTCCAAGAACTGTGTTGAATCTTGGCCAATGCCAATGTGAGCAACGGGCAGTATCACCAGGCGATCAGTCATTCATGGCTGTTGACCATTTGATCCTTTGGGCTATGAGATGAGGATCGCATCCGACTGGCAGCACAGAGTCATGTGCAGTCATTTCTGAACTGTGCTTGGAACATGTTCTCATGGGATGAGAAGGTTGTTGCAGACTTGGAAGTGTAACGTCTTCCCAGCAACATGTTTGGGTATGCGTTATGACAAGTACCAGCACAACAGTTAGAGCCATATTCGCTCTACTCTCCTTCTGGTACTTGTCATGAGTCGAATTTGGGGGACCCCAATCCTTGGAACACAAAGCTCACAAGCGTGCCGTCGCAAAAAGCGGCAACTCACACGCACACAGAAAAACACACAAACACACGAAAACACAAACACCCAAACACATATCAAACAAACAGAAAGCACAAGCACACGAAACAACACCAACACACGAAGGTAGAAGCACAGACAAACACGCACACAATTCCACACACAAACACAAACACTAACACAAGCAAACAAACGTAGAAGCACACAAGCACGCACACAAATGCACACAAACACAAACAACGAACAACACACACACACACAAACACGCGAACGCACAAGCACACAGCACAAGCAAAGAAGACACACACACACACACCCTCACAGAAAAACAGGAACGCACAAGCGCACAAACACACAAGCACACAAACACACAAGCACAAACATACAAGCACACACACAAACAAACACACACACACAAACACAAAAACACAAACACACAAATACAGAAGCGCACAAATACGCAGACAAATACACAGTCACAAACACAAACTCACGAACGCAGAAGCACACAAACACGCACACAAGTACACGCACCCACCCACACACACCCACCCACCCACCCACCCACCCACCCACCCACCCACCCACCCACCCACCCACCCACCCACCCACCCACCCACCCACCCACCCACCCACCCACCCACCCACCCACCCACCCACCCACCCACCCACCCACCCACCCACCCACCCACCCACCCACCCACCCACCCACCCACCCACCCACCCACCCACCCACCCACCCACCCACCCACCCACCCACCCACCCACCCACCCACCCACCCACCCACCCACCCACCCACCCACCCACCCACCCACCCACCCACCACACACACACGAACGCACAAGCACATGAACGCACAAGCTCACAAGCTCACAAGCACGCACACAAACACAAACACACACACACACACATCAACACAAGCACACACACACAACCCCACAAACAAACCAAAGCCACAAACACACACACGCAACCCCACAAACAAACCAAAAACACAAACACACACACACACACAGGCACACTGCTCATCGCCACGCGTGAGGACTTGAAGGCAGTACACCATTTTACCCGACCGGAGGCCAAGGAGGAGGACGCTAGCCAGCGAATAGACACATGGCTGTGGTTGTCAAAACCAATGGGATCCCATTTTGCTTGGTAGGTGCACCACCCATGTTACTTGGTGGCTCCCAGCCATGCCCTTAGCCTTTTAGCCTTTTGGTGTTTAGTGGTAGTTTCCATTTCACCCACTAAAAGCTAAACTTTAGCGGGGGATCTGAGGGCAGCCCAGGTTAGAACCTATTTTAGTGGTTGGATTGGTTGATGTTCTTTGGGGGTACGATTTGGATTTGAAAAGCCCATGGCCACATGAGCATCCGTGGCCATGTTAAGTAACCAGGCAGGAACCAGCAGGGATCTGGGATCATGTTTCTTGCACAATCGGTGCCACGAGCCTGTCGCACAGAGATCACTGGTTTCCGGATCCATGGTTTTCGAGCAACATAGAATCGACCAGCACAAACTCTCGATGCCAGCCTTAAACGACACCGCATCTATCCAAGCCAATTCATAAATGCAGCTGCTCAGATGGAGACTTTCTCTTGCAGCTGGATTCTTGCCCCAGCTTGAGTATTATTTCCCATTTTCTGTGTAGAAAAAAAGCATCAACGCAGCACAAGTCTTGAAAAGCAGAGAGCCGACTCAAAACATGTAACAATTAGTACGTGTAAAGTTATTTCAGATTGTTGCCAGGCATCGAGCGTCTCAAATGAAACAATTGTTGCTGCAAAAACTGAGAGAAGCACTGGTCAATCTTGGTTGTGCGCCGGCAGGAGATTCAAGTTGTCACGTACCAGCCACCCTTAGATGACAGCTACTACGTGACTCGGCTGCATCCGTACAAAAGACGCAGGGTTTGGTTGTGTGCAAGCCGTTGAGCGAGGAAGAAGGTTCATGAGCACTTATTTTTTCTATGTTTCTAGACCTCGCATACATGGGTGTCAGCAGAAAAAGCAAAAACAAATGGCACTGGGTTTCCTTAGATCTGTCAAATGGCCATGGTTCAAAACCAATGGGGTACCATTTTGGGGGTTTTCGGTGCACCACCCATTTTGGAACCTATGTTAGTGGGGATTGGGATGTTCACTGGGGGGCGGGGTTTTGACCCACAGCCAAATGTCTTTTGGCAGCAATCCGAAGCTTAGGCCACTGTTGCGCCGCCCCTTTCGGCTGAGAGCAGCACGGTACTGGAGCCGGACATGAGTGTGGTGCACCAGGCGAGTGCGGGTGTGGGTCATAATTAATCCAGGGGACCGCAGGTTTTAGTCCATGTTTTCCGTTTCCCAGGATTCATTTTGGGGTTGCCCTATATTTTTCACCCACAGCCACATGTATTCCGCTGAAGATAGCCTTCGAACATTTGGAAGTCCCTCACCTTCCGATCGGAAATCGTCCATTTGAGGGTGGGCGCCCAGCAAACCAGAAGTGATGGTAAAGGGGCCATTCATGCTAGGTGTGGCTCAAAATTAGCCAGGAGGGGCAAACCGCAGGTTTTGGTCCATGTTTCCACTTACCAGGGTTCCATTTTGGTACCGGTTTTCTGAGCCACAGCCAATGTGGGAAACTCGCTGGACTCCAGACATGCTGATGCCTCGGATGGTTTCGTGTGGGCGATGCCAGAAATTCGTTGTGCTGATTTCTGCGAGAGGCCAGACCCCAGAGCGCGAAGGTGGTTTTGAGCGAGGGCCTCAGATGTTCACTCGCGGCAAGCAGTTCAATGCAAGATGGAGTTATTCAGTTGATGTATGGACTCACTAAGATGGTTGCGACATCCCTTTCGCACCACCAAACAGAAACCCCAGTTTTCTGAGGATTCCCTTATAATTTGCAGCCAACAATGGTTTCCACCATGGTTTCAGAGTGGTACAGGATTTCGTCCATCCCCGGACTCGCCGTGGGTGAATTCTTCCGTCAGAATGTCTTGGCGCCTCTGGTCAGCCAAGGCGAGGTGGTGCCGCCGGAGGCGGGAGCGGAAGCTTTGATCCGGGGAGTAGTTTTTCAGCGCTCAAAGGGAACCGCGGTCCTTTTTCATGCTGTTGATTGTGCCAGTGTGGAAGATGTTATGTCGCAAGCTAGCCAAGTTCATGTTGAGTCTTTCAAGCATTTTTGTCAGCGGATGGTTTTAGCACCTTTGGGCAAACAGGTCTGTAAACTTGTACTGAGAAGCAACTTGACAGGACCATGCTCCAGACATGGTCATGATGTGCCCCTCAGGTGATCGAGTACTATGCCTTTCCTCCACCCTGGACGGCTGAAGAGCTTGCATGCCCTCCTTCTAGCCTCTTGACGAAACAACCGCTGGTGCCAAGTTGAAACTGGCAAAGCAAAGCAGGTTTGGGCAGCGTGTGTACTCGAAACCGTTCATCCAGGTTTTAAGTATAGGATGGGGCCTGTATCACGGGGAGTGTTGCGGGTGCTTGCCCATGGAAGTTCAGCAACTGTCTTCACACACACATAAAAGCGCAGTGTGGCGAAGCGTCGGATGATTTTTCCTGGAATGCAGCACTTGCGGTCAGATTCTGTCTGCATGCCCAGAGCTCTTTCTGGCTGTGTCTTGTCTTGGCAAACTCCATGGTGGGTGTGGGTTCCCCGGAAACCAACCCCAAAAAGGTGCCCTCCTGTCCACTAACATGGAACCCCATAGAGTCCCTTTAGAAGGATTATAGTCTAAGCCTTGCCTGTAGCAGACTCTTTACCACTAATTTTCCTCAAATGTACCCCCCCAATTGTTTGGTAATTTACCCCAAACGTTGTGGGTAATTCCCCCCCAGTTATCCTGGCTCAAAATACTGGCCCACGACACTCATGCTGCCCAACTTTCCGGGAGATCAAGTCAAGTTGACGTTCCACTCAACCCCCAAGAAGTGGAGCTCAGCTTTTGCAGGTCGTTGGGTTTCCACTGAGCCCCCAGAAAGTTTGAAAGCAAACATGTTGCAGGGGGGGCGTTGCTGCCACCTGCCGAACCCGCAAGACCGACACTTCCGTTCCCCGAAACTCGGTGAAAGCACCGCGCGAGGTCCGCCCGCACTGCTCGAGCAGCTGAAAGCGCCCTTCGGAGAAGTTGGAGCGGCTGGCAGGTGGCAGTTCGGTCCCCGCGGTTCCAGGCTTCACTGGCTGAAGTACACCGCCTTTTTTTTGTTCAAGCAACTTGAGCTGCTGAAGTAAACAGTCGTTGCTTTTTTTTCTCAAGCAACTGAAGCAGAAACTTAGGCGCTTCGGGTCATCTTTTTGGGGGTGAACTCAACTGGGTTCCAAGGCGTCTACCTTGCTTGGGGTCAACAAAAGGAACCCAGCTGCGTGGATGCTCGTTAGTAAGTGGAAAAGGCCACCTGGATAGCCCACTAACATGGTCAACTCCACTTAGCGGGGGGCCTTCTAAGCGGGTGTCAACTGAACGGTGACCCTTCTATCTTGGCGAGTCGAACACCCACGGCCACTTTCTCAGGTGCTGCACGCTGCAAGGAAGCTTGCTCATGGGGTTTGAGACTGGAGTTTCCGGATTGCTGCGATTTGCGGCCTTTCAATTGGATTGCTTCTTTTGGTCAGTCTTTGCCACCGGCAAGACATCAACACACGCAAGCCACTCGCAACTCCCTGTTTGCTCTGTGTGAGATGACACGACTTGTGTGGTGCTTTGGGCCAGAGGCTAAAGGTGCCACGTCGACGTGTTCGCTGAGGCCTGTCAATCCTCCTCAGGACGGAGCCGTTCATGCGAATGAAGTCTGGATGCAGTATTGGGTCTTCAGCTCTATCATTTGTATTTCGCTCTTGAAGGTAGGCTTTGCCAAACGCCCAGCGTGGTATGCACGCTCAAATTCAAGTTGCCGTTGCGGAAAGGTTTGCCGACTCAGATTGACTGCATAGTTCCCTTGACTCGCAGCGTCAACTTCTGTTTTTTTTTTTTTTTTTCTAGAAGCCCGCCTGGGATACCATCTGAGACATATTGAGTGTAATATATCTTGTTTATAGCCGTAGACCCCAGGCATCCTGGTGAGTGACTCAGATTCGGCACCCGAATAAAGCAAATCTTTGTCAGCTGAGCACAGGAGCTTGTGCCGATCTTGGAGTCTGACGTGGGCAATGCGAGCCCTCCGCGGTCCAGACCGGTGGCCAGTCAAAAGGTCAGATCCAGCGAGGGTGTTTCATGGGCATTCTTCTCAGCGCCCGTAATTGTGGCTCAAAGTGTTGTGTCTCAAAATGGCTGCACCCCACCTCCGGAGCAAAAATGAAAATAAAAAACCTCTGGCACAACGGTGTTCCTTTGCTTTCCCTTCAAAACCCATCAAAAAAGGCGGTTCCCCAAAAAAGAGCGAGAAAGGCGCCACCCACGCGCGTCTTTCATGGGCCACGACTTGCCTGGATCGATCTCTGAGGTCTCCGCGCACGAAGGGGGCAGGCTGCTGATCCGCAGCCTCTACGAGAGCTCCCGGCCGACCTCCGCGCCGAAGGCCCGGAGGCCGCAGAGCGCGCCCTCGCTGCGGGTCCAGGCGCCGTGATGTGTGACACGTCGGCCCCAGGGTTAGGGAGCCAGGCTCACCCAGCGACTCCTAGTAACCTGTATCGCTAGAGTAACTGGCCGTTGGCGACGGTTTTTTGGGGAAGGCTTGGTTCCCAAAAAAGTGGGAACCAGATTCCTGTCCAACGGTTTTAACGGTTCCGGGCCTCTTTTTCACGTTTCCGGGCCTCTTTTTCACGATTCCGGGCCTTTTTTTCATGGTTCCGGGCCCCAATTTCACGGTTCCGAGTTCCGGGCCCTTTTTTTGTGGTTCCTGGAACCAGCGGTCAGTTACCAATATGGCAGGTAACCAAGCTGGTTCCGCACATGGAGGTAGCTGGAAGCACTGGAAGTTGTTCATTTTTTCTCCATGGGGCCTAAGCAGATGGAGGCTAGAGGCCCACGGAATTGCATGAAGCAACCACTTGTTCGGAGGGATTTGCGCTTTCGGAAGCCAGGAGAAGCTTCTGCAGAGCCATGGCGCCGTGGTTTTTCGGGAGTGCGACTCCAAGCTGCAGTCTCATGACGCTCACTTAGATCCACGCAGCCGGCCGCAGAGCGCGTCGCGGCTCAGATCGCCGAGCGCTGCGCAGCTGAGACCCGGAAGCGCCTCGCGGCCGCAGAGCGCAGTGCGCCCAAGCCGACCGCAATCGGGACTTCGAGCGAAGACTGGCAGACCTCAGAGCGCTTCCAGGATGGACAGCCACGCCGCTTGACTAAGTCTTGGGGCGCTTCGAGATTTTCTGAAGGTTGACCAGTATGTCACGCCTCATTCTCAAAGGACGCAGCCCGGTAAAACGCCAGATTTGAAGATCTGTCCGACCCTTCTTTCTTTGTTCCTTCCCTTGCTTGCCTTATGTCAGACAATCTTTCTGAGCACTGGCTGAAACCGTACCTGGGATGTCTCGAATAAAACACTGCAGCCGAAAGAGCAGTCCATTGTATGATGATGGTGAAATGCGTTTTGATCAGGTACGACTGGGCAGGAGTTCTTGCTTGCCCATCCACACCCAAAAAACAGCAAGTCCATTTTGGTTTTGATGATTCCGCTGCATTTATGATGTCGTACGTTTCCGTCTACTTGGCCTTCCAAAGGTCAATTTGCCGGTACATTCCCACTGCCTGACTGCCGGCAGAATGAGGAGTTAGTGAATGTTCTACGGCCAAGTTGCTTGCTGTATTCTTTGAGATCCATGTATTTCAAGCTGTCACGTCTTGGTTGTTGCTGGAGGCAGGGTTCCACTTTTGGACTACCCCAGGCTAGACTGAAACCCGCTGGTTCATTCTCCTAAAAAGGAGAACCCCTGAGTTTACCTCCATCTTGTAGTCAAAGTGGAACCCTGGCTGGAGGGGTTTTATATGTTTGAGGCTTCAACTTGCCTGCAACCCCTCAGAGGTCCCTACATTTCCCGTTTTTGGTGGTTTTAGCCACATCATCTTTTCGACCCAAAGGTGAGTGTCCCTTTGGTTTGGTGGTGATGTTTCAAGGGGAAACATGGGGAGCCCCGCCCCCTTCAAGGCCCGCAGAAGAGCTGCGCGGGCAAAGACCGCGCAACTCGGACAGCAAGTCGATCTGAGTAGGTTGAGTTCGTCCAACTATCATATAGCTTCATTGTTGGCGGAGTTGTCGTCTGCTCTCATTTGTTTGTTTGCTTCAATGACTTGTGGAACCACCAGCCATCCGGATCCTTAGTTTTATTTTTTTATTTATTTGTTTCATTATTTTTCTTTAGGTTTGAGTGGGTTTAGTGGTTGGGTTTCCATTTAAACCACGAGGTATAACGTTTAGCAGGGGATCCAGCCCAGTTAGTTCATCTATGAAGATAGTTTCTTGTCGACTGATGTTTCGCTTGATTCAAGATGCCCCAGTCCGGGTCATGTTGCTGTTATCTTGCTGTGCACGTTTTTGTCGACATGCTGAAGGTGGGTTGCGGTGCATGGCCATTTATCGCAGGTCGGTTTGCGCAGGAACCATTTTCGCTGGCAAGTGCTCGCCTCTCGCCAAGTCGCCAAGGCCCCTTGCTGCAGTGGAGGAGCCGATGGCGCTTGAGAGGAGCGAGCAGATGGAGACGTCGACTCCCAATGCTGACAGCCGCAACGACTCCCAAACCAACCAGGAGAGCAGCGTAGCGCAGGCCCAGGGCATCAGCGAGAGCCCAAAGGAGAACGGCATCAACTTAGAGGAATTGCTCCTTTGATGTGAGCAATATGTGCTTGTGCCAGATGTCGAGTTTCTACTTGGCCGAAAGCAGCAAGGAGAGCACATTGTTGAACAAGAGCTGTTTCCGTGGAGAAGCATGGGTGTTGCACATACAAGTTCCAAACAATCCAATATTATTATGTATCGAATTCGCCGTTTTGAGGCGACAGCTTGGCCTGGTGAGAGAGATGCCAGCTGCGATCACGCGCGCCTTGTCCGCATCTGTTCATGGCACGGAACAATTTATCAACGTAGGGCCGCCCTTTGTTCTGAATGTGTTATTGCTCAGTGGGACAAGCGCAAACTCAAGTTATGAGTTGCTTCTGTTTGCTCAGAAAATATTCAGAGGAGGTTGAGGCCTGCAGATAGTTGCAGAAACCAGGGGCTTCCTGATCTGTTATGCCCAGCAAGAGCATTTCTCTCTGGGGTGTTTGACTCAAAATCCAGCAAGCAGCCTGCCGCGCAGCCATTTGGGTGTGGTTCAAAATTGAAGAGATTGGGTTACGCAGGTTTTAGTCGTTGGTTCCATTTACCAAGGTGGCATGTTGGTACGTTTGTGTTGAGCCACAGCCGTTTGTTGTAGTTTTCTGAAGCCTTTGCCGCTCAGTAGTGATCATGCATCAGGACAGCATCCCTGGAGAGAGACAAGTGCCAGGAGTGAGTAAGTTAGTACTCGTAAAAGTGCAGCAGACGGAGGGTTGGATTGCATTGATCCAGCACACCATCGTGTTTGTTGCAACTGAGGCGACCACCGACCAAGACTGTCGCCAAATCCCAGGCTGGGAATCGAGTCTGGTGATCAATTCATTGATAGAGTCTAGGTCCTCCAGTAGTGCCCTCTTGCCCTTTTTTGGGGGAGGGCTCCCCTACTAAAATAGACTGCAACAAAAAGGGTGCCCTTATCCTAACCTCTCTACTGGAAGACCTAGGTATTTTTGGTTCTCAGCGATCAGTCTCCGACAGTACTACTTGAATTGCAGTCTACTTCCAGTTCGCGGAGGACAGGGGGACCTACCCGCAAAACGCGTCACAGTCCATCGTGGTGAGCATCTCGCGCAAAAAAAAAGGAGCAACACACACACACACACAATTTTAGCAGAATTCTCGATCTGGGTATTGAAACGGGTCACACCAGCAATCTCGCTGCGTCGCTTAGTGACTCGATGCTCGAAACAAGGAAACAAGTAGGGCCAGGAATCCGCCGCGAGATTCGGGGCCCGGGAAAATCCGTTGCCCACGTCCCCTCAGCGAGTTTCGGCCTGCCACGTTTCGTCTCGGACGCGTTTGGGCGCAGGCCGCAGGAGGAGAGCCTTGCGCAGGACCAAAGTAGGGGTGGGAATCGGGAAGGTTTCCTTTGGGCGCCCTGAGGCGTGTAGTTTCCTGCGCAGCAAGCTAGCTAGCTAGCAAGCAAGCAGTCCATGTTCAGGCAGAGCTTGAGGAAAGAACAACAAGGTCAATATATGGGTATGGGTCAAGACATACATCACCCGGGTACCGCAGGTTTTAGTCGTTGCATGGTTCCATTACCAGGGTTTCATTTTGGGCACCTTTTTTTTGACCCACACCCATATCAGTCGAAGGAAGAATTGCAATGGCATGAGGCAGTGGTCTCAGTGGAGTAGTTTCATCTCTACTCTTGGTATGGTAGCAAGAAACTTTGTTTTTTGCAGACCCCCAGTAAAAATGAACAGAACCAAAAAACTAAAAAACCAAAAAACATGCCAAGAACAGTGAAGGTTTGCTGAGATGCGCAAGCCCCGCAGGAGTCCGATTTGCACTCATGGGAGACCACCTTGAAGCGGAAGGCCGGACCGGCGCAACGCTTTGCCACAGCTCATTTTGCAGCATATGAAGAGGTTTCAAGGAACCCAGCGATTCATGGCATTCAGGACAGTTGCATTTTCTAAACTCGCAAGCTTAGGGCAAGAAACAAGGCAGATACAGTACAGATGGGTGTTTTTTTTTTTCAGGGGTAGTATGACTTACCAAAGTTGAAACGCGCAGAGTGCTCAGTTTGTTCATGCTGGCACCTGCCATTCTCTAGAAGTTTCGAGCTGATCAGGTTGCTGTGCTGCAGCCTGAAATCGCAATTGATGGCGACAACGAGGAGAGCGCTTCGCTGGGGTCTGAGTTCTTTTTTTGTGCTCGAGCTTTGAGAGGAACACAGCACCAACAATGTTTTGCCAATTTGCAGATTTGAGTGCGTACCCCTGTGGATCCATTTATTTGTGTAATGGGTACCCAAAGGAACCACCCTTCAAAGACAGAAAGGACCATGGCTGGATATCCACTACTCTACAGTAGGTCTACGCATTCTTTGTGAGTTACGTTCTCAATGCGATGATCGTTCTCTTGGATGAATTCTGAAGCACTTTCTGTGAAAGGGCTTCATCTGCACACGGCAGCGATATTTGAGATTCTTTTCGGGGGCTGTTCGGTTGTTGCAGAAGGCTGCTCTGCACTCGCGATGCTGGCTTGCGTGGTGCGGCCCCCGTGTGTGGATGTCGAAGACGTCAAGGCGAAGCTGATGCCGCGCTACCTGGTGTTGGACCACGCGGAGCTGAGGTGCTTCGACGGGACCGCTCTTTTCTGTGCCTCGAGCGCCCTCAAAAGAGGGTTCGTGTGCAGCGACCGCGTCGTGTTGGTGACGCAGACCACAGAAGTGGTTACTGCAAGGCTGTGTTTAAACATGGCTTCACCAGGAACCCAACATTCTAGCCTATTGAAGTTTTGCTCAAGTGAGCAAAGACTGAATGAGCGCTCTGGGAAACAGGGTCCCGTTCTGCAGTTGCCCCGGAAGCGAAGTAAAACACCTTAACGCCTTTTCGTTATGTTTTGCGGGCGCGTACACAGATGAGGAACAACAAGGATACCCGGAGAAGCCATGAAAAACAATTGGTTGGAATAGCCGTTTTTGTTTTTTTTTTGTGAAAACCCTGTGTTGTTGAGAAGCTATAAGAGGCATGGACAACGCCCGCAACTGTTGCTAAGCCGAGGTTCTGAAGCGGGAAATTTGCAGGCTAGACCGCGCTCAGTCGATACCTAACCGATATTCATGCCTAACCAACTGCCGGTAGCGCTGTGTCTTTGGTATGCCATCGTCACACCAACTGCTCGCGTTCCTCTTCCTGATGACCGAACTGCTTTTGAGGCACACGAAACCTGTCCGCGCGCCGCTGTCTGCCGCCTGCTTCCTGTGCACTTAGCTACTCGTAGCCCCAAACCATTGTAAACCGAAGCTGGGAAAATGAAAACGATACTAACCGATGCTGGTGTTTATTTGAGTACGGGGCTTTCCTTGGGGTGTGGCTCAAAATGAAGGGCCTAGGGCAAAGAGCCAGGTTTTAGTCTTTGTTTCCAGTTCCCTTTTGGTGCCATTTGGGTATTGCCAGTTTTTCACCCAGCTGGACTCTCGTTTCCATGGGCTGACCTGAAGAGGTACTTGGGGCATTGTAGTGGTTCGCAAGCCTGGTTATAACCCAAAAAACCACAGAAAAAAGTCCCCCAAGTGGGTGATTGCGCCAGTCTTGCGAACCACTTAGTAACAACAATGCCCCAAGAAGCCTCACACCCATCCTTGTCCTCCCCTGGGGTAGACTTAGGATACATTTTACATTTCACCCGTGACTCAAAGTGAAACAAGCCATGAAATCTACATCCTATAACTGGTTGCCTAGCTCCAGTGAGGTCACCTGGGGGCATCGGGATACCATGGACCTGGCAGGCTGGGACCCTGAGAGTTGGATCGGGTTGCAAAATCGAGTTAGAGTTCGCACCACGAAATGAAACCATGGGTGAACCCGCGGTTGAAACCACAACGTCGGTTGGTCGTCTACGTCAAATATCGTCAAATACACTTTGAAATGGTTAGCGTTGCTTGGTAATTTAGGTTGGTTGGAATCGAATCAGAAACCAGGGCTTCTCGCGTCCACAGTATCTAGCTGGACTCGGACTCTCCACATTTGCCTTTAAAGAGGGAGCCTTTCGGAGCCGATCGGAGTGGTTATAGGACATGGTAGCTACATCTATTGGTGGCCTTTGGGGACATGTGTCCCACGGATCGATCCTTTGCAATTGATATCCTCGTCTTCAAAGCCAGGTGGCCGTCCCCATCCTGGGTGATGCAAGACGTTTTTGGTGTTGCTACTCATGGATGGATAACTGCTACCCATGGATAACCCCCAGCGTAGGCTCTTGGTTGGTCGTGTTACGTTGCTTTCCTGGTCTTGTGTTTGTTTGCCACCCAGTAAAAACAGCGATTTTGTTCCGAAGCCATTCGAACCTTTGCTGTCACCCCGTTATATTACCCTGTGGATCTACGTGCCTGTACAGTGGGCAACCAAAGGAATCACCCTTTAAATACCATAAGGACAATGGCTGATTACCCAATATAGATAACTGGGATCCACTGGGTTATACCACCACAGGAAAACTTGCTGGAGAAGCGTGGCTCAGATGTCCAAGCCATGAGCCACTCGTTCTGCAGTTCGACCATGCGGACCATGCGGATTGAGCTTCAAGCGTGTCTTGTGGGTGTGTCTTAAAATAGGGGAACCACCAAAAAGGTTGGTTTCCTACTGGTTTCCACTTAAAACCATCCAAAAAGGGTACCATCAAAGAAAGACAGACGCTTGTGTGCCTGAGAGCCTGGCTGCGTTGAATCCCCTGCCGAAAACAAGCACACTTCCAAAGCTGGTAGCATCCTTTCGTTGTTCAGAGGGATCAACTTGCCCCACGGAAAATTGGGATGTTTCTTTCTAAGGCAGAGGTGAGAATCAGCATGGAGCATGCGGCAAAGTTGTTGTGTCAGGACACAATCAGGGCAAAGAGTGGATTGCTGTTTTTTTTTGCTTTGGAACATTTGCTGACGCATTGTCGGTTGGAATGATCATTGGAGAGGCGGATGTGAGGTTTGGCATCCTTCTAATTCCGCGTTGCACACTTGTTCTCAGCTACTGCCTGCGGATCATCCCAGATGATCCAAGCAGAGACCGGTGCTTCGTACCGAGGCAACTTGTCTCCAAGCCATCAGTCTTACCTCTGCAACTTGGCCAGTACCAGACTGATGCAGCCGCGAGCCGGCGCTTTCTATTGAAGTAGTGCAATTGTGCTGCTTATACATTCACATGATTGTTTTGCGGTGACCACTCGTGCCACTCATGCTTGCCAACAACTCGTGGTCGCCAAAAAACAACATTGGCCCACGCCGTGTGTATGATGTACCTTGTTTGCTCTACGTTTGGTTAAGGACGCGCGGGTGTTTCTCAAAGTTGGGCACTCCTGCAGGCAGTTGGTGTCCTTTTTGGTTTCCTTTTGAAGCCATCCAAAAAGGAGTCCGATTCCTAATTTGAGACACAAGTTTGGGACCCTTTTAATTGCGCCCTTTTGGTTTCCCTTTCAAAACCACCCGAGTTTTCCAACTCCAAGAAGACAAACCCTCGTCGACACACGTGGCGCCTGGCGCTTTTTGGCTTGCCGAGGGGAGTTCCAGGCGCCAGAGGTCCCCAGGCGCAAGGCGCGGAAGGGAGATCCGCTTTTGACATGTTGGGAGGTGCGCCTCAAGCTGAAAGGACTATACCCTGCGGTTTCCCCAGCTGTTTAAATTCCTTGGTTCCTTGGTTGTTTGGAGGCGCGGTTTCATGTCCAACCACTTGTGAGGTGGCTCCCTCTTGATGTTCATATGGGGTATGGGTCAAAATTAAACCAGGAATTGGACCGCAGGTTTTGGTCCATGTTTCCACAGGGCAAGCCATTTTGGGGTTACCCTATTTTTGACCCACAGCCAAAGGACTCTGACCTGCGCAACCGCTGTTTATTTTTTTGAGCCACAGATATGGGTGGCTCGTCTTTGGAGTTGGTTCCAAGAATGGTTTTGTCTTGTTTTTAAAGGAGCAACCCAAAAGAGGCCCAAGCCTGTTTTTAGGTTGGGGGGTGGGGTGAGGTGGCCTTGAGCTCCGTGAGAGCGAAGAAAGCTGGGTCAGTGGTAGTGTCGGCGGTGAAGTCTGTGACGCATTTGGGTGTATCTGTTTTTTGGGAGTGGTTCCCGTTTTGTTGTGTATCTGTGTTTTTGAGTGTATCTGTTTTTTTTTGGAAGTGGTTTCTTTAAGGGAAACCATGAGGAGAACCGGTGCGTCATTTTGGGGGGGTTCCCCCAAAAGGAAGGACAGACCCGTCTCCATGGTGTTTCCACTCAGGGTGTCCGAGCCAGTTCCCTGAAGGAACCTCCGAAAAGTGCATGGATCGTTTCAATGGAAGCCACCAAGAAAGTGATCAATTTTTGAAGGAGAAATCCAGCGACTTTTTGAGGTTTCATGAGTCACAAATTTCTGAAGCGCCAGCTTGAGCATGAGTTCCTTCGTCCTCGAGGAAGAGGACAGTTTTACGGATGGCTGGGTATCTGTTGAAGCCCGTTGTTTTAAGTAAAGCGCTGGGGTTGGGTCTGAGACACTCTGACACCGCACGCTGCCGGAATGGTGGGGGGATGTGTTTGGGTTGATCAATATTCCGTTCGTCCCAGGCCATGACCATGGGTAACTTTTGTTCATGTGGCCGTTTAGTGGTGTTCCAGCCAATGGTCATCCCATGTTTTACAGACCTTTTGATCAAGACATGCTGCCACGTCACGTCACCTTGTCGAACTTCACCCCAGCTGCCAGAGCTCTGCAAGCGGACATCACCCATCTTGCTGATGCCGAGCCTTGCAACATCAGAGCCTGTAACCATGCCGGCTGGGCAACACGCTTGGTGTCCTTCTTGTTTGCTTTGTCTCACAAAGACAGCAACTGTTTCTTGCAGGGCTCATTTTTTGGGGGGGAAGCCGCAAACCGGTTTCTCGCAACATGGCTGCTACCGCGGGTCACGAGTTCGCTTGCCGAATCATTGGCACAGGCTGCAGATCGGCAACAGGGCAGCCCGTTGGCGCGGCGGCACATGGCGCTGGGCATCAGAAGCCGTTCAAGCATGCAAAGGCTAGGAGACAACAGTCGGTCAGGGCACGGGGCAAGGGGAAGGGAAGGTGAATACTTGGTTGTTCGGAGAGCTCAGTAGGTTGGTAGTTGGTAGTAACCGAAGTTAAGGCTGCTTATAAGTCTCACTAAGTGGAGCTAGTCTTGTTATTAGTAGGTTATACCCCAGGCGGCTAACCACATTCTTTCTTGACCGAACATCCAAGTACACTGCACATCGGGAACCTTTTCCACGTGCCAGGAGCACTTCCATACCAAGCCTACCAAGCCGATTGGATTTGGACGATGATGATGATGAGGAGGTTGAGTACATCGCCGAGATTGTAGACTAGTATTTGGCATCGCCTGAACCACTTCAACACCTGGAATTCAGGTGAATTGATGCGATGGCATCTTGAAGCCAGGGGCTATTTGCATTTAGACCCTAGAACTTGAAACCAGGAACTTCTTGGCGACCGTATTCAACACGAACTCGAGCCAACCCAGATTCGTGTAGCATCTTGCCGGGTTAGTCGTTTTGAAAGATTGTAGTTGTTGGGCTCGTTCCTGGGCTTTGGGGGGTTGGTTATATTTTGATGCGTTGAGGGGTCCGGAGATCCTGTAGCAGCAAACCACAAAGCATTCACAATGGATATTCGATGTGTTGTGAGGGAAACAGCCTTGCATACAGCCGTAGCTTGCCGCCGGCAAAAAATCCCACAAGTTCACCGCAATTCCAACTGTAGTTTGGTTGCAGAGAGCCACAAATCGGCTACAACCAGCTGCCAAAAGCGACGATATCCACGATTCCCCGAACAGAACTATCAATATCTTTCAGAAAGGGTCCGTTGGCTCCTTCCCCGCTGGGTATTAGGGTCGGACCAGTAAAGAGCAACCGGCTGAGAGGAGAAACAATGCTATCCAGCCAGAAAGCAACCAGAATTCCTCAAAATTATGGCGTTTGTATAGACACCCGCTGTTTCATACGGCAAGATTTGACAAGCGTCGCAGCAAACAAAACCCGTTTACCCAAAGGCTATGAATCTTCAGTTCTTGAAGCGGTGCAGGCTTGCTGTGTTTGACGAGGGCTTAAAGCCGCTCGTATCATATCTTCACTTGAGCTCTTGGACTCCTTGACTGAACTGCAATCTATTTCTTTTGTGTTTGATTGTAGTTTCTCTCTCTTGTTTTTGTGTGTCGTAGTTGTAGTTTTGCGTGTTGTAGTTTCTCTTGTTTTTGAGAGTTTGCTTTGAGCGCGGCTCGGTTTATCCGCCAAAGGCGGATCTGGCACGGGAGGCCGAGTTACTTGGCAAAGCCAGGTTGAAAAGTGCCAAGCCAAACAGATGCGAGTGATGGCGTTGATGAGGTGACCCTGGTCCTTGTAGAGGGCAGATGGGAAACCCCTCCGGAAGACCGCCAAACCACCAATCCAACTAAGTGGGAGCTGATTTGCTGAGGCATTTTTGCGATGCGGTCGAAAGGCTCTGCACATCGCACCATTGAAGTGTGGCGCAGCGAATTGTTTGCAGCCTGCTCGCGCAGCTACGGGCTTAACTTGAGCGAATTCTACTGATAGATCTTGAAAGATTCTTTGTACCTTCCACTCCAGATCTTGTGTCGATTCTCTTTTGTACCTTTAGCAATGCCATGGGATCCGGATTTAGTGCCACGCGGTTGCACACTGGAGCATCCATGGTTTGGAAACGTGAAGGGGCCACACCCCAGTAGAGCCGCCGTGAGCCAGTGCAATTCACTCCCAGGCCTGATGGGGTCAATGTTGGCGGCTGGTTCTGCTTGGAGGACTGGTTCTACTCCCAGTCCAGTGGCAGCAAGGCAGGACACCGCATCAGGTTTATCCTCCAGTGGAGGGTGCAGGTTTTAGTGGCTCTTGTACGGTATCTGCACGCACATGGAATTCCAACGGCCGCTATGCTCAGCTTCAGTTCGCACGTGTCCATCGCAAGCTGAGTTGAGTTGAGTCCCAGGTGGGGCACTTTGTGGCTACACCCAACCCAGCTGCTTTTCGGAATAGATCGCAGAAGATTGGCCAGTTCTGCTGCCCCAAGTTCGTTTCGCCCCCAAAGGATGGTGCATGAGGTTTATTGCAGATCAAAGGTTTCGCGTATTTTTTAGCAGTCTGCTTTGGACAGCTTGAGGTTGTGGCATGTCACCCTTCCAGCGCTTCTGTGTGTGTGTGTGTGGTTGTGTGTTTGTGATTGAGTGTGAAAGTGACAAGTGCATGGGGATGTTGGCCCATGTTCGCCGGGACCCAGCAACGCCAAGGACTACAACAAGGATACCTTTCAGCTGGATGAGAAGTGCTTTGTGGGCCATGTACGGACCATTTTCCCACAGCTCACCCACGAGGATCCGGCAGCTACCTTGACGTCTCTCAAGATGACAGCTGTTTGACAGTCAACTGTTGACTGGAAAAGGGAGCACGTCGGAATTGAAAGATCCTTGTGAGAAGTTGGGATCGCAAAGTAAGCGATGTCCTTGTTTGCGAAAAGAGAGACCGCTCACGACTGGTATCTTCCTACTGACAAGTGGAAGTGCACTTTCCGCTGAACAGTTGTGACTTTCGAGCCGGAACTGCAAAAGCGCACTTTGCACACTATGGACATTTCGAGTCGAGCCGCGGAAGCGCACGAGTAGCATGCAATTTGCTACTGAAAAGTGGGGGCCTTCTAGCCAGCGCGGCAGAAGCGCTTTGCGTTCAGACTGACAAGTTGAGACGTTGCAGCCGGAGTTGCGGAAGTTGCGGCGGAGCCGCGAAAGCGCCACTTTGCCCGTAGTTTCTGCCTTGGTACGGCAACGTTGCGACTTTTGAGCCTCATTTGCAGAACTCAGTGCCGACTAAAAAATTTGCGTTTTGTACGGCAGTGGTGTCGGGGGTTTTCTTTGCTGAGACATTGGTTTCGCGAAGACCTCAAGGACCCGAGGAGTTTGGATGAACCCAATCTTCAAACCATGGTCAGAGCTGAAAAGGGCCACATATCGCGCAGATCTTTTTTACAGGGATGAATGACGGCTTCCCCATTTTTCAACTTTTGATCAATGCACGTCAGAGCGAAACAGCATGTGGGTGTGGCTCAAATTCAACAGGGGTTCCGCAGGCTTTGGCCTTTGTTTCCACTTACCAGGGCAACCCATTTTGGTACCTAGGTCCCCCAGTAGTGCCCTTTTGCCCTTTTTTGGGGGAGGGTTCCCCTACTAAAATAGACTACAACAAAAGGGTACCCTTATTCTAACCTCTCTACTGGAAGACCTAGGTACCAGTTTTTTGAGCCACAGCTTCATGTCAGACTGTCAGGAGGAGGCGAGGCTGCTGCGGCCGTACTTTGGTTGTGAGACGGACCTGGTGAACCTGCTGTTGCGGAGTGGTCTCAAGGAATTCAGAACTCCAGGGCTGCTTAAAATAAATTCATGTTGCAACCATTTGAAATGTGGCTTTTTCCATCGAAATAATGTTCAGGTGTATAATGTAAGGATCCCGGAGCTTGTATCCATGGGCTCGTGTTGTGAGACTCAGTCACGAATCAATGGTCTCGCATCCAGGCCTTGCATGGGTGTACCAACACCAACACCAACATCAACACCAACAACACGAACAACACGTCAGCCTTGGAATTCAGTTGGAGGTGAGACAGGTTTGACAGCTGGAGCCAGCGTGAAAGGCCGGGCATCGGCGAGGCGAGTGGGACGCCCGAATGGGAAGCGAGTGAGTGCCAATCAGGTCAATCCAGCTGAGTTTAGTAGTTGCTTTCTTGCATTTGTTTTTGGCTGTTCATATCGAACCCATCCAGACAAATGCGGCTAAAGCCGTGCTGGATGAGCTAGCAAGGCAACTCAAGAATTTGCTCATTGCCCTTGCGGCAAATTGAGCCATTCGATTTCCAAGATACGCAGGGATTGAGACATACTGTGTTTTCCCATGCTTTCTTCGGTGTTGCAGGATATCGCCCATCCACAGTATTATGCTAAACTTCACTGAAGCACGATTGCACAGACCCAGACACCCAGGCACAGAGACACCCAGACAGAGACACAGAGACACAGAGACACACAGACACACAGAGACACACAGAGACACACAGAGACACACAGAGACACACAGAGACACACACAGACACACAGAGACACACACAGACACACACAGAGACACACAGAGACACACAGACACACACACAGAGACACACAGAGACACACAGAGACACACAGAGACACACAGAGACACACAGAGACACACAGAGACACACAGAGACACACAGAGACACACAGAGACACACAGAGACACACAGAGACACACAGAGACACACAGAGACACACAGAGACACACAGAGACACACAGAGGCACACAGAGACACACAGAGACACACAGAGACACACAGAGACACACAGAGACACACAGAGACACACACACACACACACACACACATGTTGACATTTGGAACAGCTCAACTCGCCTCATGAGCTCAGCAGCTTGCTAGGAGGAGCGCATCCTTGACCTTTTCTGGAAGCATCGTCGATGTTGCTCGACATGGACGCCTGAATGCTTCCAATCTTCGCCGTCAACGGAGCAGTTCATAGAAGATGCCTCCTGTGAGGGGGCCAGCGTAGCTTGAGCTCCTCTCATGTTCGCATCATGCTTTGCTGAAGTATGGAGATGGAGCTCCTTTGAGGTTGATCACGGCCAAACATGGCAGTAGCTTAACGTCATGGAGCATGGAGCATGGTTCTTTGAACTGATAGGAATGCTGCAGTGTCTATGAGAATCCAAAGCAGTCTTGCTGTTCCATGTGCTTCTTTGACTCGGCTTCTACACTAGTCAGCTTCCCGCTAATTGGAGGTTTGGAGCCGACTCGGTGGTTTGGTCTTCCGGGGTTTCCCGGTGGGACCCGTAACCAAATCCAAACCACCGGGCTCCACCTGAACGCCTAGACTTGGCTTGAGGCTATGTGACTCCCATCGACTTGTCCCGGATCCGCACTTTGGGACTGCGTTGCTTGGCGGATCATTTGACGCCAGGCGGCCAAATCACAGCATCCCAAGACAGTTATGAGGGCCTTCAACTCAAACAACCTCAAATACTATGGTCTTGGGACACGGGGTCACATTGCATCACACTCAGACTTTCTATCTTTTGCACCAGCGATATATCATGCCACAAGTTTTGATCAGGACATTTATTGTGTTTTTTCACCCGGCGTTGATTGCATGGCTTAGCCATAGATGGGATGCTGGTTGCAGCTTCTTGTCTCAGCAGGGTGGTCTGAGGACTGCAAGAACTTGCATCTGAGGGAAAATCCGCTTGCCCTTGACTTGGTGCATCAACTACGAGACGCCCTACGTGCTAAAAGGTACCGCGGTCTGCATTCTGGCTGGAGGCTGTCGGAGAAACGATGTTCTGTACTTAATTAAATGATTGCAGGCAAAGTTGATTTGATGCGGGTGACTATATCAGTGTAGCTGATTGCTTTCCTGGGATCCCTCATTTCATCATGGTTTCACAACCAAGAAGGCTTGACAAGGGGCTCCTTTTTTGTCACCCTTCAATCTTGTTGTTGTTAACCCTGCCTTTGGAAGGGTTGAACGAAAAGGTTTGGAGGGCGAAGCAAAAAGGGAGCCCCTGGATAAGTCTTGGGGGAGAGCTCCCTGAGGTGAGACCCGACACAGCCATGTCGTAGCATGGGGGTTGATCAAAAGGTCCGTAAGACGTGGGATGACCGTTGGTTGGAAAACCGCAAGAAACAGGATTTGATACTGTGGATGGACGAAATCCTGCACCGCCTAGGAAACCCTGGAATGATGATTCCCCCTGTAAATACCATCCGACAATGGTTTCCATATGGAGTAGCTGAAAGCCTACACCCTGAACACGGATTGCAACAACAACCTCATTCACATTATTTTAGGCTGAGTGCTGGATCTAAGATTTGATGTTTTTCTGATTTCCCGAGTCCACTACGCTGTGACGGCGCTTCTTTCGCATTTTTATTGAACCCTTTGCTTCAGGGATTCGTTGTCCACAGAGCGCTTGCGCCTTGGTGATTCGCTAGCCCGAGGAAAGGATTTTGCCGGCCGTGACAAGGAAATCATCATCCACACCAAGCCTTGCATCGTCGAGGATCCCTTCGAAAACGATCCAGCGTTTGATCCGAAGGGTATGAATCTGCCATGCGACAAGCGGCTTGGCATTGATGGACCGAGCGTCGGCTTATCAACAGCCCATGTACTTTCACCCTGGTTGCAGCAGCCATGGTCGCCTGTCGATGGCCAAAAGAGATGAACTATAAATATTCCCAGGTTTGTCATGCCCATTTCCTTTGAGTCCACCAGGTTTTCTTGCTGCTCAGTGAATGAGGGAATGAATGAACGGCTTTGGTCCCCGAAGAAAGGAAACCACCAGTTGGGATGGTTTGTTTCGGGGTCATTCCACTCATTCCCTGTGTCTCTCAGACCAGCGAGGACAAACATGAGTTACCCACGGTCATTTTGGGTCCGCACGGAATATTGAACCCGCATCTCACAGAAGATGTTGCATTTGTTCCCGGTTTTCCTGAGGTGGCCGTGGGTAAAAACCAATGGTACCATTTTGGGGTAGGTGCATCACCCATTGTAGAACCTATTTTGGTGGGGGTTGGGATGTTCACTGGGGGTACGGGCTTTGGATTTTGACCCGTGGGTTGTTGTCTTGTTTCCCTGCTGGTGCTCAGTGAACGAGGGAATGAAATGAACCCAGGCTTTGATCCCCTTAAAGGAAACCATGATATAATGGGATGGCTGTTTTGGAGATCATTCCACAACTCTCATTCCCTGTGTCTCTCGCACCGATCGCATTGTGTTTCAGCTTTTTTTCCCCGAGGTGGGTGTCCATTCCGATCAAGGCAGTGGAGCAGATCCTGGAGACCGCCGCGGGCTTCGGCCTGCAGGTGCTGCTGGACCTCCACGCCTTCCCGGGCGGCTCCAGCGCCGGGACCTTCAACGGGGTCTGGCCGGTGAATCCCCGGTTTTGGTCCGCGCACTACAAGGAGCCTGGCTTTGGAAATGAGAGGAGCAGATTGAGCTGGCGATTGCTCTCTCTTCACATTTGTGTTTGTCATCTGAAATTCGCTCCAGGGACAGGTCGGCTCGTAAGTTTGCGCTCCCTTCCGCAAGATTGAGGTTGCGCTGCTAGCTGTGGATGGTTAACTGCAACTCACACCACTGTTCAGAATCCCAACGGTTTCTGATTCGACACCCCAACGTAGATACAAACCAACATTATCGCTTCATGGATTCAAAGTGGCTTCCCCTACTAAATCCCTCTTTAATTGGTGGTTTTTTACAGCCCGCCGGTTTGGAGTGCGGTTTGGACGTTAGGAGAACTTCAGGACGATCATGGAGAAGCTGCTGGAGTGGATGAGCTCGCTGAGTCACCGAAACCCGAAAGCCTTTGCTGGACTCTACGGGCTTACGCCCATGAACGAGCCAGCTCACATGAAAGGCCAGACCATGGTTGCCTTGTTTTCCTGGTGAGCGGAAATCCGGCTCCCTGAGGGCTTGAGTTGCTCTCGGGTTTCCATTTAACCCACGAAAAGGTAAGCTTTCCGCAGGGGGATCTGAGGAGAGCCCAGTTCTTGGAGTCAGTTGCCACCATCAAAGCCATGTCCTTCATATCTCACCACCCTTGTGGACCCTTGTCATCATCTAACATAGGGTCCTTGCCATTATTGTATTTTGTGGGGGGTTTGATCCAGCATGTGCCACAGAGTGGTCGCTGTTTATTTTAGTTAGTGCATGGCTAGTGATGTGTGTTTCCTGGCGGCGCAGAGTTGATATGCGTGTCTGTTTTTGGGGACGCCCCCAAAACATGGTGGTATTCCTTTTGTGGTTTCCTTTCGGGACCAACCAAAAGGGGAACTCTCAAAAGAAGAAACGGCAAGCTCACCGCAATTTCGGCCACAGGTCTCTATGATGCTGCGGGTGCAGGGGTGCCAGTACCATACCAGGCTGTGATTCTGTTTTCTTGCCCGTCATAGGGGAACCCTGGGTTCAAACCACCATTTTCCCCAGCGCCTCAAAAATGGAATTGAGGGAGTCACCCCTTGAATTCCATGGCAACCAATTTTCCCTTGTATGGGGAATACTAGATAAATGCAATTGGGTCCCAGACCCCCCACCCCCCTTATTAGGTGGGGGGATAAGATCAGCATGGTGCATGGTGGAACCTTGACCACTCAATCGAGCAACGAAGCAGACGAGCTATGAATTTGTGGGGCTGGCCAAAGTCCGACAGACGCAATGTGCTCAACGTGGGACTTGAAACGGGAGCTAGGCGATGCTGGGTTGCCTGTTGTCCTTATGCCCTCATGCCATCCAAAGGAGTCCTAAGTTTGAGGTATGCCTGATCACTTCACTCACACCTGCTTTTGCCGACAGCTTTTGCTTGTCGGGACCTGGTGCTGGTAGGTGCTGCTTTTTAATGGGGATACCGAAAAGCGCTCCAACGTTTGACGCAACCTTCAAACAATTGGAGCTTGGGGTCTGGAGAGCAAAACCACGGCAGGCTGCCTACGATGCGCAGGGCATGAAGAGCTGGGCGCAAGTGCCCATGGCCGAGATTCTGGACACACTGGCCATCGGCACCCTGGCCGACTGAACTGGCTGAACAGAGATTCCTGACCCCAAATGGGTCTGGTCCAAAATCGTGGAACCCCAAAATGGGTTGCCCCGGTGAATGGACAACAAGGACTAGCACCTGCTGTCCCCTGGTGGTTTAATTTTGACGAACATCCACGTGCACCTGCCGCTGTTTGGCGTTTACTAGAGACTCAATAGAATATGTTTTCCATGTAGCAAATGATCTTGATAAGTAGGGATTCATTGTAATTGAAAAGCATCTTCTTGTGGGTGTGACTTTTTTAGGGGTCCCCAAAATGGTGGCTTTGCTTTTGGTTGCCCTTGCAAGAGTTGAACACAGGTGAACAGGCCCCGCCCTTTCAGACATTGGTGTCTTTTTTGAGGGTACCTTTTGGGGTTGGTTTTGAAGGGAACTAAAGAAACCACTTTTTTTGAGGTTCTCCTATTCTGAGACACCTCCAAATCCTTCCATTAGCTTGAGAATGGTTGTTAATATTCCCTTGTTGGTTTTACAAGGAATTTATCACTACTAGAACAGAAGCATTTTTATTTCTTCCAGGGGTCTTATCCAAATGGAAGAAAGAGGGTTCATTGTAAGAGTCACCCACCAAAGCTGCCTTGCTTTTGGGTAGGGCGACATGTGGGTCTGCCTTTGTTCAGGGAGCCCTTTCTGGGTGGGTTGTAAGAGGAAGACCAAAGGAAAATCAAAATCCATTTTTGGGAGTCCACTAAAAGAAGAGAGACCCATGTTTGTATCCGAAACATCGGACCATGTTTCAGCACGTGGCCTCTACAAACCCACACTGGATCTGTTAAACGAGTGTGCGTGGTGCAAAGAGGTCAGGTTTCCTTCGTGGTACCCACACCACTTACAAGGCGAAGCGCGGATGTGGGTATGGGTTTTTTAGGGGGGCCACACAAAATGGCGGTGTTCCTTTCTGGCTTCCCTATAAAGCCACCAAAAAACAGGTACCCCTAAACGGACACCCATGTTTCACAAGCTATTCATAATATTCCCTAAGTGCTGGGATCCTTTGCCATCTTTAGGTGTCACCCTCTCCTGATGAGTCAAGCCGACTCCGAGGTTTGTATTTGTGATACTTGGTTTCGTCCTTTATATGTGTGTGTCTTTTTTGAGGGTACCCATATTTGTGGTTTTTAAGGGAAGCGAAGAAGGAAAGCCACCATTTTGAGGGACCCGCAAAACAAGTCCTTGCGAGGAATCCCTACAACTTATCAGGATCATTTGGGATTAAAGTCACTATGCCGCAAATATAGAAACGAGTCTCTACGAAACGGCCCAACAGGCAACAGAGCAGCAGGCTAGGACTCAGTCGGGATATTACAATACAGAGCTGCATGGGATGTATTCTTGGCCGTTGGCCATTTAGAGGGAACACGCAATGAAGGAACACGCCGCTAGCATGGTCTTTGCCCACGAAAACCATCTCGGAGCAAAGCACGGGGCTAAGGACAGCCGCCGTTCTTGGGCTTGCTGTTCTTTGCTCATAGTAGTTTATGATCAGGGTCTTGATCGTAAACCTTTGCAATGAAAACCATTCTGCAGTTGGCAGAGACCATGGCCGTACCCTCAAATTTTACTTTTTCATGGGGCGTCATTCAAGGGAACGAGGCAGGAAGCACATTATGGGGGGCAGCATGTGGAACGTTGGTTGTGGTTGGTTGGTTGGTTGGTTGGTTGGTTGGTTGGTTGGTTGCCTTTTTCCCTTGACTACCCACAGCTGCCTGAAGCGGACGCCGTGCAGCTTGAGGTGTGGAGGAGTTCAGGAAGCATCCAGTCCTGTTGGAGGGGAAGAAGATGCTTCTGATGAACGTGCCTCAGCTAGAAAAAAATACGTGGCAAGAGGGGGTGTCACTTGCGATCCAAAATCACACATGCTGGAAGTTGAGTGGTTAAGTTCAATTTTCAAGCTGATATATGACCCGTAGAAAATTTGGGGCGCCGTGTGCAATGTTTAGCCAAGCTGCGGCCAATGACTATGTTTGCCGACATGTATAGCGGGATATTTGGAAAGTTGCCATCCACTTTAATGGCGTGACACCTGCAACCTGCCGGAAAGTTACGGCTGCATATGTGGCTCACAATCAGCGAGTCAAAAGTGCACATCGCTGACCGGGCAGTCACCCGTCGCGCCGTGCCTGCCATCGCATTTCTCAGTTTCAACTATCAAGCTTCAACCATAGGTGTCCTTTATGGGTGAGTTTGGTTAGAAGTAGATGGCACTGGTTTAGAGGGGTTTAGTTCCAGTTGCCAGGAAAATCCGTTCATTTTTCCCAAGAGGACACCTATGCCTTCAACACTCGTGAAGTCTTCGAATCCGAGACGTTCCGAGACTGGGGGCTTCGATCTAAGCTGGTACGCAAGCTGATACGCTTGTCAGGTATCTCTTGAGACCTTTCAAGGCCAACTGTGGATGGTGCAATGGTCCTTTGCCATTGTTAGCATATTTTTTTTAGGCTGTTGGGTTCTGTTCATGTTTTTACTGGGCTGCAAAAACAAACAGTTTGTTGCTACCATAGCGTTTGGGTTGCAAAGGGTTCCTACTGGACGAAATCCTGCACCACCTCAGAAAGCATGGGAAACCATTGTTGGTTGGTATTTACAGGGGAATCGACTCATTCCGTTGGGTTTCTCAGCTGGTGCAAATGGATTTCGTCCATCCACAGTTGGTTGAGTAAACTGTGTAGGAAAACACGGACCAACGACCAGCCCCGCTGAGGTCATCGAGACCTCCTTCGCCGGAACCTTTGGCGGTGAGGACGCTGGAGCATTTGCTGCGTCGCAGAAGGGCGAGGCAGGTCTTGGGTAGACTCAACTGGACACGGTTCAAAACCAATGGGATCCCATTTTGGGGTTTTCGGTGCACCGCCCATTATAGAACCTATTTTAGTGGGGATTTGGATGTTTACTGGGGGTAGGATTTGGGTTTTGACCCATGGCCAACTGTCAAGAGAGGGAACAGCAGGCTTCCAGGAGCCTCCTAGGAGCCTCCTTTCATTTCACTTTACGGATTTACATGTTGAAGCTCAACATTTCCTCTTGGGCAAGTAAGAGAACTCTTTGGTGGCGCGCTTGCTACTTTGCTCAATGGCGTTCAGTTTCACGTTTCCTTCGCTCTGGGTCTTTTTCATACCTCTTAAAAAACACAATTTTTCAACTTTTTGGGGGGAACATGGGCTATATGTCTGCAAAAGATTAACTTCCGCAGGGCTTGGAGTTATAAGGGGTAAGTTTTGGTTGTGTGCCCAGGTGCCAATATGTTGGAACCGCCTGCGAGGCCTTATGTGGTGTTTATCAGATGCTAGCGGCTTAGTGTTCTTAGGTTTTCTTCTGTGCGTCAATTTGCCGGTGTACGGGTGAGTTCTATGTGTAGTGCGTGCGTCGGTATACTCGAGATTATGGCTGTGCTGGTGTGTGGAGTCGGCTTGATTTGAGCCAAAATCAACCCCGGGTAGGTGAAGCTTAGTAACTTACCTCTTAAAAGCACAGCTTTTCAACTTTTTTGGGGGTAACATGGGCTATGTGGCTGTAAAAGATTAACTTCCCCAGGGCTTGGAGTTTTAAAGGGTAAGGTAAGGGAGGCCGCCGCTGTGGTGCTTTACATTTTGGGTACCTCATTTTAGTACCAGGTTTGGATTCTGACTCGTTTGACTCGATGTTTATTGAATCTAGGTCCCCCAGTGCCCTTTTACCCTTTGTTGGGGGAAGGTTCCCCTACTAAAATAGACAACAAAGAAAAACAAAGTCGGATATACCAACTTGTTCTAACCTCTCTACTGGAGGACCTAGGAAAAAAGTCGCGTCCACATGCCGTCTGAGCACATTTCTAGGAGACACTTCCCCATTCTTTCCAGGGATCCTTCTTTTCAGAAAGCTATCAGAACCCCAGGAGAAACAGCGACCGGTTTTTGAAAAGAACGATGCTGGGGTAGACTTAGGATTTTTTCCAGTGACTCCAAGTGAAGCAAACAATAAAATCCACATTCTATAACTGGTGGCCTAACTCTAATCATGGATGGTTGAAAAGAATGGACAAGGAATCAACCCCTAGAATAACAAACTCGAATTCCTTCCCCTCTCCCATAACCCTCACCTCCCTCCCACCTGGCAGCCGTGCGCCCAGCCCCGCCGGTCGACATCCGTCCATGCGCCAGGTGGCCTCTGTGACAGGTCAGCTAGGCCAGTGGTGGAGATCCGTGACATGTGCGGAGGAGCGCAGGACCTGGGCGGTGCTGGATCTCCACAACTACATCGCCTGGAACCCCGAGGCCAGCTGGCAGCTCTTGAAAAATTTGGCGGGATTTGAGAGGGGTTGATCAATATTTCCCAAGGCCCCCAGTTTTGATCAGGGGTGACTTTTCCCATGGACATCTGATCCTGTTGGGTGGTTTCCCTAATGGTCACCCCATGTAAAGGACCATTTCATCCGGTTTTCAGCCTGAAGACGTGCTTCAAGTAGATCAGGAAGCATCCCGCCGACCCGACGTCCAAAGCCCTTGCCCCCTTAGGTGAAGCACTTCGAAAGCATCAAAGACTTGGATGAGTTCCAGGCCGCTGAGCCACGTAGGGCTGTGTTTTGTGTGTCCCGGCAGCCACTTGGAGTGCCCTGAACAAAATGACCCCATTTTTTGGGGATGGCCGTTGTTTGTTCTTCTTTTTTCTTGCAGGTCGGACTTTTGTTTGGAATGGTGACCAAATCTTAGCATAGGCATGGCCGCGTGCCGCGCGCCAGTGACCCTTGGTTTCCATGTGACAGCAGCTGATTGCACGGCTTCCTTGTAAGAGGGCGAAAACGAAGAAAATTGCCAGGCCTTGCTGACGGACATGAGTCTCCCCTTCTTTCAGCAGCTGCGGGAGCGCTTGGGCATCAAGCAGCCAGAACTGCTGGCGTGCTCGGAGTACAGCGGCAGCACCAACCAGGATCCCACCGCGAGCTGCGAGCTGTGAGTTAAACATGTTCCGAAACGGAAGGTATACATACAGCCACAAACCCTGCGCAAATTCAAGCCTTCCCCGGCCCGTATTCCCGAAAACACCCAGTGATGACAAAGGACAACCATCTCCCACCTGTACAGTGAGCAAACATGGGATCTTGTTGAGGCATGTTCAAGTGATAGACTGCATATAACAGGCTGGTTTAACGTTCTCGTTTTGGCGTGTTGGCTCTGTGCCCTGCTCTTCCACTGGCAACTCTGCTTTGGAAGATCCGGCATCCCACCCTTGGCCTGAAAGCGACTCATCTGCATATCGCCGGGGTCTTGTTTACCTTCATGTTGACCCCGGATGAATCAAGCCCAGTGTATTGATATGGGGGGTGGGGGCTACTCCAAAAGTGATTCCCCGCAATAAACCCCGGGACGCCCCCCTATCAACAAACTGGGGTCAATACTGTGGATGGACAAAATGCGTTCGCACCACTTTGAAACCACGGGAAACGATTGTTTGCTTGGTATTTACAAGGGAATCATCAATCCAGGGTTTCTTAGGTGGTGCGAATTGGATTTCGTCCATCCACAGTATTAAACAGGACACCCTTCTCTCCACCACAAGCGGCGTGGGGCGGCGCTCTCCAAACCTGCCGCGTCACGTTGGCTGGCAGACGCTGAGAGATGCCTTCCTGCTGCTCCAGCACAGGGCGGCGAGGGTGCACCAAATCGAGACTCAAGCAGAGCACATGTTTTCTTCCTTTCGGTTAAGAATATTTTGGTTTTTCACTACTGTTTTTGTCCAGGGGACTTTAGCAAATGGAGCTTTTTTAGTCGCTTCCCAATGGAATTTCCTTTTGATTTTTGGAATGCTCAAGTACTTGTTTGTGTTGCTATCATGGATGAGGGCCACTCCGATTTGAGCAACACGCCAGTCCCTCACCAAGGAAATGTGGTTCTGGACGTATCACATCCGCAAGAACGTGAATTATCAGGGGGAGTGGTCATTGCAACACGCCTTGTCTCCATGGCCGAGACTAAAAGCGGAGGGCTTCGGGCTCTATGGATTCAGCAGGCCCGCTTTCCAGTTTTGTACTTGAGTCACAATCAACACCCGGAGAATTGGAGGGTAGTGAGGGACGATCCCAGCCATAAATGGGTGCGGACAGCCGCCTTCCCAACTCTTTACATGGTTCCGGGCCGGGTAGACCGTTTTAATACGTTTTTCATTGTGACTCACTTCCACTTGAAATGAGATGTGACACCACACATTTCAGGATTCACGTAAGGCATTAGCACACCCCAAAAGGACCCTCGCAAAGCTTGTGAGACCCTCCTACAAAGAAGGTTGTCAGAACCTTTGCTTTGGGCGGCCTTTGGTTTTGCCTATCCTTTCTATTTGGCATCGATTTGTGCGAGACGTGAAAAAACGTGGTCCTGAATGCTTCTTGGGTGTGGTATGCTCACCACCAAGCACGTTCTCGAATGGTGAGGGAGGCGAATGTGTTGGTTTGCCTCAGTTGGTTGCCTCAGTTGGTTGGTTCGCTTTCCATTTTGCGTGGAATCCACTGGACTGGACCGGGTTGGCCCAATGTCTCTCTCTCGTCAGGTGCCTGGTGCATCTGACCTGCACCGCTGGAAGGCTGGTGGCCTACCTGCTGAAATCACCCAGGAGACAGCCAGGGGCACCCGTGTTGACACCTTCCCCAGAAGTAGTTCCCCTTTTCTTATTTCCCCCCACCCTTTGGCTTGTTTTTGGGGGGTTTTCCACTTTTCGTTTTTCTTTTTTTGGTTCCCCCCCCCCCCCTTTTTGCATTGTCTTTTTCCACTACCAGGCAAGAACCATGTGTGTTTCTTGCGCCGGGGTCCGATTTTTTCCAGCCGCACCAGCTTCCTGGGCCCACGGGAGTTCACCAAACGGCGAGCTTGGCCCAGCCCGGTGGGACTTGAGCCACGTTTTGGGGCGGGACCGCTTCTTATGAAGTGAGATGTTCTCTTTTTGAAAACTTTTGGTTGAGCCAAGTCCCACTTTTGGGAGGCCACTTCTTGGGACTTGAGTCACTTTTTGGCCCACTTTGGTTGGATCGCAAGTG
Source organism: Effrenium voratum (assembly GCA_963377175.1). Taxonomy (NCBI): domain Eukaryota; class Dinophyceae; order Suessiales; family Symbiodiniaceae; genus Effrenium; species Effrenium voratum. The sequence goes on along the minus strand of CAUJNA010000946.1, from coordinate 746,290 downwards.
AGATGTTCTCTTTGGGTTTGAACAACAACTTTGAAAAAGGCCCTGTTTGGGCGTGGGAACACGCGAGCGATGTTTTAAGTGGGAGGTCCTGCTTTGTGGAGGATACATGTAGGGCAGGTAGGGAGATGTGGTTGTGGATCCGTTTTTTTGAGGGGATCCGCCAAAAGGCTAACTTTCCTTTTGGCTTCCCTTTAAAAGCACCAAAGTTGGGCTACCCTGAAAAAGACACACCCTTGTTGATTTACCCCATTCCGGCCATTCACTTCGCAGGAGTTTGTGGTTGCAAGGCCTCGGCAGCAGATTCGGCTTCTTCCAAGCAACGCTTCGGTAGCAGAGCTGCACAGCACGTGCTTCTCTGTCTTGATGGGCCCGGCGTTTTTTTGAGGCGAGCATTTTGTTTCAGCCAACGTGAAACCTTGTGTTCCAACGACTCCAGGCAGGGGTCCCGCGAGGTCCTTTTTGTTTGAACCAAACCTGAGTATCGTTTCAGTCACCATAGGGGGCACATCCTGTGACTGTAGAACTGTTAGACTTGGGGATCCACGCCGAAACCGTAGCTGGAATTGCAGTACTCAAGGTGCTGCCTGCAGCGATTTGTTCCAGAGACCATTGCACGGGATGAAGCTTAAATGCCGTGCGAGCCGCCCAGGTAACTGGAGTGATTGCCGTAAAATGCCACAAGTGCAACCTGTTGCCGCAAAAAATGAATCGATTGGATGCAGCAAATACTGCAGCTCAGCTGCATGTTTTCAACTCAACTAGCTTTAGAGGCGCACTTCCGTAGAGTCACATCAGAAACCACAAAGCAAGCCTTTTTTGTGTTGCCATGTGTTCGCAACTCTGTCACTGTGCGCTGCAAGAATCTCGCCAGCTCTTGTCCGAAAAAAACGCGCGTGCAGCAGGTTTGCAAGAGATGATGTCTCCCAGGGCAGATAAGGTCTCACCTGCTCCTTCATAATGAGCCAACAAGCCAAGTTTGCTTCTTTTTCACACACTGAACTCATCCACAATATGTTGGCATTCTTCCAACTGCTCCAGCCATTCTCAAGCCGACTTGCGCTTGGGCCGCAAGAGACAGCTGTTGCTATGTGGCTGTGGGTCAAAGCCAATGGTACCATTTTTGGGTAGGTGCAGCACCCATGTTAGTCTATTTTAGTGGGGATTGGGATGCTCACTGGGCCGGGGGTACGGGATTTTGACCCATGGCCATGTTTTGAAGCTTTGCCCTGGTCTTGGCCAGGTACGTATGCCTTTCCACTTCATGCAGCCAAAGTGAGCTGTGTACAAAAAGTGGAACAATGATCATGTTGCATATGGGTGGCTCAAAAAATCAGAGCCAGGGGACCACGCGTTTAGTCTGCGTTTCCATTTACCAGGGCAATCCGTTTTGGGCCGATTCGTATTTTTGAGCCGCACGCATATCGCACACGATTCCCAGTACTCTGATGGCTGAGGGCTTTGGCAAAATCATTGATTCATGGTCCTTGCCTCGAAGCCCAATGTCAGGGTCACTGGTTTGCTCGCAGACCCAAAGAGGCTCGCCATAGTCAACCACCCTCTGGGAAATCCACTGGACACACTGGCGCTGTGCAAGAAATTGGCGGGTTGCGGGCCAAGATCCCTGATTGTTTGAACCGCCTACTTTGTTTTTGGCACCGCAACTTTTGAGCTTCTGTCAGCAATTATTGGCATCTGGTTGGCTATTTCGACTATTTGATTGCAAGCCGACAGTCATGGCTTGTTTGCCAGAGCTCAGGCTGGTTCCAGTGTGCCGCTGTATAAAGCAAGCCACGCAAATCCACGTTTATATTCCATATGACAAGAGCTGTAGCAACATACGATTTCGATCGAACACCTGTAGTCTAAGAAACTGAACCAGTCACGCAATCCGTGCTCGAGTGTGTTGTTTAGTCTTCAAAATTGCTCCATGGAAATGAGGATTTTGTTCCTTTTTGTTTGGGAACCAACATCTCGAACGCAGTCCATCTTGTTGCAGCCTGCCCAGCCCCGTTTTGAAACGGGACCTCGCGAGGCACCGCCCGTGGCAAAGACAAAGGCTGTGCCATCAAAAAGCGATGGAGGTGGGGCCAGCAAGCTGAAACGGACAAGGATCAGACCTTCATAAACTTGCTACTGCGATAGGCAGCTGGGGTAGACTTAGGATACATTTTACAGTTTGCCAGTGGCTATCTGGGCCTAACTCTAATCATGGGCAGGGGAAGAGAAATGGAATGACCCCAAGAAAGACCATCCAACTGGTGGTTTCCTTTATTCGGGGACCCCCAGGCTCATTCCCTCATTCCGTACTGAGCACCAAGTAAAGGATCCTTGGGATCTGCCAGTAGATCGTATTGTCTTTGGATTACGTATACGTGAGTTTTGGATCGTGCTTGAATTCCAGTTTCATGGGCTTCCGTGACAACAGCGTCTTATGCGTTTATATTTCTGACAGGTCCTGTGAGCATTCCCATTCTTGACATGTCCCCGTCCGGGGCCGTAGTCTTTCACAAGTTGATGGTCCACAACTGGAATTCGGATAGCTTTGACCAGGCTGGTCCGATCCTTGACATGTGAGGGTTGATCAAAAGGTCTTGTACATGGGATGACCATTGGTTGGAAAGCCAAAGGGCCAAAGTTACCCATGATCATGTCAAAGTTTGATCCATCCCCATGTGCTTGCAGGATGATTTGCTGAAAAACGTGTACCCTCCGACCAATTAGCACAAAACCAAACCTGACAGGGTCCTGGAAGATCATCTTCCTTTTAAAGGCAGCCCCGCAGGGGCATGACGTGATCGATCGCAGCTGCACGGAACCCATCCGTCAACAACAAAAAGCGGGGACTTTTGAAGACTGGTAGCATACGGCGAAGTTCTGCACCTCAGAAACCCTGCAAATGCCAACAAATACCCTACAAACACCAAGTTTCTGATGATTCCCCTGCAAGAACCAACCAACGTTGTGGTTCCAACATGGATTCAACGTGGTGCGAGAGGCGGAGTTCGCAACCATCCACAGGTCAGGGTCCTGGTCCGGAGCCACGGCTCTTCGGGTTTACCTAAGGATCCATGGTTTCAATGGACACCAAGCAGATTGATATGGCTGCGGGTCAAAAATGGGTACCCAAAATCTAACCCTGGTAAATGGACATATGAACTAAAATCTGCGGTCCCCTGGTTGTTTAATTTTGACCCACAGCTTGCTTAAAATTCAAGAGCAAGGGTTACGCAGGTTTTAGTTTGTGTTTCCATTTACCCATTTCGAGTACCATTTTTTGAGCCACAGCCATATATCAACTTTTTGTGTTTCCAGCAGTTCGGTACACGACGATTCCAGCCGGTTCTGGCCGGAAACTCGTGCCGAGCCTGCAAAAATGGGTCACCAAGTCTTTTCAAAGGCGTTCGGGAGCTTCCATGTTGAATCGCCTGGGGAGGGTATCTGCCACCTCCAGAATCAGTTGCGGCTTTGCTCCTCATGTTAGTCTGGGGAGAAAGGTAATAATGCTAGTAACACTGCTAGTACTGAGAATGCCAATGCTGCTACAAATGCTAGTACCACTACCACCACCACCACCACTACTACTACCACCACCACCACCACGACTACTACCACCACCACCACCACGACTACTACTACTACTACTACTACTACTACTACTACTACTACTACTACTACCACCACTCCCACTACTACCACTGCTATCACACCTCCAGCATCGGTTTGCAGCTTTGTTCTTCACTGCCAGGCGAGAAGCTGGAGGCGCGGAAAGGGATGTCGCTTCCAATGCACTCAAGGCGGTGCGTTGCTATTCGCTTGTTTGGAAACACCCACTGGTACAGGCTTCGCTAGATTGTCCGAAATCGCTGGCGTTTATCATCACCTTTTGGGGCCATTTTGAAGTGAGGTGTCTTTTGGTGAGGTGATGTTGAAGGGGAAACTCTTGAGAACCCTGTTGCAAAGATTGGCTTAACAAGCAATCCAAAGAGCCCCCCCAATTCGCATGTGTTTGTGGTTTAGATTCGTGTTTAGCAGCTTGCATGCACCAAGAAGAACCTTCCTGTGCCATGAAGCTGGACAATCACTGGCAGCCAGGTGCCAGAGCAACTCAGGAACGTCCAGCACATCCAAGGTTATCTCACCATGGTGATTACCCACTTACGTGACGTCGGACGTACCATTCCTCTAAGTACCCTAAGTATCCTCCCACCGACCTCACATGGAAGTGCACGTAGAAAGAACAAGCTTTCCTCTTGGAAGGGGCTTTGTGCACAGTTCCATGTTAGTTGGGAGGGTAATGGGTCAAATCCAAATCCAAAATTCCATGCCAACTAAGGGGTGCCTGAAAGTAATTAGCTGATTCTGAGTCCAAAAGGGTCACCCTTCCCCCCCCCAAAAAAAAAGAGAGAAACAACAAAAAATAGAAACACAAAGAAAAAACACTTTCTCCCCCCCCCCCCCCCAACGAAAAATGAAGACGCAAACTCGGGGCTCCTTGACCCCGGGCTCCCTGAGGCGCGGCTGCGTCACCTGGAGGCCGAGAATGCCAAACTGCGCCAGGAGGCGCAGCTGGCATCGGTTTGGTTTCGATTCGGGCCGGGGTCATGCGCAAAAGGGGGGTATATTTTTATCACCGGTGGTGTGGGAAAAAGTTTGGGTTTAGGTTGTATTAGTTCGTTTGTTAGTTAGTTTTGTTGCCTTGTTAGTGTTTGTTTGTTGGTTTAGTCCCATTGTATGACTCGAGTGGTCACGATTGTAGTGCTGCGAACACGCCTTGGCTGCAAAAGGGTTTGTGAGAATGTCCTTTGTCCTGATTTGTCAAGGATGATACAGACACATGTTTCAGGTATTGCTTAGTGGGTGGGTTGGATTGGTGGTGAGATGTTGTGCGGTCAACTCCTACCTTTGCCATGTTTGCTTAAGAGGAGGTCGAAAATCGAGCAAGCCTCTTTTGCAAGGCAATGTTCAGTTTGACAGCTACAGCAGCTTAAAGGTATTCCGTGCTATTTGTCGACTTCTGATCATTATAGAGGGCAAATGGGAAGCCACCGCTTAACCACCAAACCACCAATCCAAACCTCCAATCATAGGGAAGCTGAATTATAACAAAAACAGTCATTGTGCTTGGCATCTCCATGAATCCCAGATGTTCTTTGTGCTGACGTAATTCAGCGGCGAACAACACTTCCTGTTCTGATCAAACCCCGTCGTCCTTTTCTGACGCTGTTGTGAAAGCGGCTATTCATGCATTTGAGTCGTCTGAAAGCCGATTCTATTTTCATGTCTTTTGCATTCGCCCAGCCTCGTCTTAGGCTCCGCAAGTGATTGCAGAGGGAAATCTTTTGCGCCAGCAGCTTTGAATAGGTGGGGACAACTGTGATTCGGGTGAGAAGGTGTTCTCAGAATAGTGCTTGCTTAGTGCCCATGTGTGTGCGTACCACCCATGCTGTACAAGTCAATGAAACAGAATAAAACTTCCACAGTCTTATGCTGAACTTGGTTTAAAATGTTAATCAAGAAGGTACTGTGGATGGTTGAGAGAAACCAACAAATGAAAACCATGGTTGAAACCATATTGTTGGGTATTTACAGGGAGAAAAATCGAATCAAACACCAGGATTTCGGGAGAACCATCCACAGTCTAACTCGGCTTCCGAGCCAAGGGCTGGCCAAAATGCTTCTCAGGCTTCGGAGCAGCGACAAGAACTGCTGGAGCAGCGGGAGTTGGCAGATGCGGCGGTCGAGGATGGGATGCTCTCGGTGCGAGAGATGGGAAGAGTTATGGAATGACCCCAAGGAAAAGCCCATCCCTTTCTGGTGGTTTCCTTTATTCGGGGACCAATTCCTGGGTTCATTCTCTCAGTCCCCAAGCAGCAAGATGAGACTTCAGATGAACCCTGACATGCGAGATGCACGTAGCTGCATGCATAGGTGTCCTTTTTGGTTGTTTTGGTCGAAAAATGGATGGCCCTGGTTCACCTGGTGGTTTTTTCTCATCTACCAGGGCCATGTATTTCCCCTAAAATTGGACGCCTATGGCTGCATCATTGGCGTTGCTGTTGGTGGCCATCTCATCTCCAATGGCTTCTGTACACGGCAAAAAAGCGCAGCGGGCCCAGCTTTCTTCTTTCAGGGCTCACACGCGGGAGTTCCGAGTCTTGTCCAAGTGACCTCTGCCTTTCGGCTTGAGGAGGCGAGGGCCCAGCGGAAGCAGGCTGGAGTGCTTTGTGCGGAGCGGGTGAAGCGGAAATCGAGGCAGAAGTCTGAGCTACGCTTGACCAGCCTGCACCAGAGAAGTTATGCACGTTCTGTCTGAAGCTTTATTGCTCAAAGATCCGAAAGGCACAAGACTCCAAGATAGGATGCACGACATCATGGCAGGGTCTGGTTTCTGAATACAACTCACTCACGCTGCTCCACTGTTA
>CAUJNA010000946.1:622368-734868 GCA_963377175.1 Effrenium voratum | reverse complement strand
GCGATAGCAAGCTAACTGATGGTTAGAGGAGAGCCAAGGAGCTGGAGGTATGCAATGTTGCCGCTAAAGAGGGATCATTATTTTGTCAGGACATGGTGGTGAGGCCTACGTTAACGTTTATGGCCATGCTGCTAGAACCAAACATCAATTCGCGCTTAAGGGCGCTGCCGGTTCGATTGATTCGAGCAAACTAGTTGCGTTCATGGCCCAGTTTGGGCCCCATCCCTATAAGGAAGAGTGAACACACAGAGCCTGGCGCACACGTGGCATTCGATCGAGTCGAAGCTAAGCGACTATTTTGGCACTAGCGGCACTGGTTGAGTCCAGAAAGCATGGAATCCCTAGAGTCGGCACGCACGAGTTCGGGGTGGCATATTTATATCCAGGGTCCAAGCTGCAGAGGTGTCTTGGTGGCTCCCAGGTATCCGGTTCCTTAGCTTTAAATGTTTTTTAGGGTTTAGGAGTAGTTTCCATTGTATCAACCAAACGTTAGTTATTTTTAGCAGGGGAATCTGAGGGCAGCCCTGAAATATATGTAAAGTATAACATATATACACATATGAATGAATAATATATATATACACATATGAATATGTATATATATATATATACATAGAGAGAGAGAGAGAGAGAGAGACTTAAAGTTCTTTTTCGGCTGTGTTCGTGTCTTTTTTTGGCTTGCCGAGGCGGTTGGGACGCAGCTTGAGGCCACCATCTCTGGAGATCAGCTGGGGCATGCTGGCAGCGATTCGCATTCGCTTTTCGGTTGCCACCGACAGGTTGGAAGATGGGATGTTTCTACTGTCATGGTTTTGCCGGTGAATTGCAAATCCGGTGGAACCAGAGGCCCATATGTTTCCCAGGTAAATTTATATTATCCACTCTGATTGGGTTGAAGCCTATCTTGGTTTGGGGTCATTATTTTGCCGGTTTTTGGGGGGTTATCAAAGTCAGAAAATGGGGTTAGTTCCCTTTAACTCAGCACTTAGGGGGTGACTTTGATCATGGTAAAATAATGAAGCCAGTTCTAGAAATGGTAGACCCGGTTTTGGTTGGTATTCAAAGGGAAACCAAAGGAACCCCACCTTTCAGAGGACAACTAGTTTGAGAACCCCCCATAGGATGTTGCTACCAGCAATAGGGAGCACTTCCACGACTGCGCCGACCCACACTGTGCTGAGTGTGCATAGCATAATGATGGCTGTGTACCTTAACAGCCACAACCGCCGCACCACGCACCACCACCATCATCATTACCACCGCCACCCTCGCACCACCGCCACCACCACCACCACCACCACCGCCACCATCATCGCCATCGCCATCATCAAAACCATCATGATCATCAATGATAGGCACATGCACCTTTTAATGGCACCACCACTGCCAGAGCCTCTCCCAACATTTGCACCTGTGTTGATGGACAAAAATATGCACCACCTAAGAAACCATGGGACACCAGTGTTTGTTGGTATTTACAGCGGAATCGTCAGAAACCATGGTTCAGTAGCTGAGCCACAATCAAAGCATGGGTAGTTGGAAGGTAGTGAGGGACAATCCCAACCACAAATGGGTGCGGATATCCGCCTTTCAATTCTTGAAGCATGGTTCTGGGGATCGACCATTTTAATGCCGGGTTCAGGTGGTGCGAAAAGGATTCGTAATCCACAGCATGTGCTGCTTAACGGGGCTCTCAGTAAGTGGGTAAAAGCCATTGGCGTAACCCACTTTCCGTGGTTACAAGTCTGCCATGTGAGTCTCCAGGCTTTCTATCCACCTGACACGATCGCCCCTTGTGGCCTTGACTCATAAGGCACTTGCTTTCGACCTCCCACTTTCAGAGGAGCCAGGGCAAGGACTGAAGTTGGTAGGGCTGATGTTCGCCGGAAATGGAATGACCCAGAAGAACCTCCAAGCTCTGGGTTTCCTTTAAGGGAAACGTTGATCCACAGCCCAAAGCTTCGGGGCAAACCGTCACCATTTGAAACATGGCTTGCCCAGCGACTCCTAGTAACCTGTATAGCTAGTAACTGGCCGTTGGCGACTGTTTTTTTGGGAACCAGGCTTGGTTCCCAAAAAAGTGGGAACCAGATTCCTGTCTAACGGTCTTAACGGTTCCGGGCCTCTTTTTCACGGTTCCGGGCCTCTTTTTCACGGTTCCGGGCCTTTTTTTAACGGTTCCGGGCCCCAATTTCACGGTTCCGGGCCCTGTTTTGTGGTTCCTGGAACCAGCGGTCAGTTACCAATATAGCAGGTAACCAAGCTGGTTCCGCACATGGAGGCAACTGGAAGCACTGGGTTGCTTTTGCAATCCCAAAATAAGGGGAAACCACCATTTACAAGTTGCAATGTTCAGATGTTTTTCATGTAAGGATCCCTGCACTTACTGCTGGCTCCCATTGAAACGATCGCCACTGGAGGTGCAAGGGAAATGGCTCGGACACCCGGTACTTTCATGCCGCTGAGTGTATGGCTCGTCTTTTTTAGATCCCAACTTGTGATTTTAGTGCTCGTCACAGGCGAATCTGTGGCAACACACCCACATGCTGATGGATTGCAATCGCACAGTGCTCTCACACAAAGCGCAGCCCGCAGTCCAGTATGGTGCCTGCCAGTCAAGACACCTAGCCTCCGGAGCGCTAAAGTTCAATATGGTTTTGCCCTTTTTGAGGAAATTTACCCTCCCTCCAACAATCATGGAAGCTGACAGGAGGGTGTTGAAAGACGGTTTTCCTGGGGAAGCCCCCTGTCCACTTCCACGATTGTTGGAGGGAGGGGGGCTTTCAAGGGACGAAGGAGCCCCGTTGCGGAATTTGGACATGTGCCCTTTCCAGGAGCTTACCATCTCCGTGGATGATGCTGCAGCCCGCACGCTCTACGCAGTGGCTTTTGCCGCCTCCAACTACTACCAGCAGCCTCAACAGTTGGCCTCAGATCCAATGGCATGCTCCTTGGCCGGGTAGATGTGGCTCTGGGTCAAAACCAATGGGATCCCATTTTGGGGGGTTTTCGGTGCACCATCCATTTTAGAACCTATGTTAGTGGGGATTGGGATGTTCACTGGGGTTCTCCGATGTGGTCCCCCAGCTAGGTGCCAGCTTTTACCGTTTCTTTTTTGGTTGGGAGGGTTCCACAAAAAATAGACTACGGAAAAAGGGGCAGCTTTATTCTAACCTCTTTACTGGAGGACAAAGTTGTCGTGCAATGTGCTGACATACTGTTGCTTGATTGGGCCAAGGTCAGATCTACTGGCCAAACAATTGGCAATGGCAGAGCAACATGCCCGCAACTCCGTCCCCCAAGTCGCGCAAAGAAGCGCGAGAGGGCCGCCGGCAGAGTCGCAATGCTCAGACCATGAATGAAAGGCAAACTTCACCGAATGCGCAAAGCGGACAGCAGCACCCACTGTACCAACAGTATCTTTGGAACCAGCAGCAGCATCAGCAATACCAGCAGCAGCAACAGCACCAGCAGTACCATCAGCATCACAACCAGCAGTACTTTCAGCCGCATCAATACCATCAACATCAGCAGTACCAGCAGCACCAGCAACAACAACAGCAGCATTCGATGCGACAGACACAACAGCAGCAACAAGAGCAGGAGGCGCCCGCATTTTCAACAAGCACTTCTGTGCGTTTGGCTCGCAAGCAATCGCGGGTGATGCCGGAAAAGGAGGAAGCCGAGGAGGCAGAGGTAGACGCAGCCTCGCAGGATGGCAAGGCGAAGGCAAAGCCCAAGACGAAGGTGCGGCCGAGTGTAAGCAAGGAGCTGAACGACCTAATCGTGGTCTCTACCCGGGCGGGGCAGCCAGGAGACAAGGCGATTCTGGAATGCGAGCCGCCGGAGGATCAAGAGTCGGAAGAATCCGAGCCCCCCATGGAGAAGCGCAAGACCCTGTTGGCAACTGGGCCCTTGACCACCTTGTCGCTCACGCCATTGAATGATGACGACCTTGAAGAGGAGGAGGAAGAAGAGGACAAGGAGTCTGATGAGGTAGTGGAGGACAAGCCCGTGATCTCCCACAAGCAGGCCCAGTCCGTGCACTTACTGGGCAGTTTGGAGCGCCTCGAGCGCCGAGTTGGCACTGCGCCTGCACCCCATCTGGCGCTGCCAAGAACGTCTCCCCGGTTGCGCCCGCGCACCAGTCCTTTCCTCCCTCAGACTGCCAGGGATGTCAGAGAGCGGGATGCCAGGGAACGAGATGCGCAGGAAAGGGAGGCCAGACTCAAAGAGACTTGCCTCAGTCAGCGCTTTTTTCCCATGGAGAAATATATCGTCTCTTTTGTTTTCCAGCCAATGGTCATCCCATGCAAAGGACAATTTGATCACCCGACCCCCCCCCCCCCCCCATTTTTGTTTTTTTCCGAAGCCTAGCCACAGCTTTTCCTTTAAAACACGTCGGCCACTCCACTCAGCTCTGAGGAGATTCAGGAAAGGCGGGGCAAGACACCCAGACCGGAGTGGGAGCCGGCCTTAGCGTGGAGTCAGCTGCTTTTGCGGATGAGGCGTTTCGTTTGGTTTTTCCCCCAGAGCTGGGTTTTTCTTGGGCTGGGCTAGGTTCCCCAGTAGTGCCCTTTTACCCTTTTTTGGGGGAGGGTTCCCTACTTAGAATAGACTACAGAAAAAAAAAGTCGGGTACCAACTTATTCTATCCTCTCTACTGGAGGACCTAGTGGGTCTGGTTCCCAGGCTGGTTGGTCGGTTGGTTGGTTGGTTGGACTGCCGGATGCGGTGCACGGATGCTTTGGCTTGCGGTTCCGAGGACACCTCCTTCTACAGCATGCACCAGCGTCGCATCCCCACGTACGCCGCTGGCCGGAAGTTTCTGTGCGTCAAGCTGCCACAAGCAAGAGAGATGCATTTGGGCCTCACTCTCTTGAGGGGAGCCTTTTTCGGGTGGTGTTAAAGGGCAACCAAAACAAGCCACACATGTTGAGGGTCCACCATTTTGAGACTACCTTAGTAGCCTTAGTGCTTGGGACATTTTATTTGGGAATGAGGATTTCAGAATTCTCGAAGGATTTCAAGAGGAGCTTCGGTCCATCTTTTCATTTGATCCATTACTGCTAGGTCTTCCTTTTGAGATTGGATTTGAGTTGCAATTGATTTGATTTAGTATTTGTTGGATTTGATGGTCCACTTGTTTTAGTATGTGCTGGATTTGATTTTCCATTTGATTTAGTATTGATGGTTTTGAGTCTCCGTGTGATTGAGTATATCCTGAGCTTCCGTTTCATTCTGGAAAACTAGGCTCATTTGAGTGTGCGCGCTTGGCACTCGCTTGTTCACAGGAACTAGAATAGCATAATATTGCCAATCAATGCGGCGAATGGGGGGGTGGCAGACGGCAGATGGGGCGATTCCACTCATGGGACCTTGTCAGACCATCACTTTATATACACACTTCAACAATAAATTTGCAGATTCTGAATCCCTCATTTGGTTGATTTCAGGACAGCTATGCATCAACGAAGATGCAGTGACAATAGGATGCAACGACAAAACACGTGCTTGGCTGCTGGTGGGGAAGGGCTGAAGGCTGGAGCGATGTGTTTATTGCCTCTTTGTAACCACTCTCTGATTTGTTGGGGGTTGGGGGGAGGTTCAAGTGTTCAAACAGGGTGTAATTAGGTCCAGTGGGACGGACTAATTGTGGTTTGTTAATCCCAAGCTGACATGATTTGTACTTGGAATTTTGCAACTCAATGTTTGCACACCGGCAGAGTTTGGCACAGAATAAGACAGACTTTTTTGTCAGCGGAACATTTCGTGCATGTCAGTCAGGACGCTCTCATCGACAACAAGTGCCCCATTTTGAGCAGCCCCTCACGGCTCAGGCCGGTCGGTGGGCTGACATGGCTTGCTGCAAATAGTTCGATCGAATTCAAGGATGGAGATCGGTTTGAGCTTGGTTGCGCTGATGCATCTGGATATAAGGAGGACCTCCTTTTCTTTTGGATGGGTGCATTTCAAAGCCAACCCGATAGAACACCCAATCATATGGGGGGCTGGCTGTTCAAAATGTACAAGGTTCCAAAGAGGAGATGGGTGGCTCGTCTTTCTTTTGGGAACCCCATTTTTGGTTGGTTGTGAAGGGAAACCGAAGCCATTTTGGGGGATCCCCTACAACTTGCTGGTCCTCAGCCGCGAATGTTTCCTAGTGCCTCAACCTCCAACAAAAATCGGACGCCCTTTCCCTTTTTTCCCTATGGAAATGAACTGGGGCCCCATCTGAGTCAAAGACCCCCAGAGCAGCTCAGGCACATTGTGGAGACCCGGGACTTGCCAGATGCGCGGAAGCCTCGGAGTCGCGGAGCGCTGGCAGATCAAGTGAGAGGTAGTCCAGACGGTATGTGGCCATGGGCTGCAGAACCTATGGCGATCCCATTTTGGTGTGGATGAACATCCATTTGCCACGTTTGCATTGAATTGCAGTGCATTGCAGTGCATTGCAGTGCATTGCAGTGCATTGCATTTCATTGCATCTCAATACGCATACATACCTACCTACCGACCTACCTACCTACATACGTTTTTGCATACAGACATACAAACCTAACGTACATACAATCATGCATGCATCACTTACATTACAATACAGTACATTTCACTACATTACATTACAATACATTGCATTGCATTGCATTGCATTACATACATCCATAACATACATACATGCATACATACACACGCATACATACATACATACATACATACATACATACATACATACATACATACATACATACATACATACATACATACATTACATACATACATACATACATACATACATACATACATACATACATACATACATACATACATACATACATACATACATACATACATACATACATACATACATACATACATACATACATACATACATACATACATACATCCATGCATGCATGCATGCATGCATGCATGCATGCATGCATGCATGCATGCATGCATACATACATACATACAGACATACATACATACATCTTACACATACTTTTCATACAGACACATACTATTCATACAGACGTACATACACACATACATACCTGCAGACACACATACATACCTACAGACATATAGACATACAGAGATGCCAGTAGCCAGGCCACAGTCAGAAAGAGCAGAGCCACGTATTGATATCTTTGGTTTCAAAACCTTAGCTCTATGTTGCTAGCTCGGGGGTGCCGCGCAAATGACCAGGTATTTGCACATTGTCCGGGCACGCTTTGAGCAGCACCGGAAGCACTTCGACAGGGCCTGAACCTCATACGCATGACTCGATTTTTGCAAAGCGTCAGCGAAGCTTGTCACCTGAGTCACAATCAAACCCTCTGGAATTGGAGGGTAAGGGATCAATGCCAGCCAGAAATGGGCGCAGATATCTGCCTTGTCTTGAAGCATGGTTCTTGGGATCGACTATGTTAATAGCCCGTGTTGATTGTGACTCAGCTGATGTCGACAGGATGGCAAACTTGGAGAGCGTGTGCGTCCAGCAGGGACCCCAGGTTTCAATCAGACCATGAGTCCAATCCACTCTGCATCTTTGAGAGTCCAAGAAGCCTTGGTGGTTCCCAGCCATGCAGCACTTTAGTTTTAGGTTTTTGGGCGTTAGGTTCCTGAGTATTTTTGGTGTTTAGGTGTGACTAAGTGGCGGGGTTTCAACGAATTTAACCCACAAGTTTGTCTGCGAACAGCGGATTTGAGAACAGCCAAGAAGCGTGTAACTGCAAGGGGTGTCTCATGACTTTTCATCAGATGTGAATTTGATGGACACTTGATCACCGACAAGAGAGTTATTGCTTCGATTTGGCAGGAGCCCGTCAAGACGGAGACACCTGAGGAGTATCCAGAGCGACTGGTACCGGACTAAGGGCAAGGTCTTGTTGAGACCAGGCCTTTCGAGTGCAGAAGCTGCAGGCACAAGACAGGAAGACATGAAGTGGATCTTCTCGTATTTTCTCAGGCAGTGGACCCTTTCTTCAGCTGAGGGACACTGCTCAACTGCTCACCAAACGAGAGAGACGTTTTTGGTGAAGTGAAGCGAAGCGAAGCGAAGCGAAGTGAAGCGGGATGTTTCGCGTCGCACACGCCAAGGTTGAACGACTGCTTTCAGGATTCGAGGCCGACGGCATAGACACAAAGGTGCAGCCGCCAGGGGCAGCCTTCAGCTCCGAGCTCGGATGTTTTGCTCTCGCAGGTGGTGTTTTTCGGTGAGTTCGGAGTAGCCGGCAAGCCACTTTGCATTCGTCGAGGGGTTGATTCCTTGTCCATTCTTTTCAACCATCGTTCTTCTTAAAAACCGGCTGTTTCCCTGGGTTGTTGATGGTTTGGTTTCCTGAAAAGAAGGATGTCTGGAAAGAATGGGGAAGGTCTTTCAGAAACTGGTTCTCAGTCGATTGAAGTTCAGACAGTGCCAGATATTACGTTGCGAGCAGAGTTTGGCCGACTGCCAGCTAAAGCCGCACTTATCGCCTTGTGCAATCGTCGCTTGATGTGCTCTGCCTTGGGCCGTCACTTTTCTCGCTCATCCCGTCATGCGTAGAACTGTACTTGAGCAGCCCCTGAAACCCGAAGTCACCCTGTTAGGTGGGGTTCTACGGGACCAGATTTAAACCTTTGGAAGAATCCTGATGTAACCGAAAGTCGACGGGTTTTCGCCACTGCTCACTTCACCCAGAGCCACTGCTCCGTTTTCTGCTGGCATGCGCACCAAAATTCAGCCATCGCCTTTTTCCTGGCGCTGGCTGGCCTTGCGTAGGCTTCGTGCCCTCTCATAGCATGTCGATCCAACAGCTGCAAGGTCCTAAGGTCGTGTTGTACGTGACCAAAATCAAACAACGCGCAAACCATTTTGCCCCCGCAGGCAATGTAGGCAACTGCACCTAAACTAGCATAAGCACCTGCAATGGGAGGCTTGAAGTATGGGTGCTGGTGCATAGGCCCTGACTGGAACATTTTCGGCCGGAGCTTCTTTCTCCAGCAATGAATTCTGCATACGCGCTGTGCAGAGACCAGCTGGCTGGAGCTTTTGTAGGGATCATGTTGGGGCCTTCTTTTGCTCAGTGTTCTGGTTCATGGACCTCAAAAGTGGATGGGCATGAATCCCAGAGTGATGTCCACCAATCGGTCACGACCCATTAAAGGTCACAGCCACATGATGCGGATATATTTTTATTTTTACTTTTGTTCGGGGGACCCCCCTTAAATGGCGGTGTTCCTTTGGGTTTGCCTTAAAAAACCACCAAAAACGGGGTACCGACTCAAAAAAAGACGAGCCACCCATATCCGTGGCTCAGATTTAAATATCTGGGGTTACGCAGGCTTTGGTCCTTTGCATATACCAAGGCAGGTGCCATTCTTCGGGGGATGCCTTTTTTTTCGAGCCACGGCCATATCCACGCTTCGAGTTTTGGCTTCAGGTCTTGATGCCCTTGGCCGCGAGGCCGTCAAGCACAGGCCCAGAACTCGAGCGATCGATCCGGGAAAAGGACAAATCGGGCACATGGCTGAAGCATGTATATATATATATATATACATATATATATATATATATATACATATATATATATACATATATATATATACATATATATATATATGTATGTGTGTTTGCTTCCCTATAGGGCACTACCTTTTGCTTGATGTTCAAGGGAAGCCAAAAAGGGCACCGTTGCCATTTTGGGGTCCCATGATTCTGAGACAAAGCCATATCATATCAAAACAAGAAGACTAATTGGCAGTGGAGTTGCTCCCAATCTGAAATTGGAATGAGGTAGTCTTGCTGAATGAGACTCGTGCGACTTTTGTAGTTCTTGTGCAACTTGTGATTTTGCACCGCCACCACCCATGATTTGGATTCTTAATGGCCGGATGTGTTCGGGAAAGTGTTCAGCCGGGAAACAGGTGCACTTGTCAGTTGTCATCTAATGTGTCCCACCGCAGGTCAGCGTCTGCATGAGTGCTTGAGCATATTTAAGCCACACTTTGCGACAGTATCTTGGGGTCCTGCTCCATCCTCGTTTACAAAGGCTTCCCCCTTTGGAGGCCCGGAAAAGGTCAAAACGGAAAGCTTTGAGAAAGGCCTGTAAAAGCGGCAAAGTAACAGCAACTTGATTGGACAACTACAGTAGTTGGGTTTCATAATTGGTTTAGATCCAGTACTGTTTAGAGGTTGTTTGGTATTGGTTTACAGTAGATTTGTCACGCCTTTTGCAACCAGGAGAACGACTTTTCAGTTTTATTTGCCCTGTTCCTTTTCAAATTGATTAGAAGTATAATATGAGTTATATTCATTGCTACTCAGCAACGCATTGGCTCTCCAGCAATGCCTCCCAGCGGTTCCCTGAGCGACGGGTAAGAAAGACGAGGGGGGACGGAAAGGAAAGGAAAGGAAAGGAAAGGGTAGACAAGGATAGGAAAGGGTGGAAAAGGGTAGGACAGGGTAGAAAAAGGTAAGAAAGAGCAAGAAAGAAAGAAGGAAGCAAGGGAAGTTGGTCCTATTTAATTGTGGCGTGGCAGCCACAAGTGCCAAAAGGCAGTTTCTTCAATTCCAAGCAACAAGCTTCCAATGATTTGCGGCAGTGAAACTTTACGAGCCTATTTTCAAGCGCTCGCCCTAGGAAGAGCCCTTCAGCCCTTCAGCCTCATTCAGCATGGCTCTTATGAGCCTCTCCGCCAGGTCTGCTCGAAAGGTTTCTCAGCAGGTCCTTTGCAGCAGCTCGGCGAAAAAAGAAAAACATCTTGGCTCTTGGGAGTGCCTTGATCTTTTGGTCGCCTCGGGCGAGTGAAAAAAAGCAAAAAAAAAAAACAAAAAAAACGCCGAAGCACGGCTCCGGCTCCGCCAGCTGAGCCCACGGACTCCCCCGGCTTGGCCGCTGCGGCGGTGTACCGCTCAAAGGACTCCAGGGACCAATTTTGGGCTGGGACCATTTTCGCCGGCCGGGGGGAAAACCGCCGAAACGGCGAAACGGCGAGCTCAGGCCCGGAGTGGCAGAACTCCACTCTGCATGAGGAGGTGTCCGCCGGAGGCTTAGAACGAGTCGCCGGCCTGCTTCCGTTAGGGACGAGGAGGATCCTGATTCCTGCTGCTCAGGATGGGGTGGAGGCATTGCGAATCGACCTCAACGACATGGAGCCAACAGAGCAGGGAACTTTGGCTCCGAGCCTGAGACTAAGCCGCCACGTCACTCAAGTCCCTTGTCTTTAGTGACGAATTGCTGTAGCCACGTGGCCATTGCTCCTTCCCGGATTCCCTCAATTTGAATTCGTGCCACAGTCGATCCGAGCCAAGCGCCAGAGCCAGGTTGGAAAAAGATGGAGGGGGAGATCAAGTTGCTTTGGCACAGGCCGGGGTCTTTCACGAAGAAAATCACTGACTCATGCGCGGTTTCGCGAGCAGCCGAGGCTGCAAATTCCTTTGGATGTGCGCACGGAATTTGATGAGGGTACGGCACCAAGAGGAATCGCATTCAAAGAGTTCAGCGTCACTCTGTGAAAAGTCAAGGCGAGGTAGCACCAGCTAGGTGCTTTACGCATGGTGGGAATAAACCGGAAGGGAAGGTCCCCGAAGACCGGAAACCACCAGTTGGATGGTGTTTCTTGGGGTCATTCCATTTCTCGTTCCCTGCCTATTGCGCCAGCGAGCCACGCATACCGGGATCAGCAAGCTACCATGGGCTCAGATCTGAGGTGCTTTGGCCCACGTGACGCCGGAGAGCCTTTACCAACTTCAGGCACGGAGCGAGAGTTCTGGAGGGGGAGGGACCATGCACCAGTCTGATTGAAACAAAGGGGTTTTTATTTAACGTTTCATTCCAGAGATGTGCGAGTATTGGCTAGAACCACTTGTTGCAAACAGGGTCGCTTCGATGCCATGATTTCGATCTGGCATGCCAGGGACGTTGGGCGTGCATCATTGAGCCTTGAGGGCGGTTTCAACAACGGGTTGCCATGAAAGCAGTTTTCACTGACCTTTTCCCATATTATGACTTGGTGGTTTCCAGCCATCCCCTTAGGTTAGGCTTTTAGGATTTAGTGGTTGGGTTTCCATTTAGTCCACAAGTTGAACTTTTAGCAGGGATCTGAAAACAGACTGCCCTGATGAGCATTGCAAGTGTCCCATTTCAGACTCTGTTGAGTTCAACCCGAACGGCAGAAATGCGATTTCGGCGGCATTCCAGAGGCCCACTTGAACCAGATGCAGAGATACGAGACAGCCACCAGGAAGTTGATCAAGGACTGGCGCTGCCCTCAGAACGAGCGAAATTTGGTCTTGGAACTTCGCTTTGGGAATGGCCGAGAGATGGGTATGGGTCAAAATTAAGCACCAGACCGCAGGTTTTAGTCCTTCCCTTTACCAGGCAAGCCATTTCGGGTACCTATTGACCCACAGCCAGATGGATTCGGGTTGCAAGCTTCAAATGACTCGAGGCTTTGCAGGGACCAGCTGCTGGAAGCGGTTTGCAGCTCCCATGCCCTAGGCACCGCGGGGCACAGCGCAAAACAAGCGCATGGAATGTGCGGCCAGGGAGCGACATGTGTTGGATGGACGACCGAATCTTGCTTTCATGACCGAGGTCGGAGGTTTCAGAGTCATTCAAGCTTTGTTGCGTCCCCATGGCCCAAGAATTCCAGATCGGTAAGAGTCCACGCCACTATGGTTGGGGGGCTCCTACACACGCATGTGGCTGTGGGTCAAAACTTGGTGCCCAAAATGAAACCCTAGCAAATGGAACCAAGGACTACAACCAGCGGTCTGGTGGTTTAGAATTTGACCCAGACCCATGTTTCAGCTGGCAGGTGTCAATGACCAGCGCCTGGTGAAGTTGAAAGCTGACGTCCAGAAGCTGGATCGTTTGAGCCAGCTTCTGAGGCCCTGGTTCAGACAAGCCCGGGATGATAGGAGCATGGCATGCGCATGGCAGACTGGGGCAGGTCACTTTGCTTTTAGCCGCATGCAGCTGAGCAAGGATCAATTCATATGCACGGCTATCATCGTCGTCGTCATATATCATTGTCATCTCAGTTGTTCAATGGCACCCTTTTTCCTTTTTTTTGGTGGCTGCAGTGGCTGCCCCACTAAAAATGGTCTTCCCAAAAAAGGGTTCCCTTGTTTTCCAGGGTCATTGTCACCATCGTCGTCACAGTCGTCATCATCATCCTCATCATCATCGTCATCCTCGTCGTCATCGTCATCGTCATCATCATCATCATCATCATTATCATCATCAGCAGCATCATCATATCATCATCATCGCCATCGTCATGTTTCTCATCATCCTCATCCTTCTCCTCCTCCTCCTCCTCCTCCTCATTATCCTCATCATCAACACTGCCACCACTGCCTCCGCCACAATCACCATAACTTACTCCTCCTGCTCCTCCTCCTCCTCATCATCATCATCATAACCTTATGCTCATCGTCATCCTCCTCATCCTCATCATACTCCGCATCACAATCCTCATCATAATCCTCATCATCATCATCAACGTCATAACTATCATCACCATCACCACCATCACCATCACGATGTTTCATCATCATACTTCGTCGTCACTGGTATCCTTATCATTATCATCCTCATCACGTCCACACGCACACACACACACACATATATATATATATATGCACGCACACACAGACACACCCACACAGACACAGACACAGACACACAGACACACAGAGACACAGACACACACACACACACACACACACACACACACACACACACACACACACACACACACACACACACACACACACACACACACACACACACACACACACACACACACACACACACACACACACACACACACACACACACACACACACACACACACACACACACACACACACACACACACACACACACACACACACACACACACACACACACACACACACACACACATGCACGCACACATGCACACACACACACACAACACAACACGCACACAGCACAAGCACACAAGCGCACGCTCGCACCCACGCATCCACGCACCCAAGCACCCACGCACCCACGCACCCCCGCACCCCCGCACCCACACGCTCGCACCCACGCGTATGGACACCTCCCCCAACTTCCCCGCGTCAGCGGGCCCTCGGTGCGGCATGAGGCTGCAAGCTGGTGAGCGACATCGGTGCATGGCGTCGTCACTTCGCCCAGCTCATCGTGGATGTGTCTCGAGACCCCATGGTCGGGGTCTCATGGGAGATGGGCTTTGATCAAAAGGTGCGCAAAGCATGGGATGACCAAAGCCACAAGTATATTCTTATTATTATTATTTTTTTAAATTTGTTTTTTTAATATATATGACTTTCACCATCTAATATGGGAAAGTTATCCATTGTTATTCTGGGGCCGGAGGGAATATTGATCAGCCCCCATGTGCCCACAGTAACTTTGTCTCACAGCTACGCCAGGGTGCCGTTGCAGGTGGCTGATTCGCTGTTGAATGGAGCTGGTCACTGTGGATGGACGAAAGCCAGCACCACCAAAGACGAAAACCATGGTTGAACACATGGTTTGTTGGTATTTATTTACAGGGTTTCTTGGGCGGTGCAAAGTGGATTTCGCAACCATCCACAGTAGAAAGGTTCCTGAGCCGTACGGCCAAATACGGCCATTTTTTGGACGGAACCCGTATGTGGATATTTTTTTCCGTATGGTCATTTTTTCGTGGCCGTTTTGGCCATATGCAACCCGTATTTGTTCAACAAAGTCTTGAACAGAAAAGCGTAAATGACCGTATGGCCGTTTTTTGGTGGCCCAAGCCGTATGTACAGAAAGAAGCATCACATGAGCCACAATCAAAACCCGGGTAGATCAAGGTTAGTAACGGACAAATCCCAACCATAAATAGCTGCGGCCGCCCTCCTAATTCTTTACATGGTTCTGGGGATTGTCCTTTTTAATACCGGGTTTTGATTATGACTCACATATGGGTTCCCAGGTTCCATATTTTGTATATATGTTTCTCCGAGGTATCCCCTGGCCGCACTCCGGCGCCGGTCTTCGTTTGGGGTGGCCGCGATGCCATCGAGAGGGCGGGGAGAGAGAGAGTCGTTTTGGAGAGTCGCATGCGTGGCTCGAAATGACACCAGGAATTGACCCGCAGATTTTCTTTCCAGTGTCCACTTAGCAGGGCAACCCATTTTGGGTACATATATATATATATATGTTTGATAAACCATTGGCGGACCGCAGGTTGTAATCGCAACCCATTTTGGGTTACGGTTACCCTATGTTTGACCCGCAGCCATGCAATGGGGTGCGTGCTTGCTTGCACAGGCCAGTTCCCCTACTAACATAGACTACAGAAAAAAGACACGGTACCAAATTATTCTAAGCAACCTCTACTGGAGGACCTAGTCTGTACGCGTCTTCGAGAAATCTTTTGCCCTGACCGGTCTCAGAGAGATTGTGCAGTGAGGCCTTGGATAGCGGGAGATTCATTTGGGTGTGGGTCAAGATTAAACCACCAGGAATTGGACCGCAGGTTCAGGGCAACCCATTTTGGGGTTACCCTATTTTGGACCCACAGCCATATGACTTTACTATTTTGCTCCGAGGATTATCACCCACCCCAGGAGCTATGTGGGAGGCGTTGTAAGGAGTGTAGTATTGGGTGACCATAGGTGTTGGTTGAGGTACCTCCGCGAAAGATTCGCGAGGGAGTTGCGCAACCGTATCTTATAAATCAGTGGCATGTGAAGGCAGTGTTTTCTGTTGAGCCTTCCTTCTATAGCTGATGAACACCCTTTGTTAGGTGATAGCCTTCTGAGGCTACAGTTTGATGCCCTGCTTGGCTGGTTAGTGCTCCAAGTGTGTGTGTGTGTGTGTGTGCTCTTAGCCAGGCGGCTCTGCGATCTGAAGCAGGGGTGACTTTTCGCGAAAGATCCGCTAAAGATCCGCGAAAGCCCGTGCGAAAGCGCAGGCTTCCAGTGCAAGTTCGAGGTACTTTCTGAGCGCCGCACTAGTCAGTGTGCTAACTTGGTACTGAAAAGTTGCGACTTCCAGCTGTGCTGAAAAGTTGCGGCTTTCCAGCCGGATCTGCAGAAGTGCGCTTTGAGTACTGCACTTGTACTGAGAAAGGCTGCGACTGTCTGACTTTTAGTCGTTAAAAGTGCACAGCGATGAATCCGCGAAAGATTCGCTAGAGTAATATGTGTTTTAAAGAAATTTGGAACAACCGCCATGTATCAACTTGCGGTTTGACTACATAGCCTACACGCACGGAGTCTTAATTATGGTGTTTTGGGTTTGGGTGACTCGAGTTGGACATGTCGGTCAGATCCAGAGCGATGCGGAGAGACTGGTCCGGGGTGACCTTTCAGCCGCGGGCTTGGTGCGGGCAGCTGCAAAGACTCCGCAGGCAGCCCTGCAATCAACCCGGGTCACCAACAGCGTCAGGTGAGCAAAGCGGATCTAACATGGCCATGGTTCAAAACCAATGGTACCATTTTGAGATAGGTGCACCACCCATGTTGGTCTTTTTTAGTGGGAATTGGGATGTTCATTGGGGGTACAGGGTTTTGACCCACGGCCACATGTCCTCATCGGGTCATCCTCATCTCAGCTTGGAAAGGGCTGCAGTGAGTTGTTGACGACTGTTATACGTTCTTGCCACGACCAAAACTCACATGCTTGACTCATCAGCTGGCTGGGTTTTCAAGGGACGGATGGCAAACGAGCAGGGGATGGCCATTTGAGCCACAACCAATGCCCGGGCAGATGAAGGTTAGTAAGGGACAATCCCAACCACAAATTGCTGCGGCCGCCTTCTTAATTCTTTACATGGTTGCGGCCGCCTGCTTAATTCTTTACATGTTACCGGAGATCGACCATTTTAAGTACCGGGTTTTGATTATGACTCACTTATCCATTTACCAAACGGTTGCAAAGTGGTGTCCAATCAGCCAGGGTCACTTCGCCAACAGGTTTTTCATCAGCCCAACCTGAGCGAGCAGTTCGCCTCAAAAGCTCCAGGCCAGAGTACGCGGGCAAGAGGATCAAAGTTGACAAGTCTGGTTCTAGCCTTCACCTGTTTTGGTCTGTCTTTTTAGGGGACCCATGGGGACCCCAAAATGGTGGCTTCCTTTTGGTTTCTCTTTAAAAGGAGGTAAAAGGGGTACCCTCACACCTATTTTGAGAGTCCAGATTGTTGAACATGAGTACCGAATGGGTCCTGTATGCATCGCCAAGAGGCTGCTTCTACGTCCTTGTCGGATGCCTGCCCTATTCCGCACGGTTGCTGATACGAACCTCATTGGTGAATTCCTTGCAAGTTTGAGACGATTTGCACTGCAGAAGATGGCAGAAAATCGCCACGCCGCCTTCGCTGTCTTTGCTTCTCATGTTCCTTGCATAAGTTGATCTCTGCTGGTAGCCGATGTTTCGCAGAAACAGTTTGAGTCAGATTGACCCAAGTGCCGTTGCCACACTGAGCAATCCTGAGCAGGATCAGAGATGGGGGCAGAGAACAGCTTGCAAGGAGCCAAGTCGCGCAAAGCAGTAGATGGGATATGCTTGCGTGGATCTGAGCAAAATGCGTTTTCTCAGGTATGGGTCGAAAATCAACCAGCCAGGACACCTCAATCTTTTAGTCCTGGTTTCCATTTACCCAGGTTCAACTTGCTTATTGTTGAGCCACACAGGTCTTCTAGAGCCTTTTGAAAGTTATGTCCAGCTCAGCGAGCGGATCAGCTAATTCCTGTGGGTTTGTCCAATGCGGAACCCGCCCGGTTTCCCGGTGTCCAGTAACTTGGGTTTGTTAAGACGCAATCCAAGGGCTCCCTCAAAGGCGTCGCCGGTGCTCTGGTATGTTGCGAGATCTCCGTAACTTTGGTTTGTTAAAAGCAATTCGCCTCTCTTGCTTCACGAATTGCTCGGAGTCTACATCGTGGGGCTTGGCTCGTTGGCACGTCAGCTCAAAAAAGACGACGCCGATTCTCTGGTTCGCAGCGAGATCGAAGTCTTCACCCTGAGGTCCACTCGCTTCAAAGACTGGGGCTTCGCATCCACGAGCAAGTCCAAGGCATCAGATTCGTGGTTTGAACATCCTCTCACGCGTGGAGAGTGGTCCCAGAAAGGATCACGGTTTTAAGGATCACTTTTTGGGGCCAATTTAAAGCAAGCTTCCTCTCGGAGTGATGTTGAAAGGGGCGCCACTGTTGCCAAACCAACGCCTACCGATATCCGGAACGACACTGCCAGAGAGATGCCTAGTTGTTCAGGATGCAGTCTTATTTTCCACTTGCTGTGAGGGGGTTGGTTTGTCTCAAAAGAACTCCCAACTGATGGTGTCCCATTGGTTTCCCTTTTACCAAAAGCCAAAGGCTTCCCTCAAAAAAAAATGAGCCACCCGAGCGAATATTATCCGTCTGGCCACGTCTTTTCTTGAACTCCCCGAAAATTTGTTTGACCAATGCCAGGGTTGGGTGCTGCCGCCCTGCTCTTTGGCTTCTGCGACCGTTGCTCGGCTGGAGGGATCGCGGAGGGATGCTTTCCTTGCTGGTGCGATAGGCAGGGCATGAGTTGGAATGACCCTTATAAACCATCCCTTGTGGTTTCCTCGGAGGAAATCCCTAAGTTCATTCCCGCATTCCCGACTGAGCACCGGCAGGCAAGTTTCATCGAGTCCTGTATACATCATGATTCCCGTGGGCAAAAGCATCTAATTGCAAGCCCTTGGAGTTGCTTCCGACAAATCAGTCTGTGAATTCATCACGCCAGCTTTTCGCTCAGATCCGTCTCCAGGGGATGAGTTAGTTCCTTTGCCGATCCCCCCTCAATCGGCCCCATTGGAATCCGCAATCCATGCGTGAATCCCTAGCCAATCCTTGGAGCTCTGTGCTGATTTGGGACTGGCCGCAAGAAGCTGGCTATGTGTTCCGCGTTTGCGGTACTGACGCATTGGCCTGCGGCACCATGCCTGTCGTGCCTCAATGCGAAAAAACCCAATCCCTGAAAACCAGTCATGTCAAGACTGGGTGGGGCACTTTCAGACATGTGAAAGTTCAGCTTGCTCAGCAAGTTGCACCGAAAAGGCTATGAATTTTAATGGAGAATCCCTGAAAAGTGCTTGGTGGACATAAACCCCACCTAAATGATGTCCACCAAAGCGTCCCTAATTTAAATTCATAGGCATATGAATTCTGGTCACCCATGGTTTATGCGACTCAGGTTGCTGCACAGAACTTCAAAGTCACTGACGCCCGCGCCGCCACGATTGCAACCGGTCGGCCCCAGGACTCTGCCAGAAGCAAGCCTTTGCTTGTGCTGACGCATCGAAATCCAAAGCGGAGTTCCGGTCCGGTAAGCAACTCTCAAGTTCCGTGGTCTCCATTTTCGTCATAGAACAGAGTGATCGACACGGGAAGCATGTTGCATGAGATTAAGATGGACTCCAGAGGCGCAATCTTATCGTGAGCCGACATCTTCAAGGAAGGGGCCATGGTGTTCCGGAAACCCGCAAACTTATCAAGCACAGCGGGCTGTTTGCAAGCTCATTACATTAATTTCCTCCCAGAAACCCTCAAACTCAAACACAGCGCGTTGGATTGCTGTATGCAAGCTCATGATTTTCCTCCAAAAGCAAGTACGATGCAGTATTGATGGTGCCTGCAGGTCTTGTGTTGCATTGCTACATAACTGCTTGTGACAAAGAGGCCGTTGTGTGCCAGCATGTGTCCGAAACATCAGCCGTATTCGCACTCGTTGGTGACTCACTCTCTCCCCTTGCCCTGGACAATGCGTTCACATGGCCTTCCGATAACGCCCTTGGTCAGTCACAAGACCAGCAACTGCACAGGCTGTGTCATTGATATCCTGGAAGCGAGAGAGAGAGGGAGAGAGAAAAAGAGAAGCACACAAACTGCAAAAACATGCATAGCCCATGAAGAAAAGCAGTGGGAACCTGCAAGGAAACCCCCGCGCATTGCGCGGACCTTTCGCAAGGAAACCCAGCCTCCAAGAAACGACGACGAGCGAGAGACTGCGCCAGGTGCTCTTCGAGGGGCCCGCGCCGACACTTGGCAGAGCAGTGACATGGGTATGGATCAAGCTGAAACCGCCGGGAATTGGACCGCAGCTAGTCCTTGTTTCCATTGGGCCATGGTTCAAAACCAGTGGTATCATTTTGGGATAGGTGCACCACCCATTTTAGAACCTATGTTAGTGGGGATTGGGATGTTCACTGACGGTATTGGGGTTTTGACCCATGGCCATTTAGCGGGGCTACCCATGTTGGTGACGCACACCCACATCCTGGGCGCTGTTGTAGAGATCACATTGGTGGCCGTCAATGGAGTTGCCGAGTTGCCTAAGTTTCATGCGGTGTGGTTTGTGCTCAAGCGTGTCTCAGGTCTTGGTATCGCTCCAAAGTGGCAAAGGCTGGCATTAAGGCGCCTGAGTTGAGCTTGCGATTTCTCAGCACCTTGGCTGAGAACCTGCAACATTGACATATTCAGCAGTCAACCTACGAGACATGAGGTAGTCTATGGTCCATTTGAGAGGGACACGGGGGGACTCACCAAGCTCCCTACGAAAACCAGCAAACTCATCTTCCCGTGGCGTGTCCTATCGGGGAAACAAGTTGTTGCTTGCGGTGACTCTCACGGGAAAACATGTGCAGAGCTTTGGTGCCCATGAGCTAAGCCAATCAAATGCAACGCCAGGCCTTAAAGCGAGGTCTTCCCTGCGGCGGCGGCGACAAGCGTTTGTGAGCCGTGAGAAGTCAGGAACGCAAGAACTTTGGATAAATGACACGCATCAATTAAAGGGTGGAAACAAACAAAGAGTGACTGTTGACACTTTCTTTGGGCCTCCCTGATCCGAAGTCGGATTCAATTCCGCGCTCAGTGAAGTTGACCTGGCCGGCCTGATGGTTTCTTGGTCCTATGCAGAGGCTTTGAATGCTCAGCAGGTCTTGCCGGTTTCTTAGGATGGGTGTTGGCAATCTGTTTTGCGCTGGCCCTCCCCAGGTCCTGTGACTTGAGGCGCTGTTCCCTTCTCGGATGTGACAGCGGACATTGGCTCTTCCGGGCAGGTCCAAGCAATCTACCGCTTCCAACAAGGGAGATCATGGCAACCTTGGAGAAAAACTCAGGGCTTGCCAGTCTCACAGGCCATGCGCAATTTCTTTCAAGCTCAGCCTGGCATCCAGATGGATCCGCCACTTGCGCTGCGCTTTTTTGCGCCGCCGGATGGTTTCTTGAGCAATTGTCGCCGCCATCTCAAGTCCATACAGTTGTTTGGAGTCCAAGCTAGACTGCACAACAAGATATGCAGGCAATGTACCTGGAGACCTGGTTGTGAAGTTACAAGAGTCCTTTGCGGTGCCACCTCTTGAATGGCCGCTTCGGAAGTTTCATTCCGAGAAGCTGGCGGTTCGTCCGGGTCGCGCCGTGAGCCAAAACATGCCAAAGGACACTTGAGCTGTGAGGCTTGCAGTTTAGGCGAGTTCTTGCCAAGTAGAGGGGATCTTGGCTTTTACTATATATTTATATTACATATATGTATATATATATATATAGTTCTCTTTGCAGGTACCTTCATACTCGGCAACGCAGGCAAAGCTCGTCACTAGATCTCTCAGTGCCGGCGGCTTCAATTTTGATCTCGCCGCGCTTGGATCCAGGGTATGGTTTTTATGGGCCGCAGCCCAGCCCAGGTCGCAAATCATTGGGATCCGGGACCAATTTTGAGACATAGAAATGAGGCTTGGGGACAGACCGCTCAGTCTTGGCACGCGTGTTGAGACCTGGATTTTGAGGTTTGAGGGGGGCGGAAGAAAAACGGTCAGCCAGGCAAAGGAGGCTGCCTCAAAGTTGGCAAAGCTGCAGATCCTCCACGAGGCCGCAAGTTGGGCAAATCTGGTTCCGCGGCTCGCCTTGCTTTGGAGGCTTGGTACCCCTTTTTTGGGTGGGTTTTAAAGGGAAACGATTCCCAAAAGACGCGCACACACACACATAAGACCTAGAAAACCCGGAGTGGAGAATTTCCGCTTTTTGCCGCAACTACATAAATTTTAGTCGTTTCCATCAAAAAACGCCATTTCCTCCAAAAAGCGCGTTTGGGACACCTGCCTAGAACAGGGCTCGGCAAGAAACGCCTTTGTATCGCCAAAAAGCGCTTTTGTTTCGGGGAAAAACGCCTCCGCCAGTTTGTTGCATACATCCAAAAAACAAAACTGGAAAATTGCCTCCAGGCAAAAATCTGATGACTTTCCCTGAACAAGCAGTTTCCCACGAAAAGGCAGAAAAATCGGACTTAGGAAGATCCAGGTATATGATTGAGTTGATTCAGAGAGTACCAACACACACAATCCAAGTGATGTCTGATAATTGCTTTCTGAAGCCTTGTTCTTCGCTTTGAGCGCAGCAGGGTAAGCCTTGGAGTCATGTTTGCTTTTACACAGTGCTTTGGCGGGAAGAGGCAAAACAAAAGCCATCCTTCTTACTTTGAGCAGGATGACAGGCCATGAATTCCTATGTACATGACGCGCAGCCTTCAGCCGTGGAAAGTGAATTGAGCGGTGGCAGGAGTCCCAACGAGCAAGAGAAGCCGAACTGACGATGGTGGCACAACACATGCGCAGCCCCCAGAAAATGGGTCAATTCTGAGCTTATTGCCCGAGTGGCGGAGAGATGAGTCATCAGATTGCCAAGCCAAATTCGGCGCAACTGTAGACTTACTTGCCTGTGTATGCCACGCGTGCATCTGAAATGATCCTGACAACAGGCGGTTCAAGTTTGGTTGCAACCCAAAAGACTCTAGATTGCGATGTCAACCGCGCACCGAGAAAACCCAAAGTTGCGAAGCTACCATGGTCGAGCCGCTCATGCCATGCCGATGTGCCTTTGAGTCCTGATCGGTGCATGGTGTTCCGAGGTGCGTTGACCGCCCTCCACTCAGCTCACAGCTTTGGGCATGGCATGTAGAAGCAGGCGAGGCAAGCCAAAATGGCCCGTCTAAAAGCGCACGGAGCAAAGGTGAGGTCTGAAGCTGCAACAAAGCAAGCAACGCCTATGTAAGCATTAGATGGCAGTGGCGTGCAGAGGTTCCAAGGAAGGACATGCTTCGATAATTTGCACAAAGGGCCACCGCATTGTTCAAGAAGTGCAGATAGTTGATGTCTTCTCGCATGCATTTTGGTGAAGCTCTGGAATGAACAAGCGGCTAAATCAATAGCAAGTGGCAGTTCCACCACTCAGCTTGAGTGATTGCCCTAAGTTTCTCAAACTCCCGAACTCTTGCGCTACTTCACGACAGGCATCTTGGGTTCAGGGTTAGATGGCAGAGGTATAATGCGGCAGAATGCAGGTTCCATGAGTTGAGTCTGTTGCAACCCTTGATCCAACGTCCCCAAAAGTACCAGCACGCTTGGCCCTCTCAAGGCCGACCCCTATGCATCCGAGCCTCAGGTAAGGAGGTGCGGGCACGCG
Organism: Effrenium voratum; assembly: GCA_963377175.1. NCBI lineage: Eukaryota > Dinophyceae > Suessiales > Symbiodiniaceae > Effrenium > Effrenium voratum. The sequence continues at coordinate 711,407 of CAUJNA010000946.1, read as the reverse complement.
TCGGAGGTAGCTAGATCCAGCGATGGCAGCGCCTACAAATGGCAGTTGCCGTAGCCCAATTGGCCTTGCAGATTCATGGGCACCACTGCCCGTCGTAATTGCCTGCCAGACAGTAGGGCACAAATTCAGTTGCAGCATGGCATGTTCTAATTCAGTTTAATTCATGTGTCCCTGCCAAAGTTTGCAACCTCCTGGGAGCAAATTTGAGCGACCCGCGTCGCACTGGATCAAAGGCAGGCACTTAAAAGCTTTGGCGTCGGCCTGCGTGGATACAATACATTGCTACTCATGGAACATCATTGAAAATGCCATGTGCAATCCCTTAGTTTGAGTCATTATTGCATTGTAGACTTTTGTTCTTTAAGCTGACCCGCTGTTTGGGCGGTCTTTTGGTCTTGACGATAGGGATCTTGGATTGTGACAATCACATGTCATTTTTTGGCCAGGATTCGACCACGACGTGTCCGCCAGGTTCCAACCAGCTCACTCCGGCGGATTTTGGCTTCAGGGGTGCTGACATGCTGAGCTTCGAATCGGAAGACCCGGCAGTATTCAATTTGGGATTGCCAAACAGCAAATGCAGAACCAGCACGAGACAGCTGAGACTTTCATTGTCTCGGTTCCCCAGCGTGGTGGGCCGCCCATGCTGTGCGGGACTTGAAGGGGGCCAGCTTGTGCCATTGCACGTGGGAGACACTTGCCAAAGTGACATGTAACTAGCAACTGCATCTATTCAACTTGGTGTACCAGTAGTACAATTCGGCCCATTCCTTCTATACGGCTTGTTCTGGCTGTGACAGTCACCGGGACATATTGGGACTGGCGTCACATGGGAGCTTTTAAAAGGGACATTTCCTCGCGGGCGTCCTATTCAAAGGGGCCATGGCTATGCAGCGCACCAGGAGTTTCAGCGTGGCAAATTTGAGGCAATCGTCGGCCTCCGTTGGACCAAGCCGCAGTTGGAGCAGAACGCCGTGATTTTCATTGAAGCCCTTTTTGGTATCCCTTTCAAAGGGCAGCACCGACACCTACCGGCGGCAGGTCCCAAAAGGGTCCAAACTGTTGACAGCTCAAGGGCAGGCCAATCGCCGCTTTGAAGGCTGGCCTTTGTAGCTTTGAACAGGACCCCGAGAGCGGCATAGGGCCACCACTTCATTTGCTCGCAGAAATATGGCAAAAAAAAGATGCTTGCAAGCACTGGCTCAATAGAAGCGTTGCTTTCATAGAAACACTGCACTTTCGGCACACATTGCGACAAGTCACCTTGTCGCAAAGACTCAGATTCAGTTGCTAAAAAGGCGATTGCAGGCACATTCCAGGTTTTTAGCCGTGAGACAAGCAGTCAATCCAAACAGCAGGTAAAGGGCATCACAGAAGCTCTTTGAGCTTGAATGTCTCTGCATGTGTTTTTTGTGCAAGGCGATGTTGCGATGGCTTCAGGCAGGCTGCAATGGTGGCAAGTATGGCCTGTATGGCCTGTTGCAATGGTGGCAAGTATGTTCTTCGGCTCGCGAAAGCGGAGTCGAGGTCCTCTCAAGACGGTAGCCTTCGCTGTTGTTGGAAGGTTTTTTTTTGTTGGTTCTGTTTGTTTTTGTTCAGCTTCCCCCTACTTGGTGGTTTGGTTTGGTGATTTGAGGATTTGAACCCCTGGTTGTTGTTGCCCTCAACCACCAAACGACCCATCCAAACCGCCAAATTAGAGGGAAGTTGATTTAAGGCCGGTTTGTTGCAAGCCCATACAGTTTTAATTGAACAATTAAACCGGCGAGCTCCGCCAGGCACTTCTACACGCGTCGCCTGCTGCTCTGCGACTGGAGAGTCCTTGAGCGTTTTTGTGGGGAGCAACTCTTTTTGGGGTGAGGTTAAAGGGCAACAAAGTGAAAGCCCACCACTCTTGAGCGTCCAAATCCCGTTTTGAGACAGCACCACCTTGAGCATGAGTTTGCTTTAACGCAACAAGTGTTGATCAAAGTTGCTGCAACTTGGCGTGACGTGCAACGTTGATTTGATCCACGGCTCTGTTTTTAGTTTGCCCGAGCCGCAGCGACCAAAAGACGTCCGATCCAGTGTCAAGGACCTGCGAACAGAGAGCACAAGGGACTCTAAGATTCACATACTCTGTATGATTGCGAAATCCGTTCGCACCGCGAAATGGGAAACCATGGTTAACATCAGAATCATAACGTTGGTCGGTTGGGGAATCGAATCAGAAACCAGGGTTTCTGAGGTGCGAAATGGATTTCGCAACCATCCACAGCTTGATTAGGATGAGAGCACTAGACAACCATGATCATTCAGACGGAAGTCTATTAGCTACCTGGAGTCTCCATGACCCTTGAAAAATGGGGTCATTACCCCCCAAAAAATTGGGTCATTGACCCATTTTTAAGGGGTCATGGAGACTCCAGGTGGTATATTCTGTCTCCTTCGATTTGGGTTTCCTCTCGGAGATGCTGAGGCAAGTTCTCAGCCAGGACCTGGTCCGCGAGGCGAAGTCTGGCGTTTGCCTTTGGTCTCGGGCTCCAAGCAGACAGGTCTTTCAGGGCACTCCACTTGGATGTTCGATTCGCCAAGTTAATAAGTGATCAGCCGCCTGGGTTTAATGGGGTTAATCCAGTCATTTGTGGGTCATAACCCAGGTGGCTGACCACTTACTTACTTGGCCGAACATCCAAGCATGGGTCCTTTGAGACACCCTGTAAATACCAACCAACGTTATGGTTGCAACCATGGTTTCGAAATGGTGCAGGATATCGTCCATCCACATGATTGAGTCTTGAGATGCATTTGTGTATTCTGAGCTTTCGAATGTGGCACAACACTCGTGTTGCTTGCTGCCTTTGCGGCCATGAAACGTCAGACAGGCTCCGTCTCTCAGACACGTTCCCGGCGTGCAGCTTTAGGCTTGACCCAAAGAGAGTGTCAAGTTTCTGTATGCAGCACCTCTCAGATGTGAAGTAGTCATGAGAAAGAGAGAAATCTAACTCATATCGCTTGACTCTCTAAAAAGCTGACTTGGTCGACTTGTTGATTCGTGATTGCATCGCTAGCACATCAGGCATGTTCTCGCTTCCTATCTCCAAAGGACGCCTTACTAAGTAGAAGACTGACGTTTCGGCCATTTATTTTGCAAGTGTCACCCAATCGAAAAGAACTTGGCAGCACGATTGCTAAGCATGCAATGGCCAAAGTTGAGAAATCTAGCCACTGTACAAGCATAGCACCTGGACCACAGACCACCCCCTCACCAACCCCAAGGGGCCTCGTTCAAAGAGCCCCAGTTGCACGGCGCAGCCAGTTGCCGCCCCATGGCGGTTGATCGGCCAATCGGATGCAGAGGCCAAGTACATTTTGCTGTCAACTGGGGGGCACAGTTAATCCATGCGAAGTCTCCGTCGAAGGAACACGTCACATCAATGGCACTCAAACAAACCGGCAGTTTTCCTCCCTGCGCGCAATAACGATAGTACCCATCAAGAAGAATGAGGATTACACCCATGTGCGAATTCTTGCGCAAATGCCGATGCCCCGCCCGAGCAAACAGACTGCACGTGGTTATTGATTCAGGCTGCCATGCAAGGAAGAGAAGCACAGGCACATGAGCCTTTCCTTGCATGGTGGTTTGTCGATGCTTCCTGCGTAGATTCCGGTAGGTCATGCAGACAAGTTGTTTGTCCTTTCTTCCACAACTGTTGAAATGTTCTGCAAAGCCGCACGCCATGATGGTCTGGCACCATGCAACTGTGTTTGAGCAGCTTGAAATTGAGCAGCGTTCTGTTGTGACGGCGGGGAGTGTTCGGAGCGGGGCAGCTTTGAACCCTGTTAACTTCGAGGGTTTGTCCTACTTCAGCACACTGGGGCTCACTCAACAGGGTTTTGGGGACTCTTCTCTCAGCATCATGTTCAGTCAGCATGTTTGCCATTTAATTTGTGCCATGGTGCGTGTTCGCTTTCATGTACTACCAAAATCTTCCCAAGTATTGGCTCCCCTTGTGTTTTTTGGCTTTTGTGGGGTCCCATTTGTTTCCCACTAAGCGGCAAAAACTCTAGCTTTTTGCTGGGGTTCTATTTCCAGCCAAGGATGTTGGATGTCTTACTCTTGGAACTTCGGTTGTGTTTCTACTATTTAGCCAACACCCAAATTGCACACCAGAGCTTTCGCGAACTCGTTTGGGTTTGTGTTGTAACTGCTGCGCACAATTATTGCAACTTTGGGCATTGTGCTCGACAAGTGCTATAGAAAGGCTGTCATGGCACATACAATGTGTATTGCACTTGTTTTAGGAGCACATATATGAAGGATTAGAGACCCCGGAATACATATTCTCGATCAATCTATTCAAAATGAAAATATTCCAGATATAATATTGTTGTGTCATTGTCTGGCAGTAATGCACAATGCCTGCAAGAGATTTAATAAACCTTAAACATGTTGTAGCACACACACACACACACAGAGTCACTGAAGTCCATGTAAAACAAAAAAGATGCCAGTCAAGCGGAAGTAGTCTATCTACTATTTGGCAAGCAGACCACATAGACACACACACACACACACAAAAGCACGGATTGACACATGTTCTTACGACATCGAGGTCCATACGCTCTCCAGGCACGTCATGGGCGACTGGCCCGCTATGGGGTACCCCTGAAGGTTTGCTTTACAAGACCAACGAATCAGTGCTTTGTTCTGCAGAACCAAGCTGACATGACTCCTTGACACCCCCTTTATCCCGCTGAAGGAGAGAGGTAATGCCTTGCAGGTGCAGGGCTTCATTTTGAGTTCTGCTGGTTGCAAAGCAGGCAACATGCAAAACACCTTCAAATGCCCACCTGACGCTGGACTGCGCACGCACTGCTGGCAGTGGCAAATGCGGGGACCGCACACACGCACAGGTGAATGTCCAGCCAGATCTGGTCATCACCTCGCACTGACTACACCAGCAGCCTGTCGGAATTTGAAAGCTGCTTGGGACCTTGACGGAAATAGGCAGAGGAATTGCCAATTAAGCTTGAAAAGGCTGGAAGACATTTTGGCGTGTGCCCTGAAACTTGCTTCGGATCTCCTCTTGGTTTCCCTTCAAAAGCACTCAAACAAGGGGGTCCACCACAAATAACAGACCCCATTTGCTCGAGAATTGGGTGCCCCCCAATCCCCAGTCGTACGAACAAAAGCGCCAACCCTGCCGGGTTTTTCCGGGTCCTTAATTTCAATCCACATGGCTGTGGGTCAAAACCAATGGGATCCCATTTTGGGGGTTTTCGGTGAATTCACCACCCATTTTAGGCTTCCTATTTTAGTGGTTGGATTGGGTCCCGTTCACTGCGGGGACGGGATTTTGGATTTTGACCCATGGCCACATCTGGCTGTGGCTCAAAAAAGCCGTACCAAAATGGAACCCTGGTAAGTGGAAACATGGACCAAAACCTGCGTAACCCCTCCTGTTTAATTTTGAGCCACACCCATCTCGGTCCACATCTCCGGTTTGCCTCGTGCTCACGAGGCGTGGACGCGGAGGCAATGCCACGCTCCCTCAGAGCCGAGGCCGAAGCGTGTGAGCCCAAAGAGTCTTGGTGCAATGAAGGGACCCGTTTCACTTGAGCTGACTGCTGGTTCTAGCATGGTTGGTAAAGATTTATATAGACGTTTTCTTGTGCTCCGAAATTCAATCAGGAAATTTGGTAGAGCCCAGTTGGCAAGATAGCAAGTTGTTGGCAATCGACGTTATAACCCGTTTCTAATTAGGGTGTTTCCGTCCTGCCTTTGAAGAGTGATTAGATTGACCATTGCAGCTGGTTTCGTGGTGCAATGAATTACGTCATACCAGTGCTCGTGCAGCCAAGTGGATAATAACCATATGATCCACAAATGCCATGGTTACAAGTGTCCGTCCCGCGGGTTATCTCGCCAGCCTTACTAACCACTTGCCGGACAAACCGAATCGATCGCCCCTTGAAGTCACTTGCTGGTTTGATAGGCAGGGAATGAGAAATGGAATGGCCCCGAGAAAACCATCCTCGATGTGGTTTCCTAGGGAACAGCCTTCCGGCTCATTCCCAACATCCGGAACGCTCATTCCCTACCTATGGCACCAAGGCGAGTCAGCTTTGGGTTGGTGGTTTGAATTTGGATTTGGAGTTGAACCCCTTCTCGTACAGCCCAGTGAACTGGAAGTTATATACCTCCATGTGCAGAACCAGCTTGGCTACCTGCCATGTTGGTATCTGACCGCTGGTTCCAGGAACCACAAAATAAGGGCCCGCAACCGTGAAATTGGGGCCTGGAACCGTGAAAAAGAGGCCCGGAACCGTTAGACTGGAATCTGGTTCTCACTTTTTTGGGAACAAAGCCTGGTTCCCAAAAAACAGTCGCCAACGGCCAGGTACTAGCTACACAGGTTACTAGGAGTCGCTGGGCAGGGTAGATGAGGTTCCCCCCCTTGGAAGATCACCTTACCACCGATTCGGCTCCAAACCACGAATTGGGAGGAATCTTTGCTTAATATATTTGTTTTTATTGTTTTCCCCCTTTGGCTTACGGAATTTGTCACTACTGGGATTATGTCCATTTGTAAAAGGTGATCTTAAACATGGTATCCTCAAATTTCAGCGAGCCTGGGGGGTGGTACAGGCCTCGGATATCGCACGCAGCTTGCTGCCCTGGTTCTTGGCCGTGCTGCTGGGTGTGCTGACGGCCATCACAGGACGGGGGACCTAGGCTTAGAGTCTTGCCATGCTGGGCTTCCGAGCCATGTCCCTGTAAATTTCAGGGAAGCAGCAAAAATCGCCAGTTCCACGGAAGCCACCGGTAAATTGATCAAATGTTGCTGCGTGCTTCGTGGAGAGGGTTTTGTCTGAGGCAGTTGCATCGCCTTATTCTCCGACTTCCTCGGGGATGTGCGCTTTGGCTTCTGCCGCGGCATTTTGCTGGCTGACCGCAACAGATGTTGTGGAGGCTCAGAGAACGTGGACTTCGCAAAGGAAACGTGCCCTGGATGATATGCCTTGACTGGATGTGGTAGTCGGACCGATGTGCTGGCACCGGACACACACACACACACACACACACACACACTTGTAGACCAGGGACTGTGGCATTCATGGAATGGATGTGTCTTTTTTTGGGTACCATTTCTGTTTCGTGGTTTTAAAGGACAGCCAGAAAGGAAAACAACAATTTTGCGGGGTCCCCCAAGAAAAGACGCGCCCACGGCCATGGCAAACGTAAAGTACTTCAAGGGGAACAACATCGGCCATCGCTCAGCGCAGCGGCCATGCATGCAGCTGGCTGAGGTGCCACCAGCCTGCGTCGCTTGCCTTGAACAGTGAGAGGGTTTCTCTTGCGTAGAACGCATTTGGGAGTTGGACCCCAAAATGGTACCCTCTTTTCAACAATCATGGAAGTGGACAGAAAAGTTCCCCAAAGGAAAGTCGTCTTCCGAAGCCCTTTTATCAGCTTCCGTGATTGTTGGAGGGCGGGTAGGTCTTCCTTTTGGTTTCCCTTTACAGCCAGACAAAAAGGGGTACCAACTCCAAAGAAGACAGCCATTTTCAGTGAGCGTAGGGGTGTTTCCCATGTGTGTGCAGGATCGGCGACGATGGAGTAGCCTGGATCCCTTGGGCAAGTCTCTTTGAGTTCAGCGGCAGCGGGTTTGTGCTGCCGTGGCTCATGTACGTGATTGCCTCAGTGATGCTTCTTGGAATTTGTCTTGGCCGGATGCGATTCAAGCAGGTTATGTTTGGTTCAAGGGTACGCAAAAGTTCGGACTTGTGTTAGGTTTAACTGTTTGGTCAGCTTGCGGGACCGATGATGTAAAATAAACCCACAACTTCGTGATTGTCGGGAGCCCGCAACTGTTGCCTCGCATGAGGTAGAATAGCGTTTGTCTAGTTGGAGCATGTTTCCAAGGTCAACCCACCGCTTGTCGACACTTTCAAGTAGAATTACCAATCCCTCTTTTCTCCTCCGTATTCGCCGTGTGTGCAAATGCTGTCTCCGTTTTCAACCTACATGCTTCTGGAGACTTGCACCAGCTTTGCTTTTGCTTTGCTTTGCATTGCTCGCCTTGCTTTGTTGGCTTTGTTTGCTTGGCCAAGAAACTAATTCAAGCCTGCCTCACCTTGAGTTGCTGCAATGCGAATCCTAGATTGATAGTCTTCCATTTGTGACAACGGCAGCAAGGTCAACACGATCAAGCAATGGAGGTGGCACATGTTCCTCAAACGAGTTCGCTGGGCAAGGCTTTTTTTGACTTTAGATTTGAGATGCCTGAGCAAAATGAATGAAGTTCGGCTGCAGCTTGCATGAGCAGGGGATGAACAAGGGCAGCATTGACGTGTTTGTTTCAATTTTGGCGGTTACTTCCCTGTCTTGCAGAATGCCCAGACTGAAATATGATGTCTTATTTTGCAGGCACATTTTTCGCTCACAAAACGGCGGTACAGAGCATTGGGCTCGCTTGCGTGGGAGAAAACTTAGAGGACATCGTCGCGTGTTGATCCCAATCATTACGGCGACTGAAAGCTATGATCAGGTGGGCCTTAGTTGGTTTGGGGAATTGAACCTTGGCTCTTGTAGAGGGATGGCAACTGCCAATCGGAGGGCAGTTGAAACCATTGTGGGTTGGTATTTATTTGGGAATCGAGTCATTCCGTTGGGTTTCTTGGGTCAGGTACTTGAACCCCTGCTTCTTGTAGAGGGTAAATGGAAAACTACCTAGAACACCTCCCACCGATTCGGCTCCAAACTGCAACAAGCACGGGAAGTTCCAAGCCTATGACTATGAACAACCACTTTGAAACCAGGGTTCAAACCATTACGTTTGGTAATTATTTACTAGCTAGGTGGTTTCCTCTTGGTTTCACATCCCAACTTTGGGAAGCTCACTCGGCCTACTGTGGATGGACGAAATCCTGCACCACCCAAGAAGCCCTGGAATGGTCTGATTCCCTGTAAATACCAACAAACAGTGCTTTCAACCATGGTTTCTTAGCTGGCGCGAACGGATTTCGTCCATCCACAGTGTGAGTTGCTTCGGCCTTTCACCTCCAAACCAGGGAAGTTCCCTCCCCTCGGCCCATGAGTCACTGTCACTTTTCCGGGGCTTCTTGGGTAGTTTGGGTGGGTCGGGGGCACCTCCTCCTCCAAAAACCCCCAGCTCCATGCTTCAGGTTCTCGGGCCTGGCGGCGTATCTGGTCTACGAGTACGCGCCCACGGCCCGGGGCAGCGGCATCCCGGAGGTGAAGGCGGCGGTGTCGGGCTACGACCTGCCCCTCACCTTCTCCGGCAGCTGCCTGCTGATCAAGGACCGGGGAAGCAGAAAATGCGGGAGGGGGGGGGGGCGGCATCAAAGTGGGGGGGCACCAAAAAAAATGGCCACCCGCCGAAACCCAGCAATTCCAGGGGTTCCGTCATGTTCCTTCAAAGGGAACCAAACACTGGGGCACCAAACACCGGCCAGAATCAGCCGAAACCCATCAAAGCCATTTCATTTCAGGGTGTCCGGGGCATCAAGGCAAGCCACCAGCAAAATGGGGGATGTCTTACGGCGGTTCCCAGCGAACCGTCCGGTTCCGTAGGTTTTTAGGTTTTTAATTGGTTTAGTGGGGGTTTCCATTTATCCCACAAGTTAAACTTTTAGCAAGAGGACAGCCCAGACCACGCGGAGCCATGCCTCAAAATGGGGGCCCCAAAAATGGGGGAGCTTTGCTTAGGGTGTCCGAGCCATTTGCGGTTTTTGGGGCCTTCAAAACACAGTTGCAAGGGAAACCACCGGTAAAATGCAACTCCTCCATGTCCTCTTTTTACTGCCGCCTTCTGAAATCATGAGGCACGTACCGGAAGAACCCTCACGCGAGCACCACAAGTAGGGTTTGAGCCGAGCAAACCCAGATAAGGAGGGTTCCAGTGAAGACTCAACGGGGGGGGTTAAAGGGAGTCTCACAACCACTCTGCTTGTTGATCCTTCGTTCGCGATGTTATAAATGGAGAGGAGTCAACACCACTGTTGGGAGTTCATCCAATCTATCTCCGGTGGGGAAGCCTCCAACTTAAGGCGGGAAGACTTCTCAAAGATCTGTGAGATGCATATACGACATCTCAAAGAGAGTCCCATATATATATATATATACATATCCAGAATATTACGAGTGCTCAAAGGTAAATATGTGATATATATATACATATATATATATATACATATATATATACACATATATATATATATATACAAAGACCCCCTATTTCATCCATCCTGGCACGATGCCAAGGTTTGGTGGTGACGGGACGGGTCTCGGACGGGCGTTCAGGGTTTTCTTAGCAGGTGACATTGAGTTTAGGTTCAACAAATGAGAATGCCTTTTTTTGATCCCCCCTTTGTTGACTGTGTGAAAGGGAAACCAATAGGACAGCCGAGGCCATTTTGGGGGTCCAAATTTAAAAGAAAGGCGCCCAAATGGCACAAAGAGCAGCCGGATGCAGCTGCCTATTTTACAGCGAGCATAACGAGCTCACCATGATAAAGAAGATCCTTTAACTCTGGTTTTGTCAATTTTGGTAGACTTTGGTTCCCCAATGATCGTCCCATGTCTTGTTCGACCCTTGGATCAAGCGCCTAGTTGTGGCGCCCGTAAATCAGGCGCTGGGCTTGAGCCTGGTGGTGGGGGCGGGCCTGTCCTTGGGCAAGGACGGGGTCGTGGAAGTGGGCGGCTCTGGTTTTTTCCCCAAAAATGAGTCAGCGGGTTTTCTTGTGGTTTCCCGGATATTCTGCTTCGGTCGGAGAAAGAAGCAATGCCCTTGACTGACTGCGGTAGATTTCCAATGGTTTCCAGAGTAAACCAATTAATCCATATTCGGAATGGTCCCTTTGGAGCCATTGATCCACTTCACTGTTGTTGTCATGTTTTCATGTTTTTAGTTTTGTTTGGTTCTCTTCTTTTTTAGGAGGCTGCGAAAAGAGCATATATTTTTTGCTACCCTATCGTTTGGCGTTTGGGTTGGACAGTCCGTGTTTTTTTTCCTTTTGAGCCGGTGCTCCGGTCCTGGGGTTCTCCGGAGTTCCGCCGGTCAGGAGGGCCCCCTGATCCACATCGGGGTTTGCATCGCCTCCTTCTTGCAGCGGATTTGTGGCGCACTGGGCCTCAGAAGGGCTGGCATGCCCTTCCATGAGCTCCTCGATTCCGGAAAATCCGAGCAAAATGGTTGCGGGTTGCGGGTTGCGGGTTGCCAAGGGGGGGGGGGGGGCGAGCGGTGACCAATAAAAGCAGAGCCTCCAGCAACTTGGGGATTTGAATTTTGGTTCTGGAGGGTAAATGGAGAACCATCCCACCTCCAAGCCAATTGGAGGGCAGCAAAGCTATGAGGAAACCAACCACTGGAGAAAAAAGGGAAGCCACTCTTGACCACAGAACCACCGGGCTCCAAACTACCAATTGGAGGGAATCAAAGCTGTGGAGTATGAGAAAGCACTTCGAAACCATGGTTGAAATCACTTGCTTGGTATTTGTACGTTGATTGAGTTTGAATCGGAAGCCGTTGGGTTTCTTAGGTCAGTCAGGTTGGCGGTTTGGATTGGTGGTGGATCAGGTTTTTTGTCGGTTTCTGGGGGTTAAAGTCAGAATTCAAGGGAAGGCGAACTTTGATCACGGTAAAGTTATGTGGCGGTTACGGCGGGTGATGTCCACCAACTCAGGAGGAACCCGTTTCGGTTCAACTTGTCGATTCCAATAATATACAAGAATGGCAACCAAGGGGACCTGAAGGGTAAACATTGGTGGTGAAATATCAACCCAACCATTGTTTTCATGGTGGTTGGAACCCGAGCGGGAAGCAAAGAGCTTGCCATGACTAGAAAGTGAAAGAGACAAGCACGCTGAAGTTGGTCACTTGGAGAAAGCAACTCCAGAAGTTACCTTGCTTTGACATTTGTGATCTAATCAGAAGCAGGCCTGCACGCGCTCAGGGCTCATGTGAGCCACATTCAAAACCCGGGTAAGTGAAGGTTGGTAAGGGACGATCCCAGCCATAAATAGCTGCGGCCGCCTTCTGAATTCTTTACATGGTTTTGGGTCGACCCGTTTTGTCCCGGGTTTTGAGCAAGTGACTCATGTGCCTCTTGGCTTGGGAATGGGTCTACCGGGTCGGCTTGCTATGCGCTTCCGGACCAAGGATGGCTTGCCTGGGCGCAGCCGCCGGCGTGTCCACCGCCTTTGGGGCGCCCCTGGGCGGCGTGCTGTTCGCCGTGGAGGAGCTCGGCTCTGTGAGGCGCGGCCTGCGAAGACATTTGCCCATGGGGCATAACCTATGGGGGTGGATGAACACCCATTTACCATCTATGTTGATGTTCTCCAGGGGTATAGGGTTTTGACCCACATCCATTTCAGTCCGGTTTGTAGCGGCTCTAACGTGATACCACCAATTGGAGGGAAGCAAATTGCTATGAGTCTATGAGTATGATGGTTGAAACCATTGTTGGTTGGTATGTAAGTTGGGGAATTGAATCAGTTCGTTGAGTTTCTTAGGTCGGGTAACCCTTAGTTGGTGGTTTGGATTGGTGATTTGGGGATTTGAACCCTGGTTCTTTTAGGAGTAGATGGGAAACCCCTCCTTAGTCACCAACCCACCCCAATCCAAACCACCAATTGGAGAGAAGCTGAACTATTTAAAAGTCGAAAGCACTATGGGGCTGGAATTCATGATGCGATTGAGAGCTGCCTGCGCGTAAACAGGCTGGGTGTGAACTCCCTGAGTCTTGACATTGAGACAAGAAACATTCGTGCTAACTGGTAGGCGGAGAGTTTGGGGGGAGACAGGAGCTACAATGATAATACATGTGTTGACTTCTTTGCAATTGCCAGCAATGGTGTATTAAAATCATATTAATACATATATATATATATATGTACCAGTCCCTGGGCCACGTACCCCCCCCCCCCCCACACTCCCCGGGATAATGCTGGCAATGCTGGGGATGCTGTCCAGTACCGTGCGAGCCCTGCAGCTTCGGTCCCAGACCCCCTTTCACCCCGTGAACCAACACCCCCGCACCCCTCGCAACATCCTACCCTAAACCAAACCACCCTGCAACCCCCCTCCTTAACCCCAACCCTAAGCCTAAATCAACCCAAACCCCAAACCCACCCGAAACCCACCGCAAACCAACCCTGAACCAACCCTGAACCAACCCTGAACCAACCCTAAACCAACCCACCAAGCCTCAACCAACTCCGAACCACACCCCAACCACCCCACCACCCCACCACCCCACCAACCCACCACCCCACCACCCCACCACCCACACCACCCCCACAGGGGGGGGCGGGGTTGGCCCAACCACCCAACCACCCCACCACCCCACCACCCCACCACCCCACCACCCCACCACCCACCCACCCCACCCCCAGGGGGGGGGGGGGGGGGGGTCCACGGCCTGGAACATATATATGTATACACATGCATCTACACAGGATGCATGCACAACAGGCCTCTCACAGCTGGTTGTAGCATCCAGCCCCCTGCACACAACTTGTGCATGCCCGCCTTTCCGCCAGGAGCCTTAGCCAACGAACGCTGCTGCTGGCCTTCCTGGCAGCATTTGCGGCGAGCTTCACACTCAAAGCCCTGACCCTGAGCTGCAATGAGATTTTCTCACCTCCGGAGCTCCTGGATGTTTTTCGTTTTTTTTTGGTGCTTGGACCGTTTTTTTTCGCGGTAAGCGCATGTTTTTCAGACTTTTTTGGGTCGGTCCACTTGGGAAGTGAGTGTTGGGATGTTCGGCCCTGAAGCTTGTCTTGACGACACCTGTATCGAATGCCACGACTCGCAGCTTTCAATTGAGCCACAATCAAGCCCCAGTTTAGGAAGGGATAATCCCAGTCATTAATAGGTGCGGATATTCGACCTTTGAATTATGTTCATTGGTTTGGATGCACCGCTTTTGATTGTGACTCAGTTGGAGGGAAGCAACGCTATGAGTCTGATGGTTGAAACCATTGTTGGTTAGTATTTACGTTGGGCAATCAAATAATTTTGTTGGGTTTCTTAGGTCAGGTAACCCCTAATTGGTGGCTTGGATTGGTGGTTTGGGGATTTGAACCCCTGGTTCTAGTAGAGGGTAAATTGATCCGCTGTTGATCCAAGGAATCTCACGGGAGCCAACAGCCTGACCTTGTTTGCCCTGTCGCTGCCCACGCACACTGCACGCAAGGAGTGGATTGCCTGGGCCACTTGGCTAAAGCGGCACAGGAAAAGCTGGGGAACCAGGTGCTTGTCATTCCAAGATGAACTCAGAAACGGAGCAAAACTGCAAAATTGTTGTTTGACAGCATGCTTGCTGTTGTTAGTCAAGCTGTTGACTTTGCTCGTAACTCACACGATGTGGCCCCTTGTTCTTGCGAAGTTGCGATTGGGTTGCGACTAAGATTGATAATCATCACGTTGGGACGATGTACGTTAGGAACCCGCTTGGTGTCAGAGATCAAGAGGGGTCAGATGAATGTTGATAGCGTGCCACAAGGAAGAGCACAGCTTAGCTGGAGCTTTGGCATTGCTGTTGTTTTGCTTCTCTTGGGCACATTGACAATTAGCCCCGAACCGCCCTGGCCCTACCCCAGAGTTTTCGAAATATGCCAAGGGAGCAGTCACCATTCAGCACATCCTTTCAGAATCACTGGCTCTTTCAGCTCGCCGATGATTTTCAAATTGGTTTTTGTCACGGTGAACTAAGTGTTGTCAGGGCGACCTCATTGATACCCTCGCCGACGTTACTCGTACCCAAGGACATCTTTGCTTTCTATTTTACCAGGGAACCCCATCTAATTTACCTTCAAGGACTGACCTATGCGCCTGAAGCTGCGAACCGAGCGTGGCCAAAGCCCCCGAGGAAATGTTTGCTTTCTTCCTGACGGGGGTCATCGGGGGCCTGGGCGGGGGACTCTTCGTGATGGCCAACATTTGGTGCACCTCGCAGCGCCGCCAGGCCGGGGCTTGCGGCCGGCGATTTTCGCAGACTTAGCACATGGGACAGGGGTTCGGAGCCAGGTTCCTTTAAACGGAACCTACAAAAGTGGCAGTGTCAAGAAGAAAAACCGCCAGGAAATTGATGAACTGTTGGAGGGGAAATACAACAAAGCCTGTTTGGTAGCATGGCCTGGGAGGGGTTTTCTACACCTGAAGGATCAGTTGTAGGTATGTGTCAAAACAGGCCCCTCAAAATGGCTTCGGATTTCCTTTTGGTGTCACTTAAAAAAAATGCCCCAAAAAGTGTTCCCCGCGAAAAACACAGTCCCGTATCCTTTTGAAGGGACCTAGTTGCCATGTTAGCGGGAAGGAAATCAGAGCTCTTGTGCAGCACTTCTAGGGTCTCAAGAAAATTGCCCCAACTAATCCTAGATTTCAACACGGCCAAGACTGAGATGCTAGAAAGCCTCGGACAGCAGAGTTGCAGGCTTACCAGTTCGCTGCTTGCATGGCTGTTAGCAGTAGACAGGCAGGCATTGATTCATTGCCGCGAGCTTCCGCTTGATAGGCGCTGAAGCAAGGGCGTCTCTGGTTTCTGCCAGAGAGCATCGTCTCGGGCAAGCAACGGGGCACACTGAACGTGCTGGAGTGTGACCTGGCCAAATGTGGAGCGCTGAGTGCTGAGTCTCGGCTCCCTGCAGCGACGGAAGGTGGTGCAAGGTACTTGGATGTTCGATTCGCCAAATTAGTAAGTGCTTGGGGGCGTTTTTGACCCACTTATAACAGGGTTACCCCAGTCATGTGCGGGTTGTAACCCAGGTGGCTGGCCAGTTAGCTCGGCCGAACATCCAAGAAGGCTGAAGGATTGTTTCGATTGGCGGCTTCCCCAGCCCAATCAAACCGGTTCAGGTAGATGCAGGTTAAGGGATACTGGAACCTGTTCGTGGCATATGTTTTGGTCTTTTAGTTTTTTGGTTCTGTTCATTTTTACTGGGGGGTCTGCAACAAAAACACAGTGTTTTTTTTGCGACCATACCATACGAGTAGAGATGGATAGTGGAACCTTGTGTGACTTGAAGGGTCTTTGCCGTATGTGGCATGGCTGAAAGGAAGGAACCAGCAACCATGGTGCTCTCGTGCCGAGGTATCTTGATTGCTTTGGTCACCTCCATGCTGAGCTTTCCTTTCACGCGGCTACTGCGGACCCTCTCCACAGAGGCCATACATGCGCTCTTCGAGACCTGCCCCAACGATCTGCCATTCCACCTGGGGCTTTGCGACCCCTCCACCGGCAACTTGTCAAACATGAGCCTGTCGGCCAACATGACGCTCTTTGCGGCGGCCGTGATACGCCTCATACAGACGACCTACACCTTCGGTGCGGCAATTCCCTCTGGGCTGTTCATCCCTTCTTTGCATCTTAGCTGCACGTGCTGTGCCTGTCTCGAGCTGGGTCCCAGCAGCATGAAGGCAAGCAACTACTGGAGAGTGCGAATATCTGCCACTGGATCTCTATGGATCTCTGTGAGATCAGGCAGAAAGTGCATGAACAACTCTGATCTGCTTGCCAAAGGGCAAATTAGTTTACGTGTCCGTTGCTAATCCGATCAGCAAGCACGATGTAGCTTGGCGCGCCTTCAAAACCTGCCTAAATATGGCCGAACCAGTTATGAGTTGAAAACTATTCGTTGGCCTGTTCGCCCGTCCACAGGTATGTGGGCGCCACCTTGGGTCGTTTGATCGGCAACGTCATCAGCACTGTGGCCAGCTCGTTGTCGCCCTTCCCGGTGCACATCGAGCCTGCTGTCTTTGCCATGGTAGGCGCTGGGTTTGCTTGCCATGATCAATGTCCACTGACATACAGGAAGCCATCAGGAAGCTGGTTTGCAAGAGGGAACGGAAATCGATTGCCAAAATTCAAAGCTCTTAGTGCGAGCGTTAAACACTTGAGCTGTGCCAAGATTTGAGTTTCAGGGGGATCATTCAAGTCTACGGCGCAGTCTGGCAAGTCGAGTTAAATTGATTTGTTCGTTGTTGTATAATTGAGTTTGCCTTCTATGCTGGGGTTCCTCTCAAGCTAGCATTGTATATGCAGGTGGGAACAGCCTTGTTGTACAATATGGCATGAAGGGTGGATCCGGTCTGAATTTGCAATACGCCCGTTGAAGGCAACCGACACAAACTGAGACGAGCTCTGACCCTTTGGAGCATGCAGGTGCCATCAGCATGCTGTCCGGCTTTTGCCGCATGACCGTCTCCCTTGTGGTGATCATGTTCGAGCTGACAGGCAACCCGGTGCATGTTGCAATCCTGAAAATTCTGGGAGGTCCAAAGCCACAAGTTAACTGGAAACTTAGTGTAGCTGATGACAACTAGTGCTGCTGTTGATTGGCTCTGGTCACTCTCTCTTTGTGTGTGCTGGCAGCGTGGGGGGCCTGCTTTAGCACGCACGATCCCCGTACACGTGCAAGGTTTCTACGTGGCCGACGAACCCTCTAAAGGCTTCGTCGCCCACGTAGAAAACGTGCACAGCGCCACAGCGAGAGAGCTTCGACAGAGGGTTCATCCCGCCGCCCGCCGATCCTAACCCCGGCCAAAATAAACTAATAATAAAAACAACAAGTTTAAAGAAAGTCTAAAGAAACCATAAAACAGGGGACACAAACAGAAGCAAGTTCAACGAAAGTGCTCTGCGCGAAAGAGAAGAAGTTAATAGCAAGGCTGCCCGAGGCAAGGCTGCGCCCCGCACACCTGCGCAGAGCAAGGGCTGCGCTGGTCAGAGCTCAGCACAGCTTATGTTGAGATGCGTGGTGAAGCCTATGTTGAGACGTGCTACAACTAATAGGTGCAAGTGCCAACCTGACACGAGTTCAGGCACTGGTGGGGCGACAACCCCTGAGACACGCTATGAAGCAAGACTATGTTGTACGCTTGTGGGAAAAGTTTGAAGAGCTTGAGATAGACTGGCAAAAGTATTGGATTCTTATGTTATGGCACGCGTGCGTGTGTGGGCACGCGCACGTGCATACGCACGTGCGTGCATGCCTTCGTGCGTTCGAGCGTGCTTGCGTGTGGCCCACATCAAGGTTTTCGTGCCTGTATGCCATAGCGCGACTTTGCTTTGCGTTTGCGAGCCAAGTCCCGCAGTAGAAGACAGCAAATCGTAAACTCTTCCACATATTGGCGGAATGTCTCGCTTCTGCAGTGGGGAGGTACAGCATGCTAATCTGGGTCGGCTGAGCGCGTGTTTGATTTGTTGGTTTGCCAGTTTGCTTGTCCGTTGTGCCCGTTTGTCCGTCCCTCCAACTGTGTATGCGCTGAGTCTGTTTGTGCCGTGGGTTGCTATCTTGGTTTAGGGTTTGGGCGCAGCGAGTAGGCATGTCAGCATGGCACAGAGTTCAGTCAGATCATGGGTAGGCCCTCCGCCAAGTAGGCAGCTGTGTTGTACCTCGTGGTTTAAGTTGTGAGTACTCGCAAAATATGTCTCTGTCAGAGTGCAGTCGTTCGCAAGCGTAGGCTGCAGCTGCCCATTCTTGAGCCTCAGTAAGAATCTTCATCAGCCGCCTGCCATATTGGGCCGGGAGGTCACAAAAAAAACAACTGGCCTGTTGGAAGAATACGAATCGTGACAAAATGGATAACATTCTTGCGAAGGAAACCTGCACTTCTTTCAGGCGAGCTGAACTACATTGTGCCCTTCATGTGTGCGGTGCTGGCAGCAAAGCTGGTTGGGGACATGATGACTCCATCCATTTACGATGCTCACGCAAAGCTTAACGGCTTCTTGGCCTGGACAGGAGAACTTGGCCCATTCACCTTTTGCCCAGAGCTCATGCGGAACACTTTGTCAGAACTTGGTTCGCCTTGTGGTGGCTCCGCCGCTCCGCTGAATCCTCCAAGGTAACCACAGTGCAAGGAGGTTTGTAGCTGTGTGCCAATCTTTGCGGCTTCCCAAAGCAAAGGCACGCCGTGCTTCCTTGGAGAGGCATAGACAATTTGGCCACCGAGGCTACATCCCGGTCGAGGATCAAGCTGCCATCCGCATCTCGGCAGAACCCAGGTGCAACGGGTCTTTGATCAGGCATGCCGTCTATTTGCTTTACATAGAGCCATGACATAGGGGGCTATTGGATACGTCATTGACTTGGCCATCCAACGCCCAGCTTCAGTTGCATTGGGAACCCCGGATCAATAACCCCCTGCTTGAGTAATAGTCCCCCTCAGTGGCGATTCTTTCCCCGTGTTTGGAGGGGCCAACCTCTGAATAGCACGCACTCAATCTGGGGCATGACCCCTGGCATGAGCTCTGAGCTTGGCAAAGGGGGCGATCTGAGGATTTGATACGGTCCTGGCGGATCTTTGCAAGCCAAGTAGCGGCCTCAGATCCTCAGATCCTCAGAGCTGGAGAGTCCCGAGTGCTTGGTCATGTCCTTGTTGACCCAGAGGCGGCCCAGGCGAGTCGGCGAGTTTGGCCAGACATCGACCCTGGTTGGTATCATCTGCCACCATCCAACTCCGCTTTCACCCAAAACCCGGCCCCCCCCCCCGCAGGCGAATTCGTTTGGCCAGAAATCGAGTTTGGTTTGCCCGGGTCAATCATTTGCCATCATCTCTTTTCCCAAAAGGACGGGTATGCTCAGGCAGCTCCTACTTCAGCTCCGTGAAAGCTTTTGTGGAGGCCCTAGGTGTGCCCGAGTCTGACGTGGCGGTGCTCACACCCCAGGCCGGATAGAAGTGGGCTTGATGTCGGCGTGGGCGAGTGGGCGCCGAGCAAAGAGAGTGCTTAAAGGGGAAGGTACGTCAGGTAAGTGGTTAGTAAACGTAGCTATAACCTTAGGAGACTCATAAGCTGGCTTCTGTGGGCTTTAGCCATGGTGATTACCTGATTAAGTACAATGTCCCTTTAAGTACTGCCATTCAGAAAACCAAGTCGTGAGTCGTGACTGTTGAAACGCAAGTATCGCAGGCCGTTTGCGCTCGAGTTGCTTTTCAGTGCCCCCGTCAGACCTTGGCCAGTTGCACCAATTTCCCTTGGGCCAGCGAATTGATTTGAAATTATTTTGGGGTTGTCATCTCGAAACGAGGCTCTAGGTGTGTTTTGTTGGACATTCTGTTGGAACCAACCGTATTGTGATATTGACGGCCCCTTTGTGCGACGCATGTTGGACACGAGCCTCCAGCAAATTTATTTGTGGAGCCTAGCAGGTATGTCGGGCTGCAAATATGTTTGAAGCTGGACATTTTGTTTGACTGCAATCTTTCGCTGAGAGGCTCCGCTGCTCACGGCGTACTGCGGCTTGGCTAAGATGCTGATTGGCCTCGGCGGATGTGCCGATTCGGCCTCAAATATTTTCCATTTGCTGAAATGAATGTGCTTTTGTTTTCCGCTGTTAGTAGGAATCTGTCACTACTGGATTTTTTTTCCGGGTGGCTTAAGCAAATGGAAGATCTTCATGTTTGAACTGGGCCTGTGGCGTAGCGTTTTTGGATGTGGTAGCGGACACTGCTCAAGATTCATCTCTGACACAGTGAAGATTCAAGCACGACACTGTTGATGCGGCAAAAAGTGTCTATACTTTGTGTGTATACATTTGCACAACTGTGCCACCCAACCCCAACTCACTTAGTCTAACAACTGGACACAGAGCGTCACGCTCAACCTTGAGGCTTGCTTGGACATCTTCCAGCTTGTAAGAATAGCGCCTCTTCAGTTGAATCCGACTCTCGGTTTTGTTTCGGCTCAGTAGCTTCGCATTTGGTATCGGTGCAGTCTGTGCTTGTCCCGATTTCTTCGAGGTCCCTGCAACATTGTGCTGTTCCCTCGAAGCTTCCTGCTATTCTGCCATACCTTGCTTCATTGGCATTGACTCGACGAGTTTGCGTTTGTCTTCACGCAGGGTTTCCACCAATCATGAGGTTGGCAGGAGAAACTGGGATCTAACTTCAGAGCCACTGCGTGCATTCCTGCAAGAGACAAGAGACTATTGGGAGAAGCCACCTACCAACCGGTGCAGATCTTCATCCACCGTAGTGGGGCTCAACATGGAGACCTGTATGGTTATTGAAATGGCTTTGCCTCTCAATAGGGAACTTTCTATCGGGTGGCTTCCCCTTATGCGTTTGCTTCAAGACACAACCCGAACAACAACCAGAATGTGAGGACATACGATATAATTCTATATTGGCATATATCAACCAATATCCAGCCACTACATGGATATTTACCCTTGGAGGCATTCATTTTTTTTGCGGATAGCGGAAAGCCTGGCTTTCTCTGCGCAGGGAAGTCCATTTTGGGTTGGTTTAAAAGCAAAGCAAGAAGAAAAGCATCATTTTGGAGATCCCCCAAACAAAAGACACGCCCATATGGATCCGTAACAGGGGATTTCTCACATATTCCAGGTGCATTTCAGCACAAGCCGGAGCTGCAGTACTGCATTTGCGCTGAAAGCCGGCGATCGGGAAGGAGCCTTTCCGGGAGGAAGAGTGAAGAGCTTGGATCGAAGGTTTGGATGTAGGCGTAATTTGAATGGGTCCCGGAGCCGATATGCCCTGATTAGAAACCTCTGGTTCATCAGCAGGGCCCTTTTAGCGCTTTGAGTATCTTTGAGTCTTAGAGTGATTCCTGTATGTGTTTTTTTTCCTGGGTTCCCTTTAGATCAGCTTCCTTGGTTGTTAGGCGGGGTTTCATGTCCAACCACTTGTGAGGTGGCTCCCTCTTATGTTCATATGGTCATGGGGCATGGGTCAAAGTTAAACCACTAGACCGCAGGCCATGGGTCCATGTGTCCACTTACCAGGGTTGCATTTTGGGTACCTACTGTGGATGGATGAAATCTTGCACCACCTAAGAATCCCTCAAATGATGATGTCCCTGTAAATACCATCAAACAATGGCTTTAAAGTGGTGCAGGATTTCGTCCATCCACAGTATGTTTGACCCACAGCTATGTCGCGTTGTTAAGATTCCACCTGCCAATTGTTGGGCACTGCCCACGCAGGTTACTGGCGTTTGACATAGATAGTTCAGCGCGAAGTGGTCCGCTGAGCAGATTTGTCGTTCATGGTGATCTCATGTCGGGAAGATTGAGATCAAACTCAACATTCCCGACCGCGGCTCAAACAAATATGACCGCCGGCGTTTGTTTCGCCCTAAAAGCATTTTGTCACGCCAACGCCAGTCTCGGCCCGAGCGCCTCCCAGACGGTGGGACGGGGTCAGCTGATCGCCGGGTGTTTCGCTCATGGATTCGCCCACTTGGATGGAGAAGCCGGTGCCCATGAGCCGATGGTCTGGCATCTTGGCACCGGCTGCAGCTGAGATGGAGGCCTATGGTGATTTGGGCTACATGCAGATCGTGCCCTTCGGTGGCCCCCTCCTCTGCCCGCCCGAGCTGTTGTCTACTTCATGCTCCATCACTGTGTACAACATCATGATCCACCAGCACGACGGCATCCTTGTTGCTCACCTCCTGGAGGACACGCAGTGGTTTGAACACGAGCAGCCCCACATCGCGCACTTCCGGCGGATGAAGGAGGTCTGTGCTGGCATGGGTGGCATTGCCATTGGATCTCGCCACACAGGCGTACAATCGGTCGCCCACCTGGACCAGAACGAGCTAGCCTGCTCCCAGCTTCGAGCAAATGGTGCGAACAACGTGATCAGGGGCAATGTCTGTGACAACGCCCACATCGCGCAACTACATGCTGCAGGAGGACCTCAACCTGCAATTCTGGCGGCTGGCTTCCCGTGCCAACCATACTCTCGACAGGGAGATCAACGTGGAGAAAGAGATCCCAGATCAGCGGTCTTTGGGGCCACCTTGAAGGCCGCATGGCTCACCCAAGCTTCGGCGGTCATCCTGGAATGCGTTGCCACGGTCCAGAACCACAGCTTCATCATGGACAACCTCAACTACCTAGCTGGTCTCAAGAACTGGCAGGTGAAGACCACCATCCTCTCGCTGCATCACCAATGGCCAGCGCGCAGAGACAGGTGGTGGGCGATTCTCGCTCCATCCACCTTCAACCTGGAGAGCTTTCAAGCCTGGCCCAATGCCAACATTCTCACAACTGTGGAGCACGTGATTCCTAGCTGGCCAATGTGGACGAAGGAGGAGGAGCAGGCACTCCTGCTCACCGATCGCGAGCTTGATCTCTACACCAACCCGGTTTTTGGTGAGGAGCTTCGTCTACTACAAGTTTCAGCTCCTGCTCCAACGATCCTCCACTCCTATGGGAACGCGCTCTCGAAGTGCCCATGTGGCTGCCGCAGCCAATCCTTCTGCATGGATCGCCTTCTTCAGCAAGGCCTTCGTGGCTACTACGTGCGATCTCTCATCCACGGAGCACCCAGGTTCCTCCACACCAAAGAGGCAGCCCTTCTTCACACGGTTCCACAAGGCATCAAGTATGTCGGGCAACCCCGTGATGGACTTTGTCTCCTCGGACAGGTGGCTGCACCGCTACAAGCCCTCTGGGTTGTATCACATCTTGTGAGAGCTGTGCAGGAGGCCTGTTGCTGGACGCCACTCTGCAACCCCGTTGACCTCATCACCCAATACAAGGAAACCCTCCTACTTGAACGACACCACCTTTGGATCACAGAGGAGTCACATGCCACTAGGCACATCCACATTCTCGACAATCACCAGCTCTACATCAACGTCCTTCGTGAGGGACACCAACAAGTACATGATCTACTTGCTGCAGAAGCTCAACTTCATGGAGAGCAATCCATCTCGCTTTGGGATGGCCACATCAGAGTTCCGCTGCAGGCCACGCTTCAGACGCAAGGCAGGTATGGTCCATACCGTCTGCATCGGGAACCACAATACACGGCTCAAGGCCACCATGGCCCTGGACTTGGGGACGCACACATTGAAGGAGAGCTTCGCACCATTTCGCACCACCACGGTGAACTCAATGGAGATCCTATTCACTTCCTGCCACCGCTTCTGAGCTCGTTCTTCGCTCAACAACCTGAACTCCCTGCTGGACATGAACTTTGGCAACAGATCCCTGACCGCACCTGCCCACTCTTTGCCATCTACGCCTACGATGACCACTGGGCAACTCTTGCCTGTTTCCCGCAAGAAGGGGGCTTTCATGCTCTTCTACTTGATGGGCTGCCTGGACGTGGATTGCAAGGCGGACTTCACCTTGTCAAAACTATTGCCAATGCCTGGCAAACAACGTGCCTCTCCATCACCCCCATCAACCACTACCGACAGGAGGACGACTTCACTTGTGGCACCATTGCCCTTGCTCACCTTGCAACATGCCTGGACCTCTTCATCTACGACTCCATCTTCGATGCCCATTTTCGCATCCTCTCACAACATGGAGGACCCACTGAGCACACTGCTCCCACTGGTCCAGCAACCACCGACAGCACAATCCTTGAACAACTCATCCCACTCCTTGTCGACAAAGGAGTACCTCCTGACCGAGCACATGACCGTGCTCTCCTGGCCACTCGCAAGCTGGGTACCAAGGACCTCCAAGCCTCGCTCAACAGCAAGAACCCTTGGGCAGCTCTCAAAAGCCTTGCGTCACAACCTGGCAACAACTTCCTGTGGCTACGTCATGAAGAGCTCATGCAGAAGGTCAAAGCAAAAGGCGAGCAGCGCTTTGGCATTGAACCAAGGAAGAAAGGCAAAGCTACTTCCTCGACACCGAAGCCACCACTTCAAGTATGCCCTGGTGATCTGCAGATCATCTCCGGCTCCTTCCTTGCTGAAGACGGTACACACATACCGCACATTTGCTTTGACCGCATCGGCAAGCGCGCGGGCCTTGCCTTTGCCACGGTTGCAGAGATGGTTCCTTACCTCAAAGATGACCAACCACTCTATGATGGCCCTCTCGCAGTCTTGACAACCACCTGCGTTCCACAGGAGCAAATTGGCCTCTTGCCGGTGGAGCATCTCGTCTACCCAGCCATGCACCAACCCACTCAGGAACCAGTCTTGGTGCAAGGCAGCCTCATCCAACTCGGGCAAGTTCGGGTCAATCGCGAGCAGCACAAGAATCGTCCCAGCATTGTCTCCACCGACACCTCCACCCTCAAGCTACAGGTCTTTCGGGACCAATGGCCTGGAGACTGGAGCGACTTTGGTGCTGGACCTATGAAAGCAGTACTGCAACAACAACCAGTGCTCACTCTCTGCAAAAGCGTTGCCTGCGGTGAAGCATGTCCTCGCTACCACATGCCGGTAGATGAGGAACAGATCAACGCCATCATCATGGACCTCTGGAACAGACAGTGGACCAACCAACGAGGCAATAGAGCCACAAGTGACACTGCCACCACCTGGAGTGCCTCGATTCGAGTCCCGACCTTCGCGGCAGACACCATCATCAGCTGCTCAGGTTCGTTTGGGATCTACTTTGACCCTCGTGACAGCTCAGGCAGATCACCCTCGGAGGCCTATGGCATCGTTTGGCTCAATGGCATCTCCCTTCAGGAGGCCATGCACAAGAAGAAAACCACGGACAAGGCCATTGCCATCACCCGATTCCAGGATCGCTATGGGATCCGCTTCCCACACACCGCGCTTCCTGAAGCGCACCAGAAGCTCAAGCCGGACGAACAATATCTCGAAGTCAAGATCGTGGACATCTACACACTTCACCCGCTTCCACGAGGAACACAACGCAATGGCCTGATCAAAACTCTGCGATCCTGGGCATGGAAAGCACGACCACTTCAACCTGCTCGTGGTGATGCCGCTGGGGCTGCCTGGGAAGTCGGTGCTGAACACCCTCCTCCTCAATTCGTCATGCAGAGCACCCACGGTGATGTCACTATCACCAAGCTACGCTCCGCTAAGCAGGACGCTCATGCCCAACCAGTTGTCGCCTCCAGCAAAACGCAGCAGTTCCTGAGAGGACAAATCACCTCAAAAACCACCACCACAGATCCATGGACCACTGGCCCTGACCCTTGGGCGAGCTGGACACAGAAGAGTTCAGGTGCTTCCTCATCTGTCCCCACAACAGACAAGATCCAGCAGGTCGAACAACGCCTTCGCACGGACATCCAGTCCACCATACGCAAAGAGCTCGAGGACTTTCAGTGGAATGGCCACCAGGACATGGACACTGGTGACATGAAGCCCACCAACTCAGACAACCGCATTCAGCAGCTCGAGGCCAATGTTGCCGAACTCAAGCACCACCACATTCGCTACGAACAATGGTTCAATGATGCCGCTGCAGCCAACCAGCACACGCAGGTTCAACTGCAGGAGCTTGCCCACACCGTTCAAAACCAGCAGTCGGAGCTCACCACACTGGGGCAGCACGTCTCTCAACAGGGCGTTCATCTTCGTGAAGACATGGCCAAAGGCTTCGCCAATCTTGAGGGACTTCTGCAAAAGAAGCATCGGACAGAGTGACTAGGTCGCCCCGGGCTTGGGCATGGCGCATCCCAAGTGCTTTCTCTCCCCAGGCGCCACCTTCGCAACCTCTTCCACCTCCTCTTGACCTTCCAATTGGTCATCATGACCGCAGGACAGCATGCCTGTGGGAGCTGCCCTGCATCCGCTCACCCTGATCCCCTCGCACCCTCTGTCTGCGACAATACTCAATGGACTCCCTGGCATTTGCCCCTGGATTCAATGGTCGATTGTGGGAACGTCGATCTTGAGCTCTACGGCATGCCACACTGGTCCACATCGATGCACTCCGTGCCGAGACTGGAGCCACGGACTTTTTGTCCAATTAGACCTGCCAGCGAGTATCTTGCCTTTCTCCTCCTGCACAGCGCGGCATACCGCGAACCAAGGTCGGATACTCACTGGCATGGGACCACTCGTCGAATTGGGGAGGCTTCAAATCCAGGACCTCTCATCAACATTGGCACCACTAACCCAAGCGGACTCATCAACAAGGTTGACTATGTTCTGGACCTCCCGCATGGCATCTGGAACATCGCGGAGACACATCTTGCTCAGCCTTCGATGAAGTCCTTTCACGGGCAGCTACAAGCAAAGGCGCACAACGCACACCGGCGACTCAGAGCAGTGTATGGCTCGCCTATCACAACCAATCCCCGCTCGCAAACCGCTGGGACCTGGTCCGGGGTGATGCAACTCTCGGACGTGCCCGCCACCCAGCTACTGCTTCCGTGGCCCAACGGAGAATACACCCTTGGACGGGCCATGACTACCACCTTTGCGGTGGGTCACAACAGGATCCTTGGGGCGTGCATCTACGGATGGCCCACCTCGCCGTCATGGCCGGCGGCAGCATCAGCAACCAACTCCATGCTCTCCAATCTCACCAAGGAGATCGTTGTCAACAGCTCTGGCTATCGCTTCATTGCTGGGGACTACAACCACGACATGCTGCCTGAAACCCTCATTTGGGAGGCTGCCGGATGGATTGAAATCCAACAGCTGCAGCAGCACATCACGGCTCAGCCACCACATCTCACGTATAGAGGGATTTCACGCCCCGACAGGATCTACGTTTCTCCGGAGCTCGCTGCTGTCTTCATCCACACCTCCTTTCAGCAATGCTTCGCAGACCATGGGGCGCTTTGGGCAACCTTCCAGCTGCCTGACCACCTGGCTACCAAGTGGACTTGGCCTATGCCCAGCCTCATCCGTTGGGATGAAATACGCAAGCCTGAGTATCACGCGGAGACCTACACTCCACCTGCCTTCGACCCACATGACACCACCACTAGTTATGCTGCACTTTGCACAGCATTTGAAGGCTCAGTTGATGCTCATCTACGACAACTCCATGGCCGTGGACTTCCTCCGACCTGTCTCGGCCGCGGCAAACAACTACATCGTCAGCGGCAAGTACTACATGGACCACGGGCTAAGCCGAGTCGCGCTGGTGAAGTTCAACTTACATCGGGACTTCTCTGTAGAACCGTCCTCCGATGGTTCAAACAGCTCCGACGAATACAAAGCCTTCTCCACAACCTCAAGGCCAATCACGATGATGCCACCCACCAACTATACAGAGTCGAGTGCTGGCAGGCTATTCGCAAAGCTACTGGATTCACACCAGACTTCACTCAATGGTGGGCTACAAGACCACATCGATACCAAGGTTCACCTCACACACTACCAGACTTTTGCCCATCCACTGACCTTGCGGACCTCATCTACCACGACTTCCAAGCCAACTTTCGTGCACTTGAGAGTTGGAATCTTCGACAGAAGAGCAAGTGCGCGAGGGCCAAAGTTCAACAATTTCAGCATCTTGCCTTCAAGTCCATCAGAGATACCAGCAAACCTGCCATTGACTGGCTTCAGACCTGGTCTACGGCAACCATCATCGCGGTCTCAGAGGATGGCAACCAGATTCTCACCGACCGGGACATTGAAGTTGGACATCTCAATACTTGCCGCATCAATGAGGTACCGGCCCTTGTCTGTGGAATTGGCCCGTGCACATACCAGGTCGATGACACCGACATCCTTCTCGTTCCCGGACAGCACCTGCAATGTAACCGTCACCTCACCATGGAGGACGAAATCCACCAGGAACTCACCAACTTTTGGACAACCAGGTGGAACACACTCGCCGAGCTCCCCGCTGAAGCTTGGAATAGATTCACGGCTTTCACTCGGGCCTATGTCCCGGCGGGTTGCCTTGCTCTACCTGACCTGCAACTTCACACATGGGAAGCTGCCCTCAATCACTTCAGTGAGCGCTCTGCAAGAGGACCTGATGGCATTCATGCCGCAGATCTCAAAGCCATGCCCTCACCTTTCAAAGCAGTGCTTCTGGATCATTTTCGAGGCATCGAAGCGGGAGCCCCCTGGCCGGAGCAACTTCTACAGGGCCTTGCCACTGGAATCGCCAAGGTTCACGATGCCACCAATGTCGATCACTTCAGACCCATTGTGGTGTTGAACATGACTTATCGGGCGTGGTCCTCGATCAGGTCTCGACAGATCCTCAAGCTCCTGGAACCCCTGCTGGACTTCCCTTCCTTTGGCTTCCTTCCCACCAGGGAGACCAAGCAAATCTGGCTCCCATTGCAGGGCCTCATTGAGCTTTCATCACAACAGCACCATTCCCTACTTGGCCACGTTGCAGACATCTGCAAAGCCTTCAACTGTCTTCCACGCCGACACGTACAAGCTCTTGCTCTCCACATTGGTCTACCACGTAATCTGGTTGGCGCTTGGCATCGCTTTCTTGGAGGCCTGCACCGACACTTTCGGGTACGCGATACTGTTGGACCACCCATCTCCAGCAACAACGGATACCCGGAAGGCTTCGGCATGAGCTGCCTCGCGATGGTCATTGTGAGTTGGTGCTACCACACCTATCAATCGATCTACGCGCCGAACTCCATTGCGCTCTCCTATGTGGACAACCTCGAGCAGGTTGCCAGCAACATTGGGGACCTCATGACCTCGATCATCACTCAGGACTCCTTCATGGAGCTCTTTCAGCTTGCCACAGATCACAACAAGACCTATGCCTGGGCTCTCCAAGCAAGAGATCGCTCCTTCCTTCAACAACTTCGCCTTGAAGTGGTCGATCAAGCGAAAGACCTTGGTGGCCTAATGACCTATGGACGCCAACGACGTACTGCCTGTCATGAAGATCTCCTTCGGCAAGTGAAGCCCTGCTGGTCACAGCTGCAAAGGGCCAACTCTCCGGAACCATGCAAGCAGCGGGTCATCTACCAGGCTTTGTGGCCCAAGATCTTTCACTCGGCCTCCATCTCGGACCTGGGCATTCAACACATCAAGCAGCTCAGGACCAAGGCGGTTCGCGCACTTGGACACGGACGTGCAGGCGCGGCTCCGGCGCTACGGCTTGGACTTCTTTCCAATCGCACCCTTCTGGATCCTGGCTTCTACCAGCTATGGCACATCGTACAAGATTTCAAACGTGTCCTGAGCAAGACACCTTCCACGTTGGAACATTGGCAGTACTACATGGAGGCCTACGACGGCACACTGGGAGCAGGACCATTCTCTACCATTCTTCGACAACTCCACCAAATCGCGTGGCGGGTTACTACTCCACCTCTACTTGTTGATCACGACAACATCACCTACAACCTTCTCCTCATCTCGCACCAGCAGCTCTTCCATGCCCTCGAGGATGGATGGCATCAATATCTTGCTCGGGGAGTACAACACCGGAAGGACTACACTGACTTGGACGGCATCAATGGCGCCCTCTGCAGAAGCTCACTCAAGGGCCTCACTGCCCTGGAAACAGCTACCATCAATGCGCAGCGAGAAGGAGCCTTCTTCACTGCGAGTGCCCATCGAAAGTACGACTGCCTTTGCTCCGGCACCTGCCGACACTGTGGAGAGGAGGACACGATCACACACAGGTGCCTTCAATGTCCTGCACTCGCTGATGTACGGCACACACATCATGTTGCTGTAAGGCTTTGGCACGATTCACCCGTTTGTCTACGGGAAAGACTCCTGCCACCAAGAAACCTCTACCATGCCCAGATCAAGGAGGCGCTCCAGAACATTCCCAACCGCTGTGAACAATTCGAATTTCTCGCTGAGGGTGCTGAGGAAGTTCACATTTTCACAGATGGTTCATGTACCTGTCCCACAACAACGGTTACCAAGCTAGCAGCGTGGTCCGCCATCTCTGCCACCCACGGAAGAACCATAGCAGCTGGCCCATTGGGAGGAATCCTGCAATCCAGCAACCGGGCAGAACTCCAAGCAATCATCACCTCGGTTCACTGGCTACTTCGTTGTCACCTACGCGGACATGTTTGGTCAGATTCCTCCTATGCCGTCACCGGCACTTGGAGGATACTTGCGGACCCAACCGACCTTCCGCGCAGCAATGGTGATCTATGGCAGTGCCTTCGGGACGCCTGTGATCTACTTCAGCCTGGTCAACTCCGAGTTTATCACCTCGCAAGTCATCAAGACCCCTTGGACTGCAACGACCCTGCTGATGCATGGACTGCAATGTGGAATGAGCAAGCCGATGTCGTCGCAAAGTTCTATAATCAACATCGGGGTCGAGACTTTGCCGGGCTGTGGGACAAGTACCAAGCCGCTGAGGCCGACATGAACCTCCGCATGCACAAACTACTCCGCTTTCACCTTGAGGTTGCTGAACGCTTTCGCCTCCCTGCAGGCCATGAAGATCCTGATCCAGACTCAGTTGAGTCGCAGCCCCCTGAGCCGGCCTTTTTGATCGTAAGGCCCAACGTGATTGACTCCTGGACCGAGTGGGTCCCTCCTGATTTCGTGCACACCTCTCAAGGCCAGCAGATTGCTGCCGTTTTTGGGCCTGTCTTCACTACACAGGTCGTAGAGTGGCTGACAAAACAGCACTTGCACTCTGATTTTGCAATCCATTTTTCATGGCTTGAACTCGTTGCGATTCTTCGTCATGATGGCATCCATTTTCCGGTTCGGGTTGCTTCAAGCCATGGAGAAAGGTGGATGGATGCGACAACGCATTCATCGTACGCACTCGCACCGCCCACCGTTGCCTTGGACCTTAGACTCACTCGAGCCTTTTTTCGCGCTGTTGCGGCCACGCTTCAGCTGAGCATCGGTGAGGTACGGGGTTTAAACCTCGCCCAGCTTCGAGTCAGTCCACCTCAATCGGGACTGACACTTTCTCTTACTGCGAATGCAGTTCACTTTGCGGAAAATGCCATCAGAGCATTCACAAGCTCCCGCCCGATCAGGGTCACCAATGACCTTGCTCGACCTTTTAGGTCCATCTAGGATGACCGACTGAACCTGCGCGCCACACTGCTGCCGCTGTGTGCGCGCCCGCAAGGATGTGAGGATGTCACGCCAACGCCAAAAAACGTGTGTTTTGGCCAACGCCCAATATTTTTGACCCGGAAAGTCCAGGCATGTCCTTTCTTTGTAACCATGGTCTGCAGCCTTTGTTTTCCACCAATTTGTCTAAAAGGGGCCCCGCAATAGCTGGATTCCACGCTGAGGAACCTGAGTTTTGGCAAAAAGTCAAAGCCCCCCGTCATATCAATTTAGGACAAACTGGAATCGGGGGAGAGGGATGACCCCTCAAATTTCACTACTGGTTCCATGTTCCCTTGTATGGGGAAGACTGGAAAGATGGTGAATTGGATCCCTAACCCCACCCCCTCCCCTCTATAGGGGGGTATCCCCCCATGGTTGTTGTTGGGAAACATTTTACACTTTTGCTTCTTGTGGCTTAGTGGTTGAAATCCAACCACTTGACTGCTAACCTTTAAAATTTAAATTGTTGCTCCCTTTCCAACGTCAATCAAGCCGCTGATTTTGTTGCCAGCCTTCTGCAAGGCTCCTTAAAAGATACATTTTGCAACCATTTGAATCATGTCGCTTTTTCAACACCAAGATAAAGTTGGAAACCACCATTTACAAGTTGCAATGTTCAGGTGTATTCACTGTAAGGATCCCATGGGTGGCTCTTCTTTTCTTCCCGTGAATCCCTTTTTGGTTGGCTTTAAGGGGAAACCCAAAAAGAGAACTTCTACGACTTTGGGGGGTCCCATCAGTTCTGCTTTTTCCCCGCCCCCCCGTTACCCCCCGTTACCGGATCCCGGATCGATCCCAGCCTAAGCCTTCTGCTCAGCTCGCGAGGTTCAGCTACATCTCGCGCTCGGACTTCGAGAAGGCGCTCTCAGTCTCCAACTTCCCGCTGTCCAGAGCCACGCAGGAGGCGCGCGGTGGGAGCGGAAAACGGGACAAGGAGTGAGAGGAACCCCCAGAAATCCGGGTTTCTTAGGCTGTTAGAGGTGTTTTTTTTCTGGCCGTTTTAGATATGTTAGCCCTTTGTATCTTTTTGTTTGGTTGGTTTAGTGGTTGAGTTTCTGAATTTAACAAATGAGTTGAACTTTTTGGCAGGGGATCTGAGGGCGGCCCAGAAGCGACAACCAATGGTTGCTTCTTTTTTTTAAGGTTGGACCTCCAAAATGAGAGTTTCACCATTTTGGTTTCCCTCCAAAACCCACCGAAAGAGGGACCCGAATTTGAAGCTGTGAAAACTTTGAACTATTCGACGAAAAGGGGTGTATGGGTAGTCAGAATGATGGGTCAAGCAGGAAACACCGTGACTTTGCAGGAGTGGTACTCCTGGGAATTGCTTTGCACTGCCTATTGATTCAAAGTGTGTAAGCGGGAACACGAGTGGCTGCGTAATTTTGCAGAACACAGGCAAACCAAAATCAACAAAGTGGTTGCTGGAACTCAAGAGGCAGCAGCCACCCATGCACATCTTTGTTTGTATATCTGGAAGAATTTGCCTTGGGCCATGGCAGTTTGAAATGACCACCGCTCCGGCGCATGCATTGCACTATTGACTTGTTTGTCAATTCAGCTGTCCAATTGTGTCACGCGTCCAAAATATCTTTCAGGGGCCATTGTCCTCAGGACTACCAAGTGCATCGAGACTTCGATGACGGCCAGGAACCTGCGTGTGGTATACTCAGGCGAAGCAGGGCAGGGAAGCATAGGTGCCTCACTTACAAGAGATTGTCGCGGCCAGCACAAAAACAACTATCCCGCATTTGTTGTCGTTCGTTGTTGGGAAACCAGCAGCAAGAATGCTCCGCCAAGATGCGTACCGTGCAGCACTTCCAGACATTGTGCTTCAGCTTCAAATGCTCGTGGCAGGTTCTGGGGCAGGTCGGTCACCCAGCAGCAAAACAGGCGCGGCCTGAGAAGTCCGGCTTCCTTCGGTTTTCAGCGAAACGCAAAGTCGAGGCCATTTGATCAGCCTGAACAAGTTTTCTGGATCAATTTTTGGCACGTAGACACCCATGACAAGCACGCATAGCATGACAACGATAGTTCTTGAGTTTGTATTTTGCAAGGATGAAGAAACGGTCCCCGGGTCCCATCTGCTGTTTGATTTGCTCTTTGTTTGGTGGCGCGTTTTGGTTCAGCAAACCCACTTTTTGAAGTGGATGCCGAACTACTGCTAGCTTAGTGCGTAGGTGTCAAGTTGCTGTAGTGCAGACTTGCTCGCTCCTGCATCAGCCTATTGCCGGCGGCAACTTATCAACACGCTGCCTCGATTTCTCCGGCGGGTTATTTGTGCAGCGGCTGAGTTGCTTTGAGCAGTGGCTGTTCGAAGACCCCACTGACTTCGTTAGAACTAGAGCATTCCCCCATACACAATTGTTGTCCAGCTCTATGTAGCAGAGCTTTGCTTCAACATTTCCTAGACAATCGGATAATTGAACCTCCTTGTACAAGTCCGAAGTCTCAGCGAGATACTCTCTGCAGGCCCGCCGTGGTAGTGGGTGCATCCACAGTCACTGATCCCGTTGAGATGCAGCGTTTCGCGGATGCTCGGCTGAAAGCGGCACGATTTCTCGAGATCCGACAGCACAGCCGGGGCATCGAATGGGCACTTAGGACCAAAGCCCCGAAGCAGAAGACGATGGCGATGCTTGGCGGTGATGGCGCAGGCACCGCATTTTTGCTTACGGCTTGTAGTTGAAGCCGCAGCGGTCGCCGGAAGCTGTTCAAGGCCCCGATGGGCGACTAGAACACAAGCTAAATGGGGATCCCAAGGACTCAGGTTTAGGCCTTGGGCCATTGGAACACCTGTATAATGTACACATGGTATATATGAAATTTTATACATACATATACACATATTTGTACATTGATCCCCCATGGACCTCTAGAAAACCTAGTTGCTCCGGAAGTGTGACTAGTTTCATGCCATCTCACGCGTATAGGGCAGAGGTTAAGCCGAGAAAGCGGAACCAGTTGCCAGGTGAAGACGCGCTGCTCAGTGGCGCAAAGCGCCCAGATAACGACCTCTCTGGCATGGCCAGAACAAAAAGAGTGTCCGACGGCTGGCTCGGAGTACTCAAATTTGAAGAGCAATGTCAGCCACAACAAGTTCACAGTGTGCATGACAGAGATGAGCACGCTTCTTCTTGAGGGTAGCCCATTTCTGGCACCATGTTAGGGGGGGTCCCCCGCGGACCCCAAGAACAGGCACCCGGATATGTTTTCCTTGCCATTCGCTGGTCGCTGGACTTCCCAATTTCGTGACGCCCTTGTTTTTGGCCCTTGGGAAACCTCGGCCAGGTGTACCTGGAGCAGAGCATCGGAGCCTCCGTGCCGCTCTTCTGGCGCCCGCAGCTCAGTTACGTCGAATCGAAGCTTTTCGTCCGGTTGGGGCTGGAGGGACAGCAACTTGTGGCAGGAAAGTGATGCCAGCGAATCGTCGGGTGTTTCTTTGACTTTTCGTTGCTTTTGGTTGGTTTAGGGGTTGGGTTCCATTTCACCCACGAAAAGTTACACTAGCAGGGGGTCTGAGACACTCAAAGCCTCTCGTTCTGGGGTCCCCTCAAAAAATGACACACCCATTTTGAGACCCCTCCTCCGCCTTGGTCGGAGGCGCTGCCCGGTTGGAATACTCTTTGGCTCTTCCCAGCGACACGGAGATGGTGGCCATCCGCGTGGACGCGGAGCCACGGCTCACGAGTCTGCGTCTTTTGGAAAAATCGGACCCCCCGCCAAAGAAACACCCAACACATAAATAGTGTGCCTCGAAACGGGTGTGTCGTTTTTTACTTCCATTTCGTTAAGAATCCCCTGTTGGTTTTAAAGGGAATCTATCACTACTGGAAATCTGTTAGTTTTCTCCAGGGGACTTAAGCAAATGGAGGTGTAGGAGACCCCCCCCCCCCAAAACGATGGTTTTCCGTTGGCTTCCCTTAAAAACTATCCAACATCGGCTACCTTAACAAAGACACCCCCAGATTTTAATGAGGGCCCCACAAAATGAGGGGGAGTTGTCATCAGGGTTTCCTTCATTTTCCCTTTGCAACCTCCAAAAGTTGCAGTTTCAAGAGAAACCACCAGTAAATTGCAACTTGAAGGGGAAATCCAGTGACCTCTAAAAATGGGGAGAGTTTTCCTCGGCGGCTGTACCCTCTAGAAAGAATAGAGACCCATGACACAATCAATAGGTGTCCTGAAGCTCTTGGCGTGTTGATCCATGATAAAAGAAGCTTGCTTTTCTAAGCTGGTGTTCAGTAGGGAATGACCCAGGCTGTTGTCAATGAACCTATCAATTCCCTTAAAGGAAACCATATGGGATGGTTTATCGGGGTCATTCAGGAGGGCCAAATCAACCGGCCGAAAATCGTTTGGGGTAGCCTTGGCAAAAGCACGTTCTACAAGTTTTACCAGTGACTCGAAGTGCAGCAAGCAATATGGCTGTGGGTCAAAAATGGGTACCCAAATTAGAATCCTGGCAAATGGAATTAAGGACTCAAATCTGCGGTCCCCTGGTAGGTTTATTTTGACCCATACCCTAATCATGATCTGGGATTTTCTTGGCTTCACCCCGACCGCTAAGCCGCCGCGGAGCCGCTACTCAGGAGACGAAAGGAGCCTTGGCTTTGAGGGTACCTTTGCGAGGGTCTGGTGCCCGGCTGGTCACTGGATTTCATGCAAATGACTCAAAGGGACGCTCAGGTTTAATTGGTGGTTGGATTTGTGTGGGGATTTGAACCGGTGGCTTTTGTAGAAATGGAAAGCCGCCTTCAACCACCAAGCTACCAATCCAAACCACCAATTGGAGGCGCTTGCTGAGATATGAGTAAGTTGCCCGCGTACTTCTTGCCAACAGTGTTTTCTGGTGCTCAACTGCCCTTTCTTGGTGGACTGGGTCCCTGAGTAGTGCCCTTTCACCCTGTTTTGGGGGCGGGTTCCCCTACTAAAACAGACTATAGAAAAAAGGGTACACTCCCGTCCATAATCTCAGAACTACAACAAGCTTCTTTTTGTTGGGGGGTTCCAGGTTAGCAGAAGCCCTTCGGGTGACCCAAGTGCCAGCCTTCGGTCCATGAGGTTGGTCACCGCCTTGGCACCGGGCCAAACCTCGGCATACGTCGCGGCCAAAGTCTCAGTGCTCAGGTGTGTGGTGTCACCTTTTGCGATCACTTCTCGAGTTCCTGGACCTGGATTTTTCTGGAAAGACCATTTTAGTGGTAAATAAGAGAAAGTTTGGACTTGGTTTGGGGGAGAATCCACTCAGAGCCGTTCGGATTCCTGACACGCCGCGGCGCCTCCAGCCGCATCGACGGTTGAGACTTAGCTCCTCAGGTGCAGCCAGACGAAGCACTCGAGCTGAGGCCAGGAGAAGATCCAGTGTCTCTGGACCTAGTTCTTCTGAAACAGACAGGTGGTTTCTTGCCATGTAGCATGTAAGCTTGGGGAACAATCCAGCGATGCTCGCAAAATGATTCAACAGCCCCAACGGGGCTGCGGGTACGCCACAAGTTCTGCTGGGACTTGTGCAGGCTTGATCTTGGTGGCCAGGAGTATGCGCTTGGTGCCCAGTGTTTCACCAGTTGCGTGGAATCCCTTCCAACAATCTGGACATTTGTTTGATTCCTGTTCGATTAGTTGCTGGAAGTGAATCTGGACAAAGTTGGTCGATTCCAAGTCGATTATTGCAAGTGCGCGCAGTTGTCAACATAGCGCTTTGCCTCTTTAGATGCCTTTTGAGGTGGGACGACAGGACTATTTCCCATGTCCTTGAAAGAGAGGAAGTACTTGGTTCGTAAGCCTGGTTATAACCCACTTAGGATTAGCCATGGCCTTTGTGGGATATAACCACACTTCCTAACCACTTACTAAGTACAATGCCCCTGAAAGTAGGTGTCCCTGGGTTTTCTCAGAGGCTTACCTGAGCTAGCCGATCGCCACCATTTAAATAATATGGTGGGGATATGCTCTGAGGCTGCGAGTGGTGCGCTCCAGGATTCGCTCCTCTGGAGAGGGTCGCACACCGGACCCCGCGCGGACCTATCCACCACAAGGCGCGGCCTTCAGAGGAGCACACACGCAGGTGGGTTTTGATCAAAAGGTCCTTTACATGGCAAGAAAGGGTATACCCTCCAAATAAAGACAAACCCATGCTGACGCCGCACGCTCCTAACATTAACTTGAGGCAAGCCTGTTGGGACAGGCATCTTCTCGACTCGTCAGCGTTTTGCCTGCCAAGCATTGCCACTGGAGCACTGGCTTCATCTCCAATGATTGTAGCGGGCGCAGCCTGTCTCTGTGTGTTATACCACGTTACCACATCCAGAAGAAAAGCAGCGCTTGCGTCGCAAAGGTACGCTGGCAGGCCTGGGGATTTTGTGAGCCGACATGACCACGTGAGCTACTGACTGTCCATCGTTGGTGAATCAGGGTGAGCAATCGAAGGAGTCATTTTGGGTTTGGAAGAGGGGTAGTGCCGATGTCAAGTGGCTCAAGTAGCCTACAAACAAGATTTGACGGTGGTGAAGCACACGATCATTCAAGTGAGGTGAGAAAGGCACCCTTGCAGGCATTCTGCCAGCATTTGTTACTGCAGGCCCTTAGGAGGAGGGGAACATAGTGTTTCGGGGACGTTCTTTGAGCATTCCCCAAGTTGACCAAGCCACAGTTCTCATTCTCCAAGCAAAGAGACTTCGGTGCCTACCTTCAGCTACCTGTTAGAAGCCCGCATGTCTCGATCCTGTCAAACCCCAAGCCGCCACAAACCTGCGGTAGACTTAGGATATATTTTACATATTACCAGTGACTCCAAGTGAAGCAAACAATAAAATATACATTCTATAACTGGTTGCCTAACTCCAATCATGAAATCGATGGATGGGCCAGGTTTGAATCTGTGGGACAGCATGGGACTGGCCGCCTCGATGGTTCTTGCCTTGGCAGCGAGACAACAGAGGGGGGGGGGAGGGGTGGGGGGGGAGCCAAAATAAGCTTCTTGCTATAATATAAGGCCTTGTTAAGGCCTTGTTAAGGCCTTGTTTGGGCCTATTTGGGCTCCCTCCCTTCCCCCCCCTCCCTCCCCAAAATCCCAGCCCCCATGAGCTTAATTGATTTGGAGCGGCCAAGGCCTGGTTCATGCCGCGCGTGTCTTTGTATGTTGCGCCTGGAACTGAGAAGCAGCTGGTGCGATAGGGAATGAGCTTCAACGAGTCCGGGTGTTGGTTGAATGAACCGGTGTTGGAATTGAGTTCCCGAAGAAAGGAAGCCAAGTCGGGGATGGTTGGGGGCATTCCGTTTCTCATTCTCTGCCTATCGCATCGGCACGGGAGGTTGCGGCAGTTTTGGTCCGAACGCCTGCTGAAGCGATTTCAGGTCCATCCGAGAAGATGCCCATGGTGTGAGGTGCACGGTTTTTCCCGTCGTGAGGCGAACTGCCTCTGCGAGCTCGGGGGTGGCTCAAACATTGGGGTCCAAAATGGAACCCTGGTAAATGGACAAGTACCTGGAGTCTCCATGACCGATAAAAAATGGGGTCATTACCCAAAATAATGGGGTCATTAACCCATTTTCAGAGGGTCATGGAGACTCCAGCTAGACCAACACCTGCGTAACCCCCGTTGAATTTTGAGCCACTGCCTCTTGAGACTGAGACTTTGGCAGGCTTGCAGCCACGCCCAACGACCCAGATGCAGAGCTGGAGTGGCGCTTCAACGGTGGGAAGTGGGATTTCTTGGTCCAGGCCTTAGCAATCGACTTGGAAACCGGGTTCCAGACCATTTTTGTTGTTTTCCCCGTGCAGTAATTGGGTGTCATTTTTTTGCCAGCGTCAGGTAAGCAGGTCAAAAAGCCGTGGAATTATGACTAGGGCCATGTTTGGTTGGTCGCCTTGCTATGGTTATGACCTACTTCCCTGATGTTGGTTAGACATCCAAGTAGGCAGACAGGGACCAAAGCACCACGACGTGCAAGGTCATCGAACAGCAAAGGTTTGCTCCATGCACATTGCACACAGGCCCTTGAGTGTGGAGAAGTGGATTGTCGTCAAGTAAGGTATCTGGATTGACGTCCTCACCGGCAGCTGAGTCCTTAGAGGGGATGTTTCAGGGACGGCGCGTTTTGTGTCAGGGCCATGCCAGATTGTATTGTTGCCAGTTTTGTGCAAGCATTGTAAAGCCTGGCGGTCACGCAATGAGCTCGGAAGCATGTGGGCATAGTCGCATTGAAACCACGTGCTGGGTTGTGAGAATGAAGGCATGGTTTCGCAGTTCTTTGACACCAGAGAACCTCCCCCTTTTCCCCCCTTGTTAGTTTCATCCCACCCAGACGCTCACGATTCGATTTTGGGGCGTCGGGGTGTCGCGGGGCGTCGCGGGGCGTCAAATTAATTATTCGGGGCGCCACACTGAGATTCCACTTTGCCATGCTTACTTTTCTCAGTGGCAGGAGGGTGTGTGCAAAACACATCCCGGCCGCACCCCATTACACACCTGCACATTGCATCAGGGGTCATTGTTAATGTTGTTCGGCATCACCAGGATGCCGAGGGTAGCCTCCCAGCATGTTGCTTTTGCCAAGCCCTGCCGCGCACGATGGCACGCAGCACGGCCCGGGCATAGAATCTGCAATTGAGCTGGTACTTCCATGCTTTAACTGCTGAAGACACTCCTGCGTCCTTTACATAGCATTTGCGGGCTTCATCAAAAAGCTGGGTCAGTTTGTGATGGTTCGCGTTTCCAAATACACTGGAGTATGCATTTCATTCTTCTTACTTTCCCGCAGCCACAATTTTTGGTGCAAGGAAATTGCTAAAAAAAGGCAAAGCCAACCAGCCCAAGAGCTAAACGCCGTTGTCAAGCGCAAGCCACCCAAGCACGCGCAACACGACGCAGGGTCATGACACTGGTGAAAGAGATGACTGCATCTTGGTCGGCCAAACCGGCCGCCTCGCAGCTTGCTAACGCCTTGCTAGCTTCTGCGTGCAACCTCCGCGCCTTTCTCGAAAAACGCATTACGTCAACCTACCGCCCTACTGCGTGAACAAAAGGGCGCCAGTTGCAGATGGCTCTTTGCGAGAACTGTGACGGGCCAGGCTCAGACACTCAGGGGCTCGCTTTCCAGCTCAGGGCTGGGGAAACGGAAGAGAGGCCTCAAGCAAGGAAGCAGACATGAGAATTTGCGTGCTCACAAACATTTCGAAACATGAGCCGTCAAGCGCTTCTGCTTCTTTCTCGCAGCAGGCATCACGATGGTTTCGAAAAGGTTCCGAGCAAGGCGCTTACGCTTGGGAAGAGTCCAAGCGAGACCTCAAGAGTAAAGCCGACGTTAGGCGCCCGCTTGAATCTCGAGTGCGTTTCGATCAGGAAATGCAGTTGCAGCCGTCAATGACAGATAGGTACGTGTCGCCCTTTCAAGTCCGCTGAATTCGACGTCCCACATGCTTTGTCTCTGTGACATGTGGTTGCCTTTTTTACAACTGGCAAGAGGTGTGCAAACGAAATTTATTGTGGCATGGCGAAATCGGCGCCCTTTCCGGCCTGTACTCCCGAAAAAAACAAAAGCTGAACCGATTGCAGTGTAAATTGTCAGCTTGAGCAAATGCAGCCCACGCACGATGTGTTCACTGTACTGCCCTTTGTTTCAATTGGTTTCCCAGTGTGCCCATATCTATCAACATGCGTGATGGCCCAACCTGTAAGTTGCAATTTCCGTTGGAAGAGCGCCTGTAAACATCGAGGGGGTCCGGCATGTTGAAGGTGAGAACCCAGGCTCCAAAACCAAAACAAACCTGAAGCAATCGATGTCCCAATCTTGGTTAAAGGAATCCGACGCCCAATCCGACAGAATCCGACGCTCGGGGCGTCAAATCTCTTAGTTTCGACACCCCCTTGACGTTCAATCCGACGGAAACCGACGGAATCCGACGGAATCCGACGCTCGGGGCGTCAAATCTCTTAGTTTCGACACCCCTTGACGTTCAATCCGACGGAAACCGACGGAAACCGACGGAAACCGACGGA
Organism: Effrenium voratum; assembly: GCA_963377175.1. Taxonomy (NCBI): domain Eukaryota; class Dinophyceae; order Suessiales; family Symbiodiniaceae; genus Effrenium; species Effrenium voratum. Next base: position 669,696 of record CAUJNA010000946.1, on the reverse strand, counting down.
AACCGACGGAATCCGACGCTCGGGGCGTCAAATCTCAGAGTTTCGGCACCCCCTTTCACGCTCAATCCGACGGAATTGGAATCCGGTGCTCGGGTTGCGAACAAGAAATGGCTCAAAGTGGCTGCGCCAGCTTGATTTCGCGAACCTGTCACTGCTTTGCAGAAAGCTGCATAGCCTCAAGTTGCAGGTCCAAGGGCTCCACTTAGGGTAAGCCAGAAAAGCATTATTCGTCTTTAGAGCTGCCAATGTCAACCATGGGACTTGCCAGCATCAGCCGCAAGATGATTCACCGTGTGCCGACAGCCTCCAGAGCCCGTAAATGCATCGTGCCTGCCGTTTTTGCTGTGGTACAAATCCTGCACGGTGTGGTTTTTGTTCCCCAAAGTATTTATTCTCTTGTTTGGAAACCCTTCGAAACCCACAAGAGTTTATTCATGTTCACACCTGCTTTGCAGAAGCTCTCTCCAGTTGTCAAAGCAACCATACGTCATAATTACTCAAGCAAGTATGGACGAATTCGGCAACGACATTGCCCGCAAAGGCGGGGAATTCCATTCCATGGCTGCAACTGTCATTGACGGCTACAACTGCGTTTCCTGATCGAAACGCACTCGAGATTCAAGTGGGCGCCTAACGCCGGCTTTACTCTTGAGGTCTCGCTTGGACTCTTCCCAAGCGTAAGCGCCTTGCTCGGAACCTTTTCGAAACCATCGTGATGCCTGCTGCGAGAAAGAAGCAGAAGCGCTTGACGGCTCATGTTTCGAAATGTTTGTGAGCACGCAGATTCTCATGTCTGCTTCCTTGCTTGAGGCCTCTGAGCTGGAAAGCGAGCCCCTGAGTGTCTGAGCCTGGCCCGTCACAGTTCTCGCAAAGAGCCATCTGCAACTGGCGCCCTTTTGTTCACGCGGTAGGTGCAGTGGTTGCATCCAAATGCCAGCAAAGCGGTTGCAAGCTGCGAGTTTGGCCGACCAGAATGCGCTTATAGTGTCCTTGCCATGTGGCGTTTTGAACGAGCTTGGGTGGTTTGCGCTTGATAACGCCGAGCAGCCATTGGGCTGGTTCGCGTTGTCTTTGTCTAGCAATTGTCTTGCACCAAAAATCGCGGCTGCGGGAAAGTGAGAAGAATGGAATGCATACTCCAATGCATTTGGAAACGCGAACCATCAAACACTGACCCAGCTTTTTGATGAAGCCCTCCAATGCTATGTCAATGACGCAGGCGGGTCTTCAGCAGTTAGCGCATGGGAGCACCAGCAAAATTGCAGATTCGGCCGTGCTGCGTGCAAGGATTTATCGTCATTGCAGGTTGCAGTGCGCAAAGCAGAAGCCTTGAGTCTCCGGGGCGTGCTAGCGACACCCCCCAAAAAATCAGCGAGGACCCCTGACACCCCACAATTTCGTATGCAAGTCACGGGGTGTGCAATGCGCAGGGCCGGGGTGTGCATTGCACACCCCCTCGAGCATCTGGGCATGTCAAAATGGCGCTCGCCAAGATTGGTCGATTGCTACAATTGCAGCACACGGGATATGTCAAGCTTCAGCTATTCACGAAAGCGGAGGGGGAATCCGAGGTCCACTGAGCAGCATGTAATCCACTGATCTGGTCCGCTTGCCTTGTGTCCAATTGATGAGGAAGACAATTTATGCGTGTGTGATACTGGTTGACTACGCCCAGTTAAAGTTTCAACCTAGGGGTTTTCCTTTTGGCGGAAATCGACCCCTGGGTTTCAGTCTACCTTGGGGTAGTCCAAAAGTGGACCCCTGCTCATAGGTGTCCTTTTGATCACTTCGTTTGGGTGGCAATAGATGGGTTCCACTGGCTTCGCTGGGTAGAAATCGGGTAAACAGATGGGTTCCACTGGCTTCGCTGGGTAGAAATGGGGTAAACCAGTGGGTCTTTGTGCGTCTGCCCCTTTTCCCCAGCTTTGGGCAGGAGGTGGCTCCATACGGCTGGACGCTCTTGGAAGTCCGCTCTGGCCTCAAAGCTTTGGCCAGGGGATCTCCAGTTGGGTGGATTGGATGGGTCTTCCATTTACCGGGGAAACCCATGTACTTTTCCAAAAGGACACCTCAAACAGAACTTGGTGGCTCCCAGCCATCCGGTTCCTTAGCTTTTTAGCTGTTTAGGGGTTAGTGATATTTTCCATCTAACCCCTAAAAGTTAAAAACTTTTAGCAGGGGATCTGGAGGGCAGTCCAGTGAACTAACACCCAGGGGTTCATACCATGAGCTTCATCTTGGGTTCTGGCTTTGAAACAACGCGTTGGATGTGGCGAATCTGTGGATACACCATAGAAGATTAAGCGAGTGCTAAACATATTGCTGCAAAATGGTCCAACAGGAAGAACATGTGAACGCCACGCATCCAATCCGTCGAGACTTTGTGCCGAGTGCCACGCAATTCCTGTAACTCCTCTGGCTTGCCCAGGCGTGTCCTCTTTTGTTCAGATGGAGCCTTTGGTGTACCAGGCATGAGCTTTGTGCATGGGCTCAGGCATTTTGCGTCCCCAGTTTTACCCTTGGGGGAGGGTTCCCCTACTAAAATAGACTACAGAGAAAAGGGTACCCTTATTCTAAGAGGGCGGGTCGGCATGGGGGCTGAGTTTTTCAGATTCCTGGGGGCTGAGTTTTTTCAGAAAAAAAAAAAACAAAAAAAACAAAAAAAAAAAAAACAAAAAACACAGCCCATCATCTGCATCTGCTAGTTCAGGGCCATGGGTCTGTTTTTTGTTGTTGTTTTTTTTGTTTGTTGTTTTTTTTGGTGCCTTTGCTCATAAACACCAAGAAAACCAAAAAAACACAGCCCATCATTTGAAGACAATACTTTGTTGATGCTTTCTTGATGCAAGCTTTGTTGATGCAAGACATCAATAATATGATGAGATGTGTATCAACAGAACATAAGCCTCTTCCAAGATATTCTGCAGGTAACTCCAGGTAACTGGAGATAATTTATCTCATCTCTCCGCGTTCCATGTGGAAAGCCGTCGAACACATAGGCTTGCAGCGTTGCGTCATGAGATACTGCGCGCATCAATTTAGAGGGTTGATGACTGGGGGCTGAATGTGCGACTCTTGGACTCCTTGGCGGCTCCCAGCCATCCCGGTAGCTGTTTAGACTTTTAGGGCTTAGTGGGGGTTTCCATTCAACCCACGAAAAGTTAAACTTTTAGCAGGGGATCTGAGGACAGCCCAATCGCAGGAAGTTACAGGGATCCAGGGCTAAACAAATGATTCGCAGACAAGCTGCAAAGATGATCGAACTGATGCTCGCGCTGGGATTTTCAACCGGTGATGGACTCACCTCTTGGGTCTTTGATTTTCGAGCGCCCATCTTTGACACTCAGATCCGGGTGACCCTTGTCCAATTGAAATTGTTTTTTTTTGATGTCGTGGGCAGCTTTAGCTCTTTTGGATCTGTGCCAAGGCATCAAGTTGACGGGTGTGACAGTTCCACCCTCAGCCTGAAACAGTTCCAGTTTGTATTCTGGTCAAGATTGGTGTGGATTGGATTGCTGGATAGCTTGACTCTGCATGTCCACTTTAAGAGAAAGCCGCAGCAGAAGATGCAAATATGCCTCGCTTGTGCGTTGAAAAGGAACACACATCTCAACCTACCACCATTGCTTCATGTGTTTTGAAACTTCCCCCCCCCCCCCGAGCCAGCTTCGCCAGCTTCACTGGCAGAATGTTTTAGAGCGCAAGGCATGTCAGACTATTGAGGCAGGTGTGACCATTCTGGCGCCACGGTGACACCAAGCACTCCGATGCTTTCGAGCAAGCGTGTTGTATCCGGCTCCGGATTGCAATTGCCAAGCGATTAATACCCAAGGAGAAATGGCAAGCAGGCTAAAGCAATATGGCAGAAATGACACGTCCAGTCCTCGATCCGTGTTGCTAAGTACTATGGCTTCCCAACATACGGCTGAGCTTCCACCAAGTTGGGGAGACAATCGAACAACAGGAGGCCCCACAAGGCAATAGTTCATAAAGTGGCACCCACATCGAGCTTCATTGATATCCCAAAACACAACCTCCCCTTGCCCAGAGCGGCCACCCCGCTATCTCAAGTCCGTCGAACAGGGGGGAATTTGACTTTTGTGCAAGGACTTCAAGTGTCTAGGCCCACAGCCAGGAATCAGCCTGTTGTTTTGAGAAGGGTACCCGTTTTAGGCTTGGTGTGAAGGGAAAAACCCAAAGATAAACGGACCTTGTAAGAAACCCAACCTCCCAGGAGGTACCTTTCTGTGTTCTTTTGCAGGTACCCGTTTTAGGCTTGGTTTGAACGCAAACCCAACGATAAGCGACAATTTGGTACCCCTTTATCTTTTTAGGGATGACTTTCCCTTTTTCTGAGCAAGGTTCGAAGGGAAGCCAAGAGATCCGCCATTTTGGGGCGGTTTCTCCTTTGACGCATGTTGGACCCCATGCACGTGTTGTTTTTTTTAGGGAGCGCCAGGTGGTTCTGGCCCGGGGGGGTGTGTGCCACCCCAGCTGCTCCCGCTGCGGGCAAGGCGGCTGCCAGGCGCTGAAACCGCGGGGCACGGAGTTGGAGGAGTTGGAGGAGTTGGTGCTGTTCTAAGGGATGATTCCCCATTCTGTTCAACCATTGTTCTTTCCAAAAACTGGATCCGTTTTCCCTGGGTTTCTGGATGTTTTCCAGAAAGAAGGATCCCTGGAAAGAATGGGGGAGGTAGCCCTGGAACTGTGGATGGTGGCGAAATCCGCTTCTGGCACCATGGTTTAAACCTTTGGATGGTGCCGTGCGGCCCGCGCGCCCGCGCGGCGCGCGCGCGGGGGCGCGCGCGGGGGGGGCGCGCGCGGGGTGACTCACCTTTCGATGGTGATACTGTGGCTGGACGAAATCCAATTAGCACCACTTTGAAGCCATGGTTGAAGCAATTGTTGGTTGGTATTTACGTTGGAATCGATGATCATTCCAGTGTTTCTGAAAGGTGCTGCGAAATGGAGTTCGCAACCATCCACAGTACCACCTTTAGTCTTTTTTTAAGACAGATACAAAAACCGTATTATTCGTTGAATTCACGGTAGAAAACGCGCCTTACTCAGCTTTGTGTCTTTTCTCTGGCCAGATTCGGGTGTGTTTTTGTTTGTGTACCCCCTTTTCGGGGTTGGTTTAAAGGGAAACAACAGGAACCCAGCCATTTTGGGGGGTCTCCTAAACACATACACACCCATTTGATTCTGGGTCACTTTGACGGATGCTGCTTGATGTCTTGGATAGACCACGGAATGTCCATGGAACTGTCGAACTGAGCAAATTCAGCTATGTCGATGCCAAGGAAACTCTCTCCGATACGGATTCGGAATTCGGCAGCCAGTGCATCCCCCGAAGTCAAGTGAACCAGCGATTTGCTTTCGAACTCCCTCAAGCCGCAGACCGAGCATGTTTTCCAAACAGGTCCACCTCGAACTCGCGAGTTCGGCGAGGCCTGCACGCCACCCTTGGTGCTGGTCGGCAGCAAGTGCCTCTACACCACTTGCAAAGAGCTCAGCTGACCTCCTGGTAGTCCTAGTAGAAATGCGACGGCGTTCTTCCCTGAGAAGAGGCGCTTGGTCGGGCATCCATGAACAATGATATGATGCACAAGGCCATGGGTCAAAACCCCGTACCCCCAGTGAACATCCATACCAATAAATGGTACCATTGGTTTTGAACCATGGCCACAACTTGGCAGCCCCTCAGGCTTGAATAGTTGCAACCGGAGCTGCTTGAGCTCCTTTGTTCGTTCTTGACGCATGGGCCAAGTGCCCAGGCTCTTCGTCAAGTGTCTACTTCAACAAGAGCACCGAAGGATGCGAGCCCTGTCATGCCCTTGGCTCCTTGCCGCTTTTCGTTTGCAGTATGATCCGCACTACAGATTATTGCTATCCTCCACTGTGACACTTTGCCTTGGAAGTTTCTACCATGCTCCTTCAGGGTGCACGTCATTCGAGCACTTCACCCACGCAGCTATTTACGAGTGTCCTCTTCACGACAAGTTGAGGCGACTCAAGCTGCCTGGAGTGCATCGATGGCACGGCCCGGGGCTGCAGGGAGCTCAGACTCCCGAACAGACTTGCGGTTGTCCCTTCGGCCCTTTTCAGCGGAGCTCAACATAGCCGAACCAATCTGGTGGAGCTGTCAAGTGAATTGCACCCATGCTAGAGAGAATGAAGAGCTGCAAGGGCGACTTGCTTTCTGACGGCCATTCTTTAGAAGACAGTTGTGTCTGTGTGTGTGTGTGTGTGTCTGTACGTACCTTAAATTTGCATCCACGTTGCCTCCATTCTTCGAAAGCGGACAGATAAATCGTCAACACTGAAGAGCTGAGCGTGTGGCCACTGGCAACGGGTGAAAACTTCAATCGGGGGACCTCCTTGAAGCGAAAAATGTTTTGTTTTTGTTTGCCTTCTGGGGGGGATCGATTGGGTACGTCATGAAAGTGAGTAATGACCATGGTGAGATAAGCCACAAAAGCCATAGTTAGGGGTCTCCTTCGGTTATAACCAGGCTTACTAACGACTTACCAAGTACCGGGCCTTTCATTCGGACAGGACAGGCGGCTCACGGTTGATTTAGTGGACACATCAGCGGCCTTCTTTCGACCGACGACCCCAGTTGGAGCTGGCAAGATACGGGTCTGGGTCAAAATGGAACCCTGGTACATGGAAACGAGGACCGACCAAAAAAGTATTTTGTTTGATGCGTGCCCACATGGATAAATCAGCAAGGAACAAATCCGCGGTCGCATTCCTGGCTTAGCTTCGACCCATCGGTTCGCACGGATTAGGTCTCAAGTGCCCGGCCTCGAAGTACCTGCGCCCTGCCTCGCCAGTGGCCATCGCAGGCGCTTGCCAGTGCGGAGCCTAGCTCCGCCGTACGGCGAGCTCCGCCTGCCCGTGGACCGTTTCTGTTTTGGTTGGTGGGGTGCCTCTACTAAAATAGACTCCAGAAAAAAATAGGGCACCCTTATCATTCTATCCTCTCTACTGGAGGACCTAGAAGGCATACTGTGGCTGGCTGAAATCGAGATCCAGAAATCGCAGCACCAATAAAAGTAACCTTGGGATGATGGTCGATTCCCCTGGAAAAATACCAACCAACAATGCATGGGGTTCAACTATAATTAGTTTCAAAGTGGTGCAACGGATTTGGCAAGCAATGCACAGTACCCCGTCTTGCCTGTCTGACTTAATGCAATCTTGTGTCAGAGGCAGATCATACAATGCTCCTCAGACAGAGCCGGCAACAGCTTAGGTGGGAATCAGGTGAAGCGGGTTGTTGGGCGACAACATACGCATATGATTAGCTACGCTGACTGCAATAGCCTTGGGCACTTTACATCCTGTGCTCAGGTCATGCATGGCTGGATACTTTGTACATCCTAGCAGCCAGCGGTGTCAACTGGCCGGCATCTTAGACAGTTGAGGCTGAGGAAAGTGCTTGCAGAGATCAAAGAGATTGCAGAGACATGCACAGAGAGCAACACGTCTTGAAATTGGTCCAGGCCAGCCATTCATCTTGAGAACAATGCACAGCACGTTTTGTGTCGAGAGACAAACACACACATCAGCACTGCGGCATAGTTCTGTTTGTGTGAGCTTCCTGGAAAGTCTCGTCTTGGATCGCTAGGATGGGCTTGTTGCCATCGATCGCTCGATTTCAGAGCAGTGGATGGTTGCCAGAACCATTTCGCACCTACGGAACCCTGGAATGACTCGATTTCCAATGCAAATACCAACCAACCATGCTTTCGACCATGGTTTCAAAGTGGGTTTCCTCCATCCACATGTCAAGTTTCACATGGTTTCAAAGTGTATTTCCTCCTTCCACGGTATGTCAATGTATGTCATATCCTGGTCGGAACTCCTCCCCGGCAAAACTCCTTAAGTTCCATAGGCTCAGAGGTTTGAGAGCGCGGATAGGCGCCTGCAGACCTTCAAGCTGAGAGTCGCCAGCTCAGACTTGTGACATCCAGTCGCTTGCCGAAAAAAGACGCTCCGAGGAACGCTTCCGATGGAGAAACAATGCCCCATCCTGTACATGGGGGTTGATCAAAAGGCCCTTTGCATGGGAAGAGCATTGGTTCTGGAGAAAACACATGGGTGTGCCTTTTTTTTTCGGGGGGACCACGTTTTCTTTTCTTCCTCCCTTTTTTTCCCGTCATGGTTCGGTTGGAGAAGAAATGTTGAACAACCACAGAGCAAAAGTTGCACCCATGGTCATGGCCGGGGGCCGAGTTGCCCATGGTCATGGCCGGCCGAAGGACAAGTTTGATCAACTACCTCGGCCCTGCTGGAACCCAAGGATTCTACCTCCGCCTGGCACTCCGAGTATCCGTGGAGGACTTTCTGGAGAATGCGGAGACGCCCAAGCCTTGGAGTCTCACTCCCTGAGTTCATCTAGTCCCTTTGGGTTTGGACCAGTTGGCAAACCAGGCTGGCCTTTGTTTGACAGTTTACTCGGGAAGTGAGGAATTGTGCTTGGTCCCATGCCGGAGACGCAATTTTTCAGCAGGAATTCATTGATTGGAGCGGCTTGGTGACTACCTGTCAGCGTCATTGGGCAGGCACACTGACTTCGGGGGAAAAAAACTTTTTGCAGAGCAGAACCCATCTCAAAGCAGAACCCAGGGCTGGTGTGAATGGATGCTTTTCACGGCGTTATGTGCACTTGTTTGGCACTTTTGGCCAGGCCTAGGGCCTCAACTCCATAGCCACGGTAGGGGGTACTTATGCGGGGGGCGATGGAGGCGATCGAGGCGATCGAGGCGATTCGGTACGTCAGGTGGTGAGAGCAAGCAAGCCTGGTGAGATAACCCACGGAAAGCCATGGCTGATAGGTGGGTTATACGTCTAGGCTTACCAACCACTTACCTGATGCCCCCGATCGCCCCTTTAAGTAGTCAACTTCAGGCAGACAAAGGGAGAGTCGGAGAACCAGCCCTGCTTGTGCCACATATTATGAAGGCAGGTTACGCCTTTTTCCAAACTGAGGCTGAAGACAGTTCTGCGGAAATCCGCGGAGACACTTGCAGTATCATCACAGGAGACCTTGCACTTCCGGCGATTTTCCGAATGCAAGTCGTTGGCCCAGTTGCCCCATGGCGCGCCCGGCCCAGGACGTCCGTTTCCATCGCTGGGATTCTGCAAAGGAAGGCCTTGGCGTGAACTTCTTCTTGGAGGCCTGCTGCACGGAGCGTACACGCACAGCGTAACCGGTCGTGAAGCAAGGAGATACTTAAAGGAGCAGGGTACTTGGTGGGTTTTGCCATGGTCATTTAAGCCGTGGTTATAAGTCTCCTTAGTGGGGAAAAACCGGGCTTACTCACCACTTACGAAGTACCCAGCCCGTTTAAGTAGGGGGTTTGATCAAAGGAAATGCTTAATTAAGGAATAAGCAGCTTCAGACTAGCTTGTGCCGTTCTTTGCAAGCATGGTTTGCAGTTCATGTATGTTGTGCCTGAAGGTGTGGAAATTGAATGTCGACATGCTTGATCTCCGGAGGTTGAGAACCCTTTCGTCCAGCACCGGAACTCAGAAGAATGGTGCCCAGCCTTAGCCATCAACAAGTGCACCGGCACTGGGGTGTGGCTCAAAATAAAGATATCGGGTTACGCAAGTTGTAGTGTTTGATTCCATTTACCAAGATGCAATTTTGGGTGCCATTTTTTGAGCCACGGCCATTTTGCTGCACCCTCTCCGGCTTGTTTGCGCCCATGTTCAAGCCCACCAACTTGAGCCCGAGCTGAGGTTCAACATCGATGAGTGGTTTGCATCCTTGCCTGTACCGGTGGATGAGATCCGCATTCTTACACAGTCGCAGCCAGGTCCCAAGTTCCAAGCGAGAGATTTGCCGACCAACACCACCGTTTTCAAGAAGCGATGCGATGCTTTTTTGTGCCAGCTGCAATCAAAACCCGGGTAACTGAAGGCTAGGGACAGGGGCGCGGATATTCGCCTGTTCAATTCTTGAAGCGTGGTTCTGGGGATCGATCATAATGAAACCGATCGGTTTTGATTATGACTCATGTTCTATTCTCCTAGGTTGAAGTTGCCACTTAAATTAAAGCAACCCACTTCCCGTGATAATTGCTCCGTGCTCCGCATTGCAAGGCTATACCCGGCTGCGCCCCCGGCATTGCCTTCACCATTCCTGGATCCATTCATGTGCTGCCCTCAAACTTTGGCAGGTCTGCCGAATTCGATTGCTTGGTTTGCGGCCGGCTTCCTTTCCTTTGGGGAAAATACCAGCTTCTTGAAACTTCCTGGAGTCTCCATGACCCTTTAAAAATGGGTCAATGTCCTCACAATTTTGGGTAATGACCCCATGTTTCAAGGGTCATGGCGACTCCAGGTTAACTCAATGCAGATGCGCATCGGTTGTGTTTTCCAGTGAACTCATCCCCTTGAAGCTGCGCCTGACCTTGAGGTGGGGCGTTATCGGTGCTGGATCGGCCTCGGTGCTGCTCCTTGGCTGAAGACGGACTTCTCTTGCACAATCTGTGTTCGATCTGGGATCGGACCTTTTGTTTATGTCGGATATCAAGTCTTGCATACAGTTGCAGGTCCATTCGAACAGCCCTCCACGCTTTGTGGTGGCTTTCTCTCGTGTGTTATTTCTTTTTAGCGCTGTCCCCATCCCGCAAGCTGCAGCTTCTCGCTGCAGCGAGAAGCCCTACATTCCTTGCTGGAGCGTTGGGGTTTCGTGCCTGCAAACCTGGACTCTGTCAGGTTTCCATGTCGTTTGAGATGTTTCTCCCTTGAGAGTCAACTGGGCTGTGTTCTTCTTGTTGTGCCCTCGTAGCACGATTTACCTGCTGCCCTTGGCAAGGCTCATTTACCCACTCTACAACTTCTACTTTGTGAGGACGCCGTGTCAGAGTGTGCTTGGTTATCTTGCATGCTGGGTGATATTGAGATTTGAGTCTTGCCTTGAGCAGGATTTCCCGCTAGCCGCTTCACATGTCCTTCTCACCCTGGTTGCACATGTCATGGGATTGTCATGGAAGAGCTTGTCTTGCAGGAAGTATCGGCAGCAGCAACCATATCCGGTGAGTGACGGACAGGAATTGTGTCTCGGCTGACTGTTTCGAAGTGCACAGAGCGTGGGATGAGTTTACCCAACCGCACGTGAACCAAGGAACTGTTGTTCCAACACCTTGTCATTAGTCAGTCATCCATCCCCAATTTCATGGTTTCGTTCACGGTGTGACGATGAGCATGCCCCTAAAAAACCATCATGAAACACGAAGTCGCGCTCGCCGCCTCCTTCATCGCGGAAAGTATCATGGACCTTGGTGGTTCCCATCCGATTCCTTGGATTGTTCGTTGTGTTTCGTCGGTTTGTTGGGTTAAGTTATCTAGGCTTTTAGGCTTTGAGGTTTCCACTCCATCCCCAAGTTTGTCACTTCTAGCAGGGGATCCGAAAACGGACAGTCGAATGCCGCTGCTCCCGTCAGGTTTGTGGACCAAATCCTTGAGCGCACCGATCCCGTGGTGATGTCAGCGATGGTGCACTCCAAGGGGCAGCTTGACTTCAACGGATTGTGGGGGGGGCCCAGGGTCTCAAAATAGGTCCCAGGTCTCAAGTATACAGGGGGGGTTTAAAAGGAAGGGGAAAAAGTCCCCCAATCCGGAGAAACACCCAGGGGGCTGCAACTTGTTCGGTGCACATCTTTCACAGACAGGCTAGGCTGCATGACATGAATTAGCATTGGCAGCGGAGGACTCCTAGACCAAAAAAGAACGTTTGTATATGATTGCAGTTGTTTGATTGCTGCCCAGGCATGCAAACCTGCAAGTGACTTGCACCGAGGAATCTCAAAGCTGCCGCGGGCGACGACTGAGTCGCTGGAGAAATCCACCCGAGGCTTCGTACTTGTTTTCATTTGGGTGGTTGTCAAAATATGGCCATGGGTCAAAACCAATGGGATGCCATTTTGGGGGGTTCGGTGCACCACCCATTTTAGAACCTATGAAAAGTGGGGATTGGGATGTTCACTGGGGGTACGGGATTTTTTGACCCATAGCCATATGGACCTTTTTTTGAACCCCTTTTACTTTTAAAAGCCGCCCCCTGATGCCTTGCCTTGTGAGATAGCTGTTCTAGTCCAACAGGAGCATTCATTTCGACAGCAGCAGGCCTTTGCGACGTGTTGCGCAGGTGCTCGAGCGCATGGTGAACATGTCAGACGCGATCCACCAGCTCCTTGCCGTCAGTTCTGAATAGGCAAGCAACACACACACACGAGAATACACGGCCACACGCTCATGCTCACGCACACGCACACAGAGGCACTTGCACAAGCATGCATTCATGCATTGCAAATCGCATAGCGACATTGGCGTGAGATGCTGTTTTTTTCCAGAACTGCCCCAGGTGCACGTCCTGACACCAGAGGAATGCGCCGGACAGCCGCACTTGAAAGCAGCTTGGTGTCAAGAGGGCTTGCAATTGTGAAGGGCTGCCAGAAGCGGCAAGAACATGAGCGTAACAGCCTCGTCGTAGCCGAATTGTGTGCAATGAATCCGGCAGTCGGCACAAGTCCTGGCAGCTTCTTGTATTTGCACCTTGCAGCCTTTGCTTCCAAATGCTTGTATGTTGGCCGATTAGCCAAGGTCATCCACATGAAGTACTTGACGATGTATCCAGATGGCTTTGTCTCCGAGGCTGCAGCCACGTGCGTGGGCGAAACGGTGTTGAGACATGCCGCACGGCCAAGACCAGCAGGGGGCACGCCCACTTCGGAACCACCATGTGCAGGGAACAAACTGGTTGGACCAAGATTGCCAGGCGCTTGGCCGCGAAGAATCTGAGAGATGGGTAGCCGACAAGAGGTGGTTCTGTCCCACGTTGCAGCAGCTGGAAGAAAAAGAGTGCTTGCCGCATCGTGCACGGGACGCGACTGGGTTTGAGGCTCGCGAATGCGCGTCTGGATGCGCCGCATGACTCAGTTTGTAGAAAAGTCGGCACACGCCTTGCAAGATTTCAATCTGACTTGCTGAATTCGCTGCGTCGCATTGAAACTTAGTGTAACATTTGTCGACACATGGCCTCGAACACAGGAAGCTGGAAGGGCTGGAGCGCGATAGAATTCTACACACAGCTAAAGCCTTGCGCTTCATAGGACAGTTCCATCAGCACCACCGTTCTCGCAGCAATCTGAAACAAAGAAGGAGCGTCCAGCTAGATACGGTGCAAGATGAGGTGCGGCTCGAAGAATGATGGCAGAAGCACGTCTTGCCATTGGCTCATTTGCGGTATGCACCGTTGGCACGCAAGAATCAGCCTATGAAAAAGTCTCATCCTTGGGCGATTTCTACGGCCTCGATTCCATTCTGTCGCCTCGGGCTGGCCTGCTGCCAAATATTTGACCGTCGACGCGATATTTACCTTTGCGAACGTCCATGAGGCTCACAGCCATATGGGTGTGTCTTTTTTTGTGAACTCCAAAAATTGTGGTGTCCTGTTGGTTTCCTTTTAAACCCACCAAAAAACGAGGCACCCTCCAAAAAGACAACCCACATAGAGATGTCGAGACACGTGTTAAAAGGCACGTTGTGCTGAACGGTGCAATCCCTGGAAAGGCAATCTTGCGTGCTTGAAATGCTCGATGAGGCATCAAAGCTGGCCAGCGGCGATACCTCGCTTGAGCTGCGAGATGCTGCGAGGCTGAACACCTGAACTGGAAATGTGGGTTGAGTGTAGTTGCGGACGTATGGAACGACCTGCCGCGTCCACCGCCAACAGCCGGCAAGATCAGCAAATTGTAGAACTTCCCTTTGCCGGCGTGCTCCCAACACATTTAGATGCCTCCGCTGACAACTAATGACCAGCTTGCAGCGCCTTGACGATGTCTGCTTGCGTGCTTCGCTTGTGCCCGACTCTCTTCCGCCTTTGAGCTTGGTGCTCAGCTGTGGCCCTGCAAGAGCTGCCGCATTCTGGATCCTCCCTGCACGCACATGAGCGAGACAGCCACTGAAACACTGCAAGCGCTGTCGCGCCCGACCAGCGAAGCTCGGTGGACAACAGCAGGGCTTTTTTGTTGGCTCATATCATTTCTCCACACCCAAGTGCCAAAGCAGCTCATGACAATTTCATGCATGCTGCTGTGATGTTTTGTTGAGGCGATGAGATCCTAATCTGTTCTGATAAGCTCGGACATGGACCCGATGCGCTTGCCTCATGTTTTCCAGCCGAGAGAGGCTCCCGCGGCCGACGCTGTGCGACACGGTGATGGCCCTACACCCCGCTTTGTGTCGCTTTGCTTCAAAGTCTGCCTGCACCTTCCACACTCTTGGCCTCTGCTAAGGGCCAAGTCTGGCAGGTTCGGTCTGTGGCTCACCAAGCAATTCACCTGACCTTTGTCACCACCGAGAACCGGTGACCCGAGGATGATACAGCAAGACGGGCCGACAGCGTTGTCTGTTTTGTATTTTTTGAGCTTGAACTGTCACGTGACATGCTTAACATTGTTGTTATGCAAAACATGGTTGTGTGACCGTTTGCGAGTGGCAGTTTTGCGCAAATTGGGCAGGTAGCAATCTTGCGTACGGTTTTTGGGATGGATGTGTTTCGCGTAGGCGTGGCGTAGGCGCCGCGTCAGAAATTTGAAAATGATAAGGACCCACACAACCCAAAAACACACTGCTCTCGTTGCCGACTTGTCGTATGCCTGTGATCGAGCCGCAGCATTTCCGTGTCCTGCCGTCGCGACTGCCATTCAGCCCACGTGCTCGTGTGGCCGTATGTGCGATGCCTTGGGGGATCAGAGATCCGCTTGCCCTCGCGCAGGTGTGCTGCCAGTGTCCCCGACGGTGACTGCCGCGTCGAAGTCATTGCCAGTCGCCTACGTTTGTGGAACGTATTGCCATCGATACTAACCTTGCGTCGGCTTTGACGTCCGCTGCCGGATCTCGGGGGCGCCGCCAGGACAAGGCGGCGGCGAGGACTATCGAACGCACGCACACCAAGCAGACGCAAAGGAACTCCAGAAACACGCGCATTCGGCAGACGTCGTCGACCAGCGTGCCTCTTCTGCCAACGCCCGGGCGGACGCGAAAGCGGGACGCCAGCACGGCGAGACCGGCTCGCCGGACGACACGGTCCTGCTGCCCGAGGCTTCGTCCAGCAGCGCGGCGACACTGGGGGTTCGCGCCAGCTGGCGTGTGTGCACGGGGGGGCTGGGGGCCCTCGTGGCCCGGTCGAGGCAGATGGCTGTTGCTGCGGCTGCTGCTTGTGCAGGCACGGCTGCGTTGGTTGCTGTGGTTCCGGGACAATCTCTCGCGGGATGTTTTTGTTTTTTTGCTCAAACACCCTGACAACCAGCCAGCGCGGCATGTCAGGGGGCCAGCGTACGAGGTCCATGCGCAGCAGAACATGCTGCCTCCGGCATGTACATGTGTCAAACACTCACTACACCGCGAACAAGTCCATTCAAGCCGCCACTCTCCCGTGGCTCGGCCTTGCGCAGGCCCCAGGTCATCAAACGTGAGAGCTACGCTATCTATGCATCATCCGAGTGCGGGAAACGTCCATCAGGGCAAGGTGGCCGGTTGCAGCACAGGGCAACAACTCCACGTAAGCGCGGAACGAACGTGTAAAAAAAAAAATATGTTCACAAAACAAAAACGGTTGCCTGCACCGACTCTTGGCAACACAGCCTCGCGAACTGCTGTTGGGCCGGGTCTGACGACCCAGATCGTCACATAGGACACGATATTCGTGCTGGTTGGCTCGATGCGTACGAAGCAGCCGAAGTGCAAGTTAAGGGATCCGGCCCATTCGCTGCCGGGTTGATGCTGCAGAAGCACACCAGGCAAACATCTTTTACTCCGCGCTTTTTTTCTGCTTGCCACGGTCCTCCGGCCAACCAAAAAAGATGCCTAGGGGTTCAACATGGGTTCAACCTCCAGGCAACAAGGGACTTGCGCAGCTGTTGTTCTGGGGGCCAGCTCCCCACCTGCGCGCTGTTGATCACCTGGTCAGCGTCCGGGCAGACGACTGCACGCGGGCACCTCGCAGCGCCGGAAGTCAGCAGGAACGTCGCTGACATTCGGCACAGACCCGTCAAGGTCGTTTGCGCACGGGCGGCAGCAAGCTGCCCGGCTGGACGCGCCGCCTTTGCAGCCCAGCCACCTCCTCGATTCCCAGCTCCGCACTGCTCCGTCGCGTCTGGCGTGTTGGCCCTGCTTCGTGTGCAGGTCTTTGTGTTCCAGTCCCCTCCGGCTGTTGTTCGTGGCCCTGCGCGTCACGCACTCCCATCGCCCTGCAGGCCATACTCGATGCGAGTTTGGTTGACGACGGGCACTCCTTCCTTCGCCGCCTCGTCGCACGAAGTCTAGCGCAGCAGTATGCCGCGCCCATCCAAATAAGTTCCGTCGACTCGCAGCCTGACCCCATTGCCACAATCGGTCCAGCCTGAGTCCAGCTGAACCACGGCGCAACCCGAATCTGGAATTCAAGCTGTCCTCAACAACAGCGGTTGCTTGACGCTGCCACGCACGGGATCTCCAAGCAAGGCGAGGCTCGACCCCTGCCAAAATCCATGCCACGTGGGGCCCCCCGGTTTTCGGGTGTCCTTTCGCGTGTTTCTGGTGGTTGTCGGGCTGCCCCTCCCGTGTTCCGTTTGGGGTCGGGTGCTGCGCCCGGTGGAGGCTGGAACCACCTTAAAAACAGGACGCAATTTGCATAATATTCCGGAAGCTGCTCAGTATAAAAGCAGCCCAGTATTAAGACCTCCCCGCGGAGGCCGGGCTGAAAAGAAAGAAAAAAAACAATAACACGTCCGGGTGGGAAAAAACAACGGGGGACCGGCCCAAGACAAGCCAACGGTCAACTTAGCTTGGGGACCGGCCCAGTATTTAAAAAAAATAGGTCAACTGTTTTAAGGGGTTTTCATGTCGGCCGGACCGGAATATGCTCCTTCTTTGCCAAAGCTCCGTTCTGACACCCCGCCGGTTGCCACGCAGGAGGCCCTCACGGCCGCGACGCCTTCCTTCTTGAGTGGGGAGGTTACTCCGGGTTTCGCGCCATGCCCGGCGCAAAGCACTGATGTGTGCCCCGCCTGCCTTGCCCCAGTTGTGTCGGAAGGGACGGGACCTGCATGCCGTTGGCCCGTGTGCGGGCATGCAACGCATGCTCCAGCATTTGGCACCGACCTTGAAGCGATGTGTGGCCAGCTTGACATCGATTGGCACGCTCTGCCTGTGCCAGTCCAGTTTTTGCCTCCCGCTGGTTCTGTCGCCGTCGCTGCCACCGCTCCTGCTGTTGCAGCTGCTTCTGACGCACTTGGCCGCCCGGCAGTGGTTAACTCGGGAGCTTTCGTTTCACCCGCTCTCCTGTCGCTGTAGCTGCCCCTGGGCGCCCTCGGGCCCTTGACTGTTGTGCCGGCGGCCAACAGGTGGTTTGTTGCCGCGCCGCCTCCTTCGTCCGGGCGCCTTAACTGCGCAGAGCCGCCGGTCCTACTTCCAGCACCGCCTCATCCCCTGCGTGAGCCATGCCTAGCAAGCTAAAAAGCGGGTTGCAAATACCAAAGCACGCTGCAAGAAGAAACCACTCAATCGAAAAGAAACAAGCCCAACACGGCCAACCCGTTTTCATCCACAACAGTTGCTTCCAGCAACAAATTAGGAACCTCACTGGGCACTGTGGCCCCACCCACTTTTGGGATAGCACTGGGCGTTTTTGCTAACGTGCGCTCTGACCAGCTCCAACGTGGAGATGTCAACGTACAGAGCTGCCTCGCCGATGGACTGCCTAGAGCAGCTGGCAGCCTCAGGGCCTGGCAAAGGGCTGCTTGCCACCTGCACTGAAGAACCTATTGACGCTGCAGGCAAAAATGCGGGCAACGGCTTGCTTGAACCCTTGGGAGGTGTCAGTCGAAGCTCCAAAAAATTGACTCCCTAGTCCGGGGAGGGGACCGGCTCCTCATCCTTCCTGCGGGCTGCTGGTGGCAGGTACTTCCACTGGGCTGTTAACCCTTGCGTTGGCAGGGGACACTTCATTGGCACCCTTACGGGCAAGGATGACCTTCCTAACACCTGGGCGCAGCTTCCCCCCACTCTGAGCATTTTTTGCTACTTCCAAATCCATCTCCATTTGTTGGAGAAGCTGTAGGTCAAATCGGCCCGTGGCACCTTGCCCACGGCCTTCTTGTCGGCAGCGTTTTTATCTCGAGCCACCGCACATATGAGTTTGAGCTCCAAAAACGGCTGCCAAGTATCAAACGGTCACCCCCAAGCTCCGAGACATGCAATGAAGCCACAGCTCAGCGCTGGGCAGCCATCCGGTCGCCAAGGAGTTGCAACAGCGCCTCTTGAGCAAAGGCAGGCCGTACCCGTCCGGGGATGAGAGGCGCTCAAGCGCCCACCGCAGAGAATTGGAAGAACCAGAAAAAAGCCACGCCGTCGGAGATGACGCGCCACAGTGCGGAGGCCGCGGCTGCAAGCCAGCAGTGACACTGCAGGTGGAGCAAGGTGTGCAAGGGCACCACGCCGCCTCGACGCATTGCCGCCATACCTCCTCCGTGCCCGCCAGCAACAAGGGGACGAAGATCCAGCTGTGGGTCAGGAGGCGCCGGCAGAACCACCCGTTGGCCGCCGGCGCAGCAGTCAGGGGCACGCCGCCCAAGGGAACAGAGGGTGGGGCAAGGACCGGTGAGGGGGCCGCAGCGACTGCCGGGCCAACTGCGTCAGAAACAGCAGCAACAGCAGGAACTGTCGCAGTGACGCCAACAAAGCCAGCAGCGGGCAGAGACTGCCCTCACCTCCTAAAAGGACTTATCTGTTGTTTCTTCCTTTTGATTTTTTAACGCACGCCTTGTTCCGTCCACAAGGAGACCCAGGGAACCCTCAACCCCCCCCACCCGAAACGCCGAGAAAGGCGAACAAAGCGCGGCCCTGGACTTTCCGAACTGGTGGGCCAGCCCCGGCCCTTGCCACGCCAAGCTGCCTCCGCTGCTCCTCTCCGCCCTGGACTTTCCGGGCGTGTGCCCTTGCCGCACCAGGCGGCCCAGCGACTTCCCGCTGGTCTTCCCGATGAACATCCCAGCGTCTGGCACTGCGGACGCTACCACCGATGTCGCCGGTGCGCCTGCGCGGCGTCGGCGAGGCGCAGCCGGGGCAACGCCGTCTCGCTCGGCAGCGCGCGGTCGGTCCTGCGCTGGCGGCGCGTGTTCGGGCAGGTCGTCTGGTACCGGCGAAGGCGTCGGCACACAATGGCCCCCATTGCGGCCAGCCACAGGCGTGTCGCTCGCGTCAAGGCCGCGTCGCTCGGCAGGCGCGCCAGGCGCGGCCGCGGCAGGCGCTGGAAGGAGCCGGCACGAGTCGGCGCGGCGATCAAGCGCCGAAGCAAACCGCAACCCGCCAAACACCTGCAAGCAGGCCTCCTGCGCCTACGCCGCGCTCATGTCGCCGAGGGATTGGCGTGGCGCGGTGCGCAAGTTCGATGAAATCAGGATCGCTTTGCCAGGGGCCCGCACGCACGGCTGCCAACCTCCGGCAGCAGTAAACAACAACATGCGCCGGCGCCTGCGGTTCCGGGGCGTCCTGGCCAGTGAAGGTGCGGATCGCGTAGTCCGCGACGCTGGCCTGGTCGCTGCGCCGGTCCGGCAGACGAGACGGCGGATGAAGGCCCGCTTCGCGGCACCAAGCCGTCAGCTGGTCGTCATGTTCCAGGGCCCACCCGCCAGCTACGCACACAGGGCACGCCCCGTGATGGCACAAAGGGCAGGCAACATCGCTGGGGCGGCGCGCTTGGACGCGGAGCTGCGCCAGACAGCCAAGATGGAGGACGTGCCGCGGGCAAGCTGGCAAGGGCACCGGGCGCGCAGCGTGTTGGCCGTCCGGGCGGAGGGGCTCTAGGCAGACGCAGCAATCGTCTGGTTCCGAGCGCGGATGCGAATCATCCGGCGGCAAAAGAACGTGGGGCGGTGTGACCGCGGCGGGCTGCAAGGGCGCAGTGGCCCCGTCCAGCAAAACTTCCTCCCGGCTCTCTCGCGCGCGACGCCGAGAGGGGGCTGCGCTGCGTGAGCGCCCAGACATGAAGCAACGGGGAACCACGCAAGCAACGCCGGCTGCGCTGTGAGTCGCGACCGGTCGTATGGCGCCGACGCAGGCGTAAACGGCAGCCCCCGACTCTATCCAGCCAAGCCGCTCGGGTTACTCTTTTAGATCTCCGCAACGTCCGGCAAAATGAACCGAAGCTCAGTCAGCGGGAAAATGAAAATGTGAGACTGCAAGTGCCAGTGGCGGTCGGTGGGTGAAAGCTAGTGAGACGCTCTTTTGGCCTCAGGTAAAAAGCGCAGACTCAGTGGCGAGCCGGAGGAAGGCTGGGAAACACAGAGGGCAGAAATCAAGACACCGCCCAAATCGGCGACTTGCTAGGGTGTTGTTTAAGCAGCTTGGTGCCGCGAACCACGAGCCGAGGTTGCTAAACGGCAACGAAGCTAGAAGCTGAGGGCCGGGCGACTGCCTGTGCCAGATGCCAAAGCAGATCAGGCAGCGAGCAGGCCCCGAGGTCCTAGCGAGTAGCCGAGTTTGCGAGCCTCGGCGCCGAAAACCACGAGCCGAGGCGGCGAGGCGACAAACCGAGGCCCGGGCGGTCGTGGCGCACCTGAGGGCAAACAACGCTCGCACTAGGACGGATTTCCTGGCCGCTTTGCTTCGCGCTGCCACCGAGCTCGACCCTGCAGCCACCGTCCTGTCTCTTGACGGGCGTTGCGCGTATGACTCGGTGTCCCGGGTTCCTTGACAAACTCGCGGAAGTGACGCCATCGCTTGTCCTTTTCGTCCGTGCTTTCAGGCAGCTGCGGCAGCTCCGCCAGCAAGCCCTGCTCCTGCTCCAGGCCGGGGCGCCGATGGGCGTGCCGAGGGCGACAAACCCACGCTCGGGAAATTTTTCGCCGTGCCCCAGGGCCGAGCTCTGAAATGCCCGGCGGAGCGGCGAACCCGGCGCGATGGTAGACGCGCGTTTTGCCTAGGTTGGCGGCAGCCCCGGCAAGTTCCTCAACGGCAGAAGACACTGCTTCGAGCGCGGCGCACGCGCGCGATTGGGCACGGTGACGATATACAAGTCATCCAAGAAAGCAGCGAGAAACTATCCCGGCCGGAGCTGCTGGGAGGTCGCCACCAGAGCTTGTCCACCTTGCCTTCGGCCGGCCTGTCTTGCCTTGATGGCCAGGACCCCATCGTCAGTGACGTGCTTGCCGACCGCGCTGGCCCGGTGCTTGGTGTGCTCGCCAGCCGGCTTTCGGCGCAGGCCAAGCCAGCCTCCCGTGCAGGGAGGCCTAGCCTTATTCTTTACCAGCCGTTCTCTGATTACCCCTGGTGCCCCGAAAGCCCCGTTTTCTGGGGAAGTGAAAAACAAAACACACTTCCATGCCAAGCCATCACCACAGATTGTCCCAGCAACCAATGCAGCCGTGCCCGCACGAGCGGCAGCAGCAGCAGGACCGGGCGCAAACAGCTGGTTGTCCCCGTGCTCCATCACGCCAGATGGTTGGCGAGCTATCGTGGGCTTCGGTGAGCTGCCTTGAATCAAGACTGTTGAGCCAAAATGATGACGGGCCTGAACATGCACAGTGGCGCCCCAAATCAATTTCTCCACCGCCCGCATGTGGCTCGATGAGGAGGCACGGCGGCATCCCTAGCTTGAGGCCGTTGAGACCCTGACTGGGAGCGAAAGCACGCCTGGTTGGACGGCGACATGGCAGGTAGCAACTCGCGCTCACAATAGTTGGTGTGGAGAACACGAGATGCGCAAAGCTGCAACGGCAACAATGCCAGACGCTGGTGGAAGGCCCGCAGCCACTGGGGCCGCTCCCTCGCTTTGGCACGGGCTATGGGGCACGCAGCAACTCGCGGGCCTCATCGTTGCACCTGCAGCTCAGGTTATGTCCCCCGCTTACGCCGGGCCGCTTGCTCCAGCACCCCCGGCACTGCGGCTCTCGGCTGACCGTCCCTCCCGATCGGGCTGACGAACTGGTATTGATGGCAACCTCGCCATGCCAGACTGGCAACGCAGACACCGGGACATCAAGATTCATCTCAGCAACGCGGACATGCATGGCAGCCACGCCCGCCTGCCTCGCGACAGACGCGAGCAACTGCCCGCTCAACGGGGACGGCCCTCGTCCGCAGCACGCCGGACGTGTGACATGGTAAGCATTTGCGGGGCGGCGCACAGATGCGGGGAGCAGGCGGCGAAGCAGGACTACGCGGAACAGTTCGCTAAGCAGCCGAAGCTCCGCGGCTGTGGGCCGGACCTGCAGGGCTATCCCCGCCTGTGGCCCGCCTGCGACAACAGCAGCGCGCCGCCTCGTCGGTCGGCGGGGTGGCCTCTTTTTGCCAGCCGCGGAGGAAGTCTCCCGGCTCACCCGGCACCTGGCCCGGGCGCATGGGCGGGCTGCGTCCCCGTCATGGCGCAACGCCGGCCTGAGGCCGCTGAGCGCTGCGCGCACACACATTGTTGATGGGGGATGAGCGCCCTGTTTCCGCGAAGCGGTTGCGTGCGGCGACTTCCGCTTCCGCGGCTGCCCCACGACAGCGACCCTGGTGACTGGCCAAACGGATTGTGTGGTGCAGAGGGCACTTGCTGCCACCACCCTTGCTGGGCTGCCTGGCGCGGGATGGCACTTCCCTCAGGTGCTGGCGTCCGCACGCCTTGGCGCGGCTGAGGAAATCAGCCGCCTGCCGCTACGGGCCGGCTGAGGGGCCCTGGGGCTGTGACGGCTTGATGGCGAGGACTGAGCCAAGCGTGTGGGGCGGAAGGTGGGGAGGAATGGGTGTGAAAAAGCAAAAATGGGTGTGGGGCCAATTGGCCCCAGGCTTGCCCAGAAGGAGCTCTAGGGTGTTCCACGTGGCACGTTCGTGGGCTGAAGGAAGGAACGCTGACGACTTTCCAGGCAGTGATGCGCAACTGAGCCCTGCAGTTGTTGTTTTTTTTTTTTTGTGAGAAGCAATCTCTTGTTCATTTCCCCAGCATCATTCACTGGTAGGGGCTGGCATCACCCCACGTGGCTCAAACAACAAAGTTGGCAAGGGGCTCGTGCAGTGTATCGCAAGGGCAGTGATGCGCTGCATGCAGCCCCACTCACCTTCAAATCCTATTCTTGGAGCCAGTCAAAACGCTGCAATGGCGTCACCTTTGTTGGGAGCACCCGGGCGCCCAATTCAGCTGTGTCTGTTTATGATTTCCCTTGTCTCACCGATAGTTGTAAATACTGGTGCATTTGTGGGTCCTTGGCTCGCACGTGCGCAGTACACCATGTAAGCCTCTCTTTTGTGGTTTGCGCCAGGCATCCAAAAAGCAAAGGCGTTCGAAGGGCATTCAGCGCAGGGCAAGTGTATGTGGCGGGGATGCAGGGCCAGTGCCTGAATGTGCTAAGGATATGTGAAGCAGCAAAAAGGTTGATAGAAGCGTTGCAGAGCCTTCTTGCGCAACGAGTTCCCAGGAAACAAATTCAATTGGGAAAGCTGCAGCGGGGAACTTGCGCAGGGAGGCGTTGCAACAGTGGGAGGCGCACGTTCACTTTGGGCTGTCCGCCGTCCACGTCTAGGCCATCCTGCACGCAGCGCAGGTCCACCAAGCCGTCGCCGCAGCAAAACGGCAGCTTTCCGCTCCTGAGGCTGCCTTGCTTGGTGTGCTCCAAACAGCCGGTCACACCACCCGAGCTTCAAAGTCCATGGTCTAACCGGTGCCCTTATGTTTAAGCGCGTTCTTCAGCTCCAAACGCTGGCCATCAATTCTCAAAACATTGTCCCTGCGCTGCAGCCCAGTCCTGGTCTCAAAAAATGGTGCGCCACGGGCGTGTTCTTGACATGCTCGTTGGAGCGCAAGCAGTTCGAGCAAGAGTTTGGCAAGTCTAAGGCGAGACGCTGCATGGAACCTCCAAGAGCTTCAGGGACGAAGCCGCCTCGACCATCCGTGTCATTGGGAGGCACGCAGCCAGCTGCCCCCGCCCTGAAAGAAACTTACCTGCGGGCCGACGTTGTCCTCCGCAAGGAGCTGAGACTGCCGACACTCTTCCATGCAGCAGTCGGTCGTCGGCTGGGCTGTCACCATGAAACAAATGATACGTGCAATGTGGAAAAAAATGGATGCAACCACCTCGTCCGATGTCTTGGAGTCAACAGTTTTCCAGCGACTGCAAGCACGGCCCTGGAAACTAGCATGTGTGAAATGGCAGGCTGCGCATTTGCACCCACGTGTTCGTTTGGGCGATCCTGCGACTTGCCCGAGGCAATTCTTTCGTACTAGGGTCGCCCTTCGACGAGTTGTGATGGAAGGCCGTTCTGATACTTTAAGCGTCACCCGCGGGCACCACAAAACAAAATTGGCAACAATGAGCAACTGTGTGTTACACATTTCTTGTTGAGCATGCTGGAATATAAACACGTGGTTTTGATTCGCACGGCCTGACCATAGCCCCAGTTGTTTTTTCTATCGTGCATGCCCTTGATGACCGCCGCTTTTGGCCGCAAGCGCATGCCGTGCCTGCGCCACCCACGCTGTCCCACATGCAGCAACCACCACATGCTGCGCCTACTAGAGGCTGAGCTGACTGCACTGCGTGTTTGACTGCAGCGGTGTTTGCTTCCATCTGCTTTCTAAGGGTATTTGTTATTTTCCCCGATTGGCTTTGAAGGGAACATCACTACTGGACAATACTGGACACATCCTTATTATTTCCAGGGGACTTAAGCAGCTGGAGGTTTGTCGTGGTTATGTTTGCGCGCATGAAGCGATGCATACCAATGTAGTTTGAGGCTTCACAACCTTGAACACTGTCATCGAGGAGCTCGGCTTCACAACCTACCACTGGCCACTCAGCCAATTCAAGTTGCTGACTATATAATTGCTTGGAAGGTTCACCACGGCATTGGGTCAGCTCACAACCAACGCACTCCTGGCCAGGTATGTACTATTCACAGCTTCCGCAGCCCCATTGGCTGCATTAAACACTTGCAGACCGATCAAGGTGGTTCACCGGAGAGACGCCATGCTTGACGTTGGATGCAAGTCTAAGCTGCTTTGTGTTTACGGCCATTGCGTTTTGACAATGATCCGCGGCCAAGGTGTGGGCCATATGCGGTTGGAGCGCCACACTAGTGGCAACAATGGCCGCAATGGCACATGTGATCACCCAGAGCCCCTGAACCCGCAGCCAAAAAGTACGGCTACTTCCCATTTCAAGCCAGAACGCGCGTTCCGCGTATCACAGACGTTGAAGAGTCCAACCTCCACAAGTTGAACGTGTGACTCAAATCAACCCCAAACAAGCCCCCAACTCAAACCTCAGCCCAAGCCCATCTTACACCATCAAAACCAACCCCAAACCAACCCTGAACCACCACCTTGTTTTCAAGCAGCGCAATTGGTAGGGGCGGATGGTTTTTTTTGCTTTAGGGAATCGTGTTTAAATGGGAGGGCCTGGCCTCCACAAAAACAGTGCAAACCGTTGTGCATGCGATCCCTTCAGCGCCTACGAGCTGAGACGGCAGTCGCATTACTTAGGAACGTAGGGGTGGATCAATTTGGCAGGCTGTGGCGCGGGCCCTTGTCGCAACATGTGCTGAGGTATATTTGCTGGATGCAGCAGGTGAAAGGCAAAGTGACTGGGTACACCTTACAGCTCCAAGTGAGAGGCTAGGTTTTGATTGCGGAGCAAGGCTGCAGGCACAGTCAGGTTGAATATGCATCATTTGCCTGCACTTGTTGTGAGCAGTGAATTGTTGTGTGCAGTCAATTCTGTTTTGTTTGTTGGTTCTGTGGAAGACGCAGTTGCAAAATTCTGAAATTGCGAGCCTGGAGGCTGACAGTGAGCGACAAGGCGCTGATGCTGGCTGCATCTAATGCGCCATACCTGCAAAGCAACAGGCTGCGTGACGAGTGGCCAGAAGCAAGCCATGTTTTGCAAACAAAGTTTCTGCCAGGGGGCGCATTGGAAGTGGAATGCGTGTTTTCAGCGATGAGCATGCACATCGCGGCAGAATTTGCAGATTTCCCATACTCAGTGTTCTCGTTGCTGGCAACTCGGGGGGTTTCGCCAAGGCAGTTGCTGGCCTTTCCAACATTGCGATTGGCAGTTGTGCGGACTCAGTTGGCAGGACTTGGGTTATGAAACGACTCACATGGGGAAGCATGGGTGCCAGTGGCTGGTGGGCTGGCGACTCTTCCATTTTCTGATGTTTTCTGCAGAGGTGCCGTGGCTTAGGCCAGTCTTGGGCGCTACCCATCCATGGATGTGAAACATGGCTCAGAAGGCTTCAGGTCACGTTTCCCTCAGTCGCTCCAGGATAATGACTTGCACTATTTGCGCCGCCCTAACGGTTGTCTCTGTGGCGGGCTTTGCTTTCGCCGATTCCAAATTGATGTGCCTTGGCTTCTGGGGCAATCACATTTGCAGCGGAGAAACCATGATGCCTTTTCGCGTCTCACTCACATCTATGAAGTTGTGTTGATGGGCATGCGCTTCTGCACGCTAGGCTTTTCGCTCTCCTGATGGCCAGCCCTTTTATCAAGGATGGGCCCTGCACACCTTCAGGCGAGGGACAAGAGTTTACGCTGGATCGCGGGAGGCAGCGCGGGGTGCCCTGGATGTTCTTGTGCTATTCAGGTTGCCTGCTGGCTGAATGGCTTCCCATCAAGTTCCGCGGAACCTTCGCTGAAATCGGAAATCGCTGGGCGGCGTGGCACCTTGTTTCGAGCTGAGGCGTCCTGCTGGTTACGTTGCATTTGGCCTGGAACCTTGGTCGGGCTGCGCCGCTCAGCTACTTGCGAACTTGCCTAGAGAGGGCTTTTGGGACACAGCCGCCTGACAGCCTAGGGTCACCCTGCTGTGGGTGGCCATGCCTCCGACGGAAGTGTGGAAGCCTTTTTTTGTGACAGCTTCTTGGCGCACAGCTGGCATTTGGCCACCAAACCTGGTGTGGCCTTCAGCTTGGCAAGGACGGTGCTTCTTTCGGGACTTGTGTCAAGACCAAGGCATCCATCTGCCCAGCGGTCCTGCTTCTGTTTCTCGCTTCGAAGGGAAGCGCGCTGGCTGAATCAAGCCTGCGACAAGCCAATATTTGGATTCAAATGCGATTTTAGGGGAGTTGTTTGTTTCGTGTATGTGGGTGTGAGGGAGAGTGCATGCGACGCACCTGTGTGTGTGTGTGTGTGTGTGTGTTTGTGTTTGTGTTTGTGTGTGTGTGTCTCTGTGTTTGTGTGCTGTGTGTTGTGTGTGGTGCGGTGCGGTGCGGTGCGGTGTGGTGTGGTGTGGTGTGCTGTGTGTGTGTTTTTTGGTGTGTATGTGTGTGTGTGAATGTGCCTGTGCTTTTGTGCTTTTGTGTGTGTGCTTTTGCTTTTGTGTGTTTGCTGTGTTTGCTTATTTATGTGTTTGCTTATTTATTTATGTTTGCTGTGTTTGCTGTGTTTGCTTATTTATTTATGTGTTTGTGTGTGGGTATGCTTATGTGTTTGGTGTTTTGTTTGTTCGTTTATGGAGCTGATTAGTATGTATGTATGCATGCATGATGTATGTATGTAATGTAATGTAATTTAATGGAATGGAATGTAATGCAATATAATGTAATGCAATGTACGTAATGTATTGTGTGGCAACGCGCTGCAATGCAATGTAATGTAAGGTAATGTAATGCAACGTAACGAACCGTATGTATGTTATGTATGTATGTGTGTATGTATCGATGTATGCAGGCATGTAGGTATGCATGTATGTATGTGTGTATGTACATATGTGCGTTTGTAATGTATGTTTGTAATGTAATGTGATGTATGTATGTACTCAAGGTAAAGGCAAGGTAAGGGAAGATATGGATCATATGTTAGATTATGTGTTGTAATGTATTTATACATGTATGTATGCATGTAAGTATGTCAATATGTGTGTATGTAATGTACGTATGCATGTATGTAATGTATGTACGCACATACGTATGTATGTATGTATGTATGTATGTAATGGAATGTAATGGAATGTAATGTAATATGATGCAATGTAATGTACTGCATGTATGTATGCATGTATGTATGTATGTATGTATGTAATGTATGCATTGTACCCTGTGTTATGGTATGTTTTTGTTATGTAATGCATGTGTGCATGCATGCATGTATGTATGTAATGTATGTATGCATGTAATGTATGTATGTATGTATGTAATGTAATGCAATGCAAAGTGATGCAATGCAATGCAATGCAATGCAATGCAATGTAATGTATGTAATGTATGTAATGTATGTAATGTATGTATGTATGTATGTATGTAATGTATGTATGTATGTATGTATGTATGTATGTAATGTATGTATGTATGTATGTATGTATGTATGTATGTATGTATGTATGTATGTATGTAATGTATGTATGTATGTATGTATGTATATGTATGTAATGTAATGTAATGTAATGTAATGTAATGTAATGTATGTATGTATGTATGTATGTATGTATGTATGTATGTATGTATGTATGTATGTATGTATGTATGTATGTATGTATGTATGTATGTATGTATGTATGTATGTATGTATGTATGTATGTATGTATGTATGTATGTATGTATGTATGTATGTATGTATGTATGTATGTATGTATGTATGTATGTATGTATGTATGTATGTATGTATGTATGTATGTATGTATGTATGTATGTATGTATGTATGTATGTATGTATGTATGTATGTATGTATGTAATGTAATGTAATGTATGTAATGTATGTAATGTATGTATGTATGTATGTAATGTAATGTAATGTAATGTAATGTAATGTAATGTAATGTATGTATGTATGTATGTATGTATGTAATGTATGTATGTATGTATGTATGTATGTATGTATGTATGTATGTATGTATGTATGTATGTATGTATGTATGTATGTATGTATGTATGTATGTATGTATGTAATGTAATGTATGTATGTGTATGTAATGTATGTATGTATGTATGTATGTATGTATGTATGTAATGTATGTATGTATGTATGTATGTATGTATGTATGTATGTATGTATGTATGTATGTATGTATGTATGTATGTATGTATGTATGTATGTATGTATGTATGTATGTATGTATGTATGTATGTATGTATGTATGTATGTGTATGTATGTATGTATGTATGTATGTATGTATGTATGTATGTATGTATGTATGTATGTATGTATGTATGTATGTATGTATGTATGTAATGTATGTATGTATGTATGTATGTATGTAATGTATGTATGTATGTATGTATGTATGTATGTATGTATGTATGTATGTATGTATGTATGTATGTATGTATGTATGTATGTATGTATGTATGTATGTATGTATGTATGTATGTATGTATGTATGTATGTATGTATGTATGTATGTATGTATGTATGTATGTATGTATGTATGTATGTATGTATGTATGTATGTATGTATGTATGTATGTATGTATGTATGTATGTATGTATGTATGTATGTATGTATGTATGTATGTATGTATGTATGTATGTATGTATGTATGTATGTATGTATGTATGTATGTATGTATGTATGTATGTAATGTATGTATGTATGTAATGTAATGTAATGTAATGTAATGTAATGTAATGTAATGTAATGTAATGTAATGTAATGTAATGTAATGTAATGTAATGTAATGTAATGTAATGTATGTATGTATGTATGTATGATGTAATGTATGTATGTAATGTGATGTATTGTAACTCAATGTTCTGTATGTATGTATGTATGTATGTATGTATGATGTAATGTATGTATGTAATGTGATGTATTGTAACTCAATGTTCTGTATGTATGTATGTATGTATGTATGTATGATGTAATGTATGTATGTAATGTGATGTATTGTAACTCAATGTTCTGTATGTATGTATGTATGTATGTATGTATGATGTAATGTATGTATGTAATGTGATGTATTGTAACTCAATGTTCTGTATGTATGTATGTATGTATGTATGTATGATGTAATGTATGTATGTAATGTGATGTATTGTAACTCAATGTTCTGTATGTATGTATGTATGTATGTATGTATGATGTAATGTATGTATGTAATGTGATGTATTGTAACTCAATGTTCTGTATGTATGTAGGTATGTGTGTATTGTATGTATGTGTTGTATTGTATTGTGGTGTAATGTATGGTATGGTATGGAATGTATGCACGTATGGTATGTATGTTATGTTATGTTATGTTATGTTATGTTATGTATGTATGTAATGCAAATGCAAATGCAAATGCAAATGCATTGCAACGCAACGCAATGCAAGGTACGTATGTATGTATGTATGTATGCAGTGTAGTGTAATGTAATGTAATTTAACCTAATGTAACGTAATGTAATGTAATGTTATGTTATGTGTGTATTCATGCAATGTATGTATGTGTGTATGTATGCATGCATGTATGTATGTATGTATGCATGTATCTAATGCAATGTATGTATGTGTGTGCGTGCGTGCGTGTTTGTATGTTTGTTTGTTTGTTGGTTTGCTTGCTTGTTTGTGTGTCTGGTTGTTTGTTTGTTTGTTTGTTTGTTTGTTTGTTTGTGTGTTTGTTTGTTTGTTTGCCTGCGTGTTTGTTTGTTTGTTTGTTTGTTTGTTTGTGTGTTTGTTTGTTTGTTTGTTTGTTTGTTTGTTTGTTTGTTTTTGTGTTTGTTTGTTTGTTTGTTTGTTTGTTTGTTTGTTTGTGCGGCGGCCCACTATGAAGTTGCATTTCACCATGTTACCAACAGACTTGAAGCAACGCGGCATTGGATGTGGATCCAAACCGAGTCATCGTTTGCTATTCAGTGTGAGGTGTGTCCCTGACAAAATTACCAACATGCCCAACACAAGGCCTGAGCGCCTGCAGGTCGTTATGAAAGCCCCCGATGGCTGGCAACCACTGGGCAAATGAAGCGCAGCATTGAGCAGCTTGAGCGTGCTAGGGAGCCTTGGCACGAACTTCTGGCCTCGCTCGAAATGAGCCACAATCAAAGCCCGGGTAGATGAAGAACCCCAACCAGAAATAGCTGCGGACGAATTATTTACACGGTTCTGGGCCGATCATTCTGACTGCAATGGCCAGTCCTGGATTCGTTTGCACGCAGGGAGTTCTCCCAGGTCAGCGACCAGGCAGCTGCAGAGGCCTCTTTGCCGGAGAACTGGAATGATCCGGCGGCTCGGCTTCTACTTTCAGATCTTCCAGTTGCTTAAGAATATGTTTTTTATTTTTTCCTTGTTGGTTATAAAAGGAGTTAGCACTACTGGACATGTTAACAAAAAATAAAAAAAAAATCAGGGGGCTGAACTAAATGGAAGAGATGCTTTGGTGATGTCAGCGCTTGTGGCTTCACACTTTTGCACGAATCTCCATAAGGACTGCCTGCGTATTGCTGGGACACCTGCTGGCAGTGATGATCAAGAGCAAACTTGGCAACAACGTCTATGGCTGAGCAACGTGTTGCTTCAGTTTGCCGACGAATTTTGCGCCCGCTGTTCGTTTGGATATTGCATTTGAAGCTTCCGACTGAGGCATGTCTGAAGTCTTTGAAGCAGACGTTCGAGGTCTCGTGCTTCTTTTGGGCATGCTCCATTTTTTGCCGCCCGGCAAGGATGCACCAATCTGTATCGGTTTGGGTGTTTTGTTGAGTTGGATGGGGAGAAAAAGTTCTCGCTTTTTCATTGACTGAAACGGGCTGTGGCATTGTCTGTTTGTCTAGGCTCGGCTACTACTCCATGGGCTTCTTCTATTGGCTTCTGGAGTACCTCCGGGATATTGGCATGAGCGAAGCCGCGGGCCCCGCACCTCGGAGTGAGAGATGATCAGTCAAAAGGTGATAGGCTGAGAGAGTGGCGGCTTGGCCTCTTTTGAGGATTGCCTTGTTGCTTGGGCCTTGAAGGAAACCAAGGGAAATCAAGGGAAAAACCAACATGTTTGGGCGGTTGGTGCCTTTCTTGAGGATGCAATTTGTGCTTAGGTTGAAAGGGAAGCCAAAGGTAGCACCACCATTTTTGGGGTGTCCTGCACGGTGTCCTCCAAAAAAGGAAGAACCCAAATGACCGAAGGGTGTGCATGCAGGCCATGCTGGCAGCTCCCTTGGGTAAGATGACTGGAGTCATGCTGCTTGTCACGGGGGGCCCTGGCATATGCCTCATCGACCGCCCCCCGGCATCCAAAGTTGGGACATGTGGCGCATGCCCAGCATGTGTGTCCTTTTTGATTGTTTGGTCGAAAAATAGATGGCGATTCCTGGTTTACCTGGTGGTTTAATCATCTACCAGGGACAACCATCTATTTCGCGGAAAAGGACGCCTATGATGCCCGGCGCGTCTGCGAGCTTCACATTGCGCCAAGGTTTTCCACGGGTGCCGCTTCTTCAGGTGGGATTTTTTGGCGCGGCCTGCTGCGTGGGCGGCCTGACGCTTTGCACTAAGCCCCTTCTGGCCACCCGGCGAAGCTCGGGCTTGCGGCTCCTTTAGCGTGTCTTCCAGAAAAAAGGCAAGCTTGGGAAATGCTGAGGCTGTTGCGGCGGTTTATATCTCCAACATCTTCGAGGAAATTGTGTGGTGCACTGCCAGCGTCTATGTCGCAGAAGTCTTTCCGACTACTATTAGGGGCACTGCCCAAGGCGCGGATCGTGAGCAGAGTTTAGTTTACGCTAGTAAAGGCGCAAAAGGAGAGTGGACATAAGGCCCCGGCATATTACTGCACGCGTGGGGGCACGTAGAGCTTTGCGTGTAGGCGCCGCGTAGGCTCAACTTGACAGTGTGCCAGTAGGCGCGCACGTATGACTTTTAGTGCGAACCACACACCGCGAAGGCGTTTTGATATACACCTCGCACAGGCCGTCCCGCATGGTATTTGCATCTGGCGTAGGGGCCGGCGTGTTACAGTACCTTCCCACAAAGGACCTTGCCCAGCTGGGGGGCAAACCAGAGTGGCAATGAATGCATTTCCCTGGCACCCCTTGTATGAGTTCGCTCGCCGAATGTTGTTTTTTGAGAGGGGTTGTTTTTCCTTCAAAGGAATGATGTGCTTGAGCTTGCGTTTCATGCAGCGCCTTAGTTCCACCAAGCCAGCCTTGTCGCGCTGCGAGGGCATAGGATCCGGACTGCAGCTGTACTCGGAAGGTAGGTTTGCAAACTCATTCTCGAGCTGCGCAGTTTTATCTCCCGTCCAGTGGTAAGTGCAGCGTCAGCAATTCTTGCCAGGGCTCATTTTCTTCATGTGCTCTCTGGGCTGCATTTCGAGCTCCGTGTTCACCGGCAAGCTCCTAGTGCCCCGGGCAAGCAGCCAGCTTTTCGTGAGTTGCCTGAGTGATTCTTGCCTTGCTACAAATAGCCTCCTAATGCTATTCACTTGTGTTTGGAAAGTTTGCGTCAAGCGGAACTTTGCAGCTGTGAACTCGTTTGGGCACAGCCATCTGACAGCTTACAGCAGGCAAAGTGCAACATGGAAAGATCACAACAGGTCCTGAATCCAAAGCTCCCCATGCTCGGGATGATGGTGGTTTCGAGCCTTGCCTTTGTGATCAAGCTGAATGGGCTTGACAGCTTTGAGTCTCATTGCTGCAGTGTTCCTGCGCGCTTGGAGCGGCCCTGAGGATACTGGGAGGTCTTCTGGGTTGTTTCTGCAGGGAGGAGCGTGGCAAAGAGCCGCTTTGCGACTGGGCCTGAAGGGTTGGCTTGAGCTGTGCATTTAGTTGCACTTTGCGGCGAGTTTGTGCTCGCAGCCGATATGCTTGTGACGAGGGCTGCGGACAGAACAGCCATTTGTTGAACATGTTTGCGCACCACAGCGCCCAGCCTTGAGGCGATTGCACTCCAAAACACCCCAAGCAAGTGAAGTACGGGACGATGGATACAGAAGGACACACAGGCATAGGATTAGCAATGTTTGTATTTCTTTGGTGGTTTGTGCTTGTGATTTTTTGGAGTTGGTGTGTGTGTGTGTGTGTGTGTTTGGTATCTTGCTTGTTTGTTGCTTGCGTGTTTGCTTGCTTGTTTGTTGGCTTGTTTGCGTGGCTGCTTGTTGACTTGGTTGTGTGCTTGCTTGGTCATTGGTTTGTGTATGTAAACGTGTTTTGTTGTTCAAACAAAACATGTTTCTTTATGTATGTCTTGAGTTCTTTGTTTCTTTCTTTATGTATGTCGTTACTTACTTTGTTGTGTATGTTTTCATTCATGGCTTTCATTCCTTGCTTCCTTCCTTCCTTCCTTCCTTCTTTCTTTCTTTCCTTCCTTCCTTTCTTCCTCTTCCTTCCTTCCTTCCTTCCTTCCTTCCTTCCTTCCTTCCTTCCTTCCTTCCTTCCTTCCTTCTTGTTTGTTTTTGTTGCTTTGTGCATTTAGTTCTCTATCTATTTGTTTCTTTCTCAATTACTCAATTTCTTTTCCATTTTTTCAATTCCTTTCTTTCTTTCTTTCTTTGCTTATTTTGTTTGTTCTTTATTTCTTCATTTATTTTGTTTATCTTTCTCTCTCTTTCTCTCTCTTTCTCTCTCTTTCTCTCTCTTTCTCTCTCTTTCTCTCTCTCTCTCTCTCTCTCTTTCTTTCTTTCTTTCTTTATTTGTTTCTTTTTTTCTTTTTCTTTTTCTTGCTTGCCTGCTTGCTTGCTTGCCTGCCTGCCTGCCTGCCTGCTTGCTTGCTTGCTTGTTTTCTTGTGTGCGCACTCGTCCGTATGTGTCATGTTGCGCCCGCCGTGTGTGTGTGTGTGTGGGTCGCACTGTGTGTGTGTGTGTCTTTGTCTGTGTCTGTGTGTCTGTGTGTCTTTGTGTCTGTGTGTGTTTTGCGGTTGCATTATGTAGCGTTGTTGGTTTGTTTGTTTGATTGTTTGTTCCTGCTTGCCTACCTTCCTTCCTCCTTGCCCACCTGCCTGCCTGCCTGTTTGTCTGTCTGCCTGCCTGTCTGTCTCTCTGATTTTCTCTGCCGCGGCTGCCTGGCTGGCGGTGTGTCTGTCTGTTTGCCTGCCTGCCTGTTTGTGCCTGCCTGTTTGTCTGTCTCTTTCTCTCTGATGATTCGCTTTGTCTCTTTGCCCGCCTGCTTGCTTGCCTGCTTGCCTGCGTGTCTGTCTGTCTGTCTGTCCTGTCTACCTATCCGTCGGTCGGTCAGTCAGTGGCTTGGTTGGTTGGTCGGGCGGTCGGGCGGTCGGTCGGTTGGTTTGCGTGTTTGTGTGTGTGTGTGGGTGGGGTTTGTCTGCTATTGTTTCTTCTCATTTTTCCGTTTTTCTTGTTATTCATTGCTTTATTTTGTTTGCTCTTGTTTTCGTTCTGTCTTTCTTTATCTATTTCGTTATTTATTTCTTTGTTTATTTTGTTGTTTCGTTGTTTATTTGTGATTTGTTTGTTTCATTATGTGTGTCGTTGTTTTGTTTAGTTTGTATGGTTGTATGTTTTTGTGTTTCTGTGTTTGTGTGTTGGTGTGGTTGTCTGTCTGTCAGTTTGCGTGTCTCTTCTGTCTGCCTGTCCGTCTGTCTGTTTTGTTTGTTGTGTTGTGTTGTGTTGTGTTGTGTTGTGTTGTGTTGTGTTGTGTTGTGTTGTGTTGTGTTGTTTGTTTGTTTGTTTGTTTTTGTTTGTTTGTTTGTTTGTTTTTGTTTGTTTGTGTGTTTGTTTGTTTGTTCGTTCGTTTGTGTGTTTTTTTGTTTGTTTGTTTGTTTGTTTGTTTGTTTGTTTGTTTGTTTGTTTGTTTGTTTGTTTGTGTGTCTGTCATGATGTCCTGCTTTCCTTATATCATCATGTCCTGGTTTTATGTTTGCCATGTTTCCTTAGGTCCTTCTTTATTTAGTCCAGTCCTTTTTATTAGTTATTGTGCTTTGTTCATCTTATTTCTTTCTTTCTTTCCTTATTTGCTTACTTATTGGCGTCTTTCTCTTGGTTTATTTATTTCTTCCCTTCGTTGGTTCTTGTTTATTTATTTTTGATTGTTTCTTTCATTTGTTCCATTTCTTTAAAAACGTTTCTTTCTTGCTTTCCTTGTTTCATTATTGCCTCATTTGTCTTTCTTTGTGTATTCTGAGATTTGCTTATTTATTTATTTGCTTATATTTATTTGTTTGTGTCTTTCCAGTGTTGTTTAGTTTTTATTTACCATTTGTGTTTTTAGTTGCTTCTTTGTTTCTTTGTTTCTTGCTTGCTTTGCTTGCTTTGTTTGCTCTGCTTTGCTTGCTTGCCTGCTTGCTTGCTCGCTTGTTTTGCTTCTTTCTTTTTTGCTGGTTTGTTGGAGCGGTGCCTGCGTGTGTGCACCTGAGAGTGCAGGAAAGGCATGCGATCCGTTTGGCCAGGCTCCAGCTGAGATGTCTCGAGCTCCTTTGCCAAGCCTGAATTCCCACTCTAATTTGCCAGCATCCGGGCAGACATACATAGAACCCAACTTGTGACGTCGCTTGTGGTGGAAATGGTGTGGCTTGTCTTGCAGCTGCTTGAGCTTTGTAACATCCACATTGGAACTCAAATTGCTGCTCAACTCGCCCAGCTTTGCATGCAATAATTCAGTGCAGAAGAGGGAATCCAGGTTTACCAACCCCCGATTGATTATTCGGGGGTGTCCCATTTTAGAGATGACCGTTCACTTTTGAAGCCAACAGCTCACTGCCAATCCGGGCAGTCCGGTATTGCATGTGGTCACCTGCTTGGCACACTTGGGTAGCCTTGGCTTGGTAGCTTGGTAGCTGATGGCTGCTGGCTTGGCCGCCTTCCTCCCAGTTAGGCGGGGCGGCTTGGCGTGGGGGAGTTGCGGATGCTGCGTTCTGTATCTTCTTTAAAGGGACAGGGAGCAGCTGACCACGGGGGGAAGTCGCAGGGGCCGGTTCTTGAAGCAGGGGTGCAAGGGAGCCACTGCAACCCGGAGGCCCTCCTTCATTCGACCTGAGACTTGTGCATCTCGGCTGCGGTGTGTTGCACAGCATTTGTGAGTGGAATTGTTGCATCGCATTATTTGCCGGGGGCGTGGCCGAGGTGAAGGACTGTGGACAGGAAGTGGGGCAGCTCTCGCCTGCGACCACGAGTCGAACAGTTGAAATTGTCAAAGAGCCGCAAGCTGAACCTGCTCCAGCGTGGCATGACGGAGTGTCTTGGCCACGATGCTTCTTGTCATGTGCTATCTCTCGTGCAGCCTTGCTTGCGCGCTGTCAACCACCAAAAAAAAAACAGCTTGGGCCTGGCCTGGCTAGGCAATGCAATGCGCCGACCCGTTTGCGGCATCAAACATGCAGTACCTAGCAGAGGCTCGCCTGACGAGATTCTTTTGATTTTGGCAAATCCTTCCAGTCGCATTTCGCTGCATACCCCAGCTCAGTCCTGAATTGACCAGACTGGAATGCGCGCTTGACATTGCAATTTGTGCCGCGCAGCTATCTTGCCAAGTTTCAAGCTCACCGGGCCCATGCCGCGCTGCTGTGTCTCTCCTTGGAGACAGTTTCGGACAATTTTAAGTTCGGGCATGCCAACTGTCCTCAGTTTGCCCTTGGAGCATCTTGGAGAATATGTTATTTCTTCGGGGAAGGGTGGACACACAGGCGCCTACACGATGCCCTGGCCTTGCAGATAGGCTTTGTAGGCGAAGACATAGCCGTTTCTCTAGCCGTTGTTTCTCTAAACGGAGTACCAGCCAAATTGGGCGCCTTAGAAACATGGAAAGGAGCAATGTTGACCCCATATGAATCAGCCCCACTTTGCTAAAAGGGGGGTGTTTCCCTCCAAAGGTGATGATTCCCCACATTTCACCTAGGGACACCCTATAAATACCTTGGCTGCTATTGGGTTGGATCTTTAGACTTTAACTTTTTGGGAAATCAAGTTGGGTTTTCCACTAAACCCCCAAGAAGTGAACAACTTTTTGCAGGGGGGTCAACAGCAACCCGTGGCCTTGAGGCGGCGACGGCGGAGTTCCGCGGCTTGCGGGAGCTGAGCCTGCGGGGCAACTGGACAAAAACCGGCGCCTGGGGCGATCCCCCGCGTCCCTGAAAAATGGATTTTTGGAGTGGGGATTTCCACCAGTAACCGCAAGTGGCAACTTCTAAGCTGAGTTACCAGGAGCAAACATTTATGGAGTTCCATTGTCCCTTCTATGGGAATACTAGACACATGCAATTGGGTCCCTGACCCCCCACCCCCCACCCCCTGAAGTTTTTTTTGTTTTTTGTTTAATAATATTGGAAGTCGATTTGTGGGGACTGCACTTGGGCGAAGCGACTCCGCACATGATTTGGTTTTCTTGCCTTGGGAGGGTGTCCCTCATTGCATTTCGGTGAAGTACGCGGGAAGAAGACGATTTGCTTAGAGGCTTTTTCCAGACTGAGATTCTGCTTCTGAATTATTGTCCCCCACCGATGAGCTTTGGGTTGTCGAAATCCAGGAAGTGCCAGCCACAGCGAAGCAACAGTTCGTTTAAACGGAGCTCCTTCCCGTAGAAGTGACTTTTGTCATTTGTCCGCCTTTGAGGAAGGTGCGGATTGGCTTCTCCTGTCTTGGGCCTTTAACCTGAGGATTGTTGGAGTGAGTCTCTCTACCAGTGACTTGCGCTCCATTGTTAGTAGTTTGTGACAAGCCGCGGGGGCTGAGCAAATAGAAGGAATCGCGGCCTGTTACAGGCACCTAGGGAGGTGGTCAGACTGTCTAGAGATTCAGGCCACAAGGTCACCTCGAGTGACGAGATTGCAGCAGAGCTTGCAGACCAAATGCAGCTAGCTGAGCAGGAGCTGCCTTGTGTAAAGCCAGCAAATGTGAGCAAACGATTGCCTCATCATGTGTATGAGCCAGCAGGCAGCTGAGTTTCAGGACAACTAGCTTGAATGATTGCACAAACGGGAAATGAGTCGGGATGGGAGGGGGTTGTGTGTGTTGCGCTTCTTCCAGGAGCTGGTAGATCTCACATGGCAAGCTGAATGCGAAGAGTGCCGGCATAGCCAGGAAGTGGAGGAGCAGCTTGGCAAAAGTGGATATGATTTTTTGGTCAGTTTGATTTTCCTGGCAAACGAGCCACGCAGACACCGACTAAGAAGCCGACTGGCCCAGCCACCAGGGCCGGGGGCAGAAAGGCATTGTTTGTAAAGCTTTGAGTCGATTTTTCCCAGGTGGCGCCAGGCTGCTTGCCTGCACTTTGCCCGTGGGCGGACGTCCCAAGTGCCCTGTATGCGCATCCTCTCCATTGTTTTACCCCCAGCTGAGAACCAGTGCAGTCAACGCTGCGGATTTGTGTTGCCCCACTGGCAGAAGCACCCCCGCCGTGGAAGCATTGCCCTCTACACGAGCGAGTTTTCGGCAGCAGTGTCCACCTGTCTCCATGACCCTTGAAAAATGGGGTTACCCAAAAATTTGGGGTCATTGACCCATTCTTAAAGGGTCATGGAGGCTCCAGGCACATCTGATTTCCAGCGGTTTCCCTCAGCTGACGCTGACAGATGCTCGCCAGGCCTACCGCGAAGCGAAGGAAGACGCGGCGGTGGCACAAGGCCAAGCTCAGGCGCGAGAGGGAGGGGATTCCTTAACTATTTCATGGGGCGATCGCGGCAAGGTACCTCAGCTAAGTGGTTGTAAGGTTCATGGTGAGATACCCACAAAAGCCATGGTTGTAAGCGTCTCGCCTGGTGGTACTGACCACTTACCTGGACGTACCCGATCGCCCCTTTAAGTATGTTACCGCTGTGCACAGATCAATTTCCTCGTCACCAGCCCACCCATGCAAAGACATACCTCCTTTTCTCGCTTGTGCGCAGACGAATGCATTCACAGTGCCCTTCCCTATAGTACTTCCCGTGAACTCAGAATGCATTGTTTTTGAAATAGCTAAGCTGGAATCGCTTTGTGTGTGGTCGCCTCCAGGGGCAATTTTCTATGAGAGAGCACTGTCTGCTGCCATTCTTTGGCGACTCCCTTGTTTGGGCTTTGGACTTTTGCCCGGCGCAAAGGGTGGCATTCTTCAAAAGAAGAGATCCACCAGTTACCCTCCCAGTAGCTCCACCCGATCGATCGATGGGAAGGGCTTGACCCGTTTGACCAGGAGTCACAAACCTCGGTGGATGAAGCGCAAGCAGAGGTGGCGTCCTTGCGCGGCGCGTTGGACCAGGCGACGTGCTCGGTCTATGCCCTGGGGTGCTTTCAGTCCTCAACGCTTCTAGGGGACCCTCAGAAGGGTGGTGTTGAACGGAAAGTAAAAGGGAATCCCCAATTTTTGGGGGTGCCCGACAAAAAGACAGACCCGTGTGGTGAGCACAAGTTGGGCGCAGACCCACAACATGACATCAAAGAAGCCACCCACCCACTAGCCATGCGGCAACAAGGTCCCAACTAAGTAGTTGGGGTCTCCGCCAAGTGGCAGCTCGATCCTCACAAGCAGAAGAAAAGCCGAGGAAACCCTTGGAAATCCTCAGCGAACGAACAAAAACAGAAGCTAAACCCCCGCAGCACACTGCGCTGCCCGACCCCCAGGCCCTGGCTGACTTGGAGGACGCTCGAGCCTCATACCGTGCCACGGAAGCACGGGTCGCCTTGGATGAAGAGCTGCTCAGAGATGAGGTGGCTGAGGCAGGGCTTCGATGCCAGGGGCGATCGATGCAAGTGGTAACCAGGGTGTAAATTCCAAGGCTTCCAAGAAGCGGGGGAAGTGAGATGGAAGAAGAAGCTGGGTGCTTTTAAATCTGCATTGTGCTGAACAAGGTAGTAGCCATGGTTAGAACCCACAAAGCCATGGAGTAGATTGCAACCCAGGCTTACTAACCACTTGCTAGGTACCCGATCGCCCCTTTAAGTAACATGGCTGGGCAATGGTGGGCAATGCTGGGCTCATGATTTGTGGAAATCAGAAGGGTGCCTTGTTCACCCACCTGCTGGGCACCCCGCAAACACACTTGGGAAAAGACTCGGCTAAGCCATTTTTGGAGGTGTATTGTTGGTTTGGGATGGTTCGATGGATTTCGAGAGTTCGATAGTTCTGCCCAGCTGAGAGACCCAGATTAACACCGGACAAAGCATCGGCCGGATGGTGTGTGAAGCTCCGAGTGTGAGAGGCTCGGGCGCGAGGACGAGGACTGCAGGGAGGGTCACGGAGCTGTGGGTAAGGCATACCTTTGAAGTCCATCGTTGCGGGCTGTGTTTCAGATGGAACAGGAATGCACTCAATGGAATTTCAGAATGGCCATGTACCTGCCAGGTACCAGAGGTGAAAGGGCACAGGGGATGCAGGCAATCGACCCGCAACTCTGTTCCCAAAAAGGAACAACCACA
The DNA here is from genome assembly GCA_963377175.1 of Effrenium voratum. Classification (NCBI taxonomy): domain Eukaryota; class Dinophyceae; order Suessiales; family Symbiodiniaceae; genus Effrenium; species Effrenium voratum. The sequence goes on along the minus strand of CAUJNA010000946.1, from coordinate 628,476 downwards.
GATTGTGATTTTGAGCCCAGTGCGGCAGACGCATCGCATGTGACGCATGCAGGAGACCATCGTCGTGAAGCGGAGTTGAGCGCCTCGCCGGGTTTGTGGAATTGGGGCCAGCGCTTGAGGATTGGACAAGATCCGCGGTTGAAGCCCACGCTGCATACGCGCAGTGGAAGAATGATGGATATAAGTTTCTTCCGGAGCGGAGCCTTTAGGTGTTTCCCAGGCCATGCCAATTTGTCACTTCAGCTCCTTGCAGGAGTCCGGGTACAAGAATCCAAAACGGTTGCAAAACAGTTCACATGTGACCACATGCTGCCAGCTTTTGCGCAGCCTTATTGACATGCAAGCACATTGTTCTGCTGTGGCTGCCCTGCGCTGCAAGCAGGAGAAACATGTGCCAGATCAATTTGTGCAAGTGCTGTTCCATTTGATTGAGTTGGTGCCTGTTGATCTTAGTGTTTAGGGTGGGCTTTCAAGAAGCGGGGAAAGTGAGATGGGAGCATCAGCTGGCCGTTTATTTTGCCCAGGACAAGAGCTGTCCCAATGTCTGCAGCGAGAGTCACAGGGCCGCGCGCTCTTGCAGCGACTACGGGCCCTGCGCTGCGATGCGGACGCTTTGAAAGAGCCCGAACCACAGGAGTGCCAGGAAGCTGAGGAGAACGAGACCAACGAGCGCGGGTTCGAGGCTGAGGAGAACGAGTCCACTGAGTCCGAGGCGCGGTTGAGAGGTTGATAGTTCTCTTGTCCGCCCTCTCTGAATCTATGAATGGCGCCTTTCTGAGGCCGACGCACGGCAAAGTGGCCAGGTGGCAGTGGCCGAGGCTTTTGCCTCTTGTGATCAAGGCACCTGGAATTGGGGAGAGTGCGTCGGCTGTCGAATGAACATAGTGAGGCTGGTCAGAGAGCATAGCCGTGTGTCAGCCTGTTGGGTGTGATGGATATGGTTCTAAAACAAGTCGCCAGGCAGTCAGTCGCTCGTTTCTGCTTTGGGCCAGCATATCCTCGACTGGTGCCCGTTGGCGCACGCCGTACTTTGTTTTAACCATGCCTGCAGCAGCAGCCAGGGTTCCACGTTTTGACTACCCCAAGGTAGACTCAAAATCAGTTGATTTCATCTGAGTGTACCTTGGAGGAGTCAAAAAGTGGACCCCTGGTTGCATGAGTGCCATGACATTTCCCTTTGATTCCTGTGAGGTTTGGCAGAGTCTGCGGAGCAGCAGCTCCAGTGGTTGCGCAGCCGAGCACGAAAGCTGCACGCGGTGAAGGAACAACTGCAGCAGCTGCGCAGCTTGGTTTGAGGGAACTGCCGGCCGTGTGTTTTTTGGAAAGTGTCCGCTTCACTGACCTTGGATTGACTTAGTTTGCATTCCGAAGCTATCTTGGCTGAGCTGAGCTGTTTGGCTTTATTGGAATTTCAATACTTGAGCGCGATGCCGCCCTCCGCCGGCTATTCGGAGTCTTACTTCAAGTCGGGGCTAGGGGCTTCTCCCTATGGCAGCTATACTGGCAGCTATCAACCTGCCGTGCAGGCTGCCTCACGGCCCCTGACGATGGGAGATGCCGCAATGATGCCCACATATGCAAATGGAATGCCACTCTATCAGCCGGTCCCGGCCCCGTACATGAGCGAGATGGCGCCATTGACCAATAGTCGGCTGGCGCCAACCACGCTGCTGGGAACTGTCCGGGCCAACAAGACGAATCAGGAGCCCTGTGCTGAAGAAGGGTGCTTGGATGACGAGAAGTTCGGCGCCGAAGACACCGGACCCAGCTCGGAATACACTTTATGTGGCATTGATTTGAAGCCAGTTCTGCCTGTGGCTCTTGCGCTGTCAACGGTTATTGGAGCCATGTGCATGATGCTCGTTCAGATTCCGATTCTCTGTCGACTCACAAGCATATCAGAGGCTGCGCTCTACGCGTCTGCTTCCGCACTCTACTGTATTACACTGGGCTGTATGATGTACTGCGCGTTTGCAGATCCGGGCCAAATCAAGAAGACCCGCAACATGCAGAGAGATGGATTGGACAGTGAGGATGGCGTGCCCCGGCGCGCACATAGGTCGTGGCAGTATCCTAGGCCAATCCGTCGATACGACCACTACTGCAAATGGATTCAAAACGTGATTGGGCTCCTAAATCACCGGGAGTTTGTGACCATGCTAATTGGCTTGACCCTGATTGGTCTGCTCGGAATTGGGATCGACTTGTGGCTTGCTGTCCTCATCGCTGAAAAGGGCTTCATGGACAGCGAGATCATCGTCGTGCTGCATTTGGCATATTCCATCGCCCTGCTGGCCATCGAGGGGCCGATTTGCAAGATTCACATCGGCCTGATTTCGCGGAACGAGCTGGCGCAAGAGTGGAAGAAGAACGAGAACTATATAGCAAACAACACAAGCCTCGGCGACAATGTGCCCGTAGAGATGTTGGCCGATGATGAGTACAATGAGCTCTTCGACCAAAATGCCTTTCACTATGATCGGACCAGAAATCCGTTTGACAAGGGCGTTGCGTCAAACTGCTGCAACTTCTGGTGCCTGCCTCGCTGGCCAGCACATGAGAAGGGAGAATGGTGAGATGAGAAATGGCATGTCTCTAGGCTGCGGCTTGCTTGTTTCACCGGGTGGCCAAAATTGTCATATCCGTGGGGTGACTGTTCCGACCGTGGTTGCAAATGGAAAAACAAAAGGCAGATGCTTTTTGCGCAGGTCAGTCTTTTGGGGGTCGCCCAAGAAATGGCCCCTGACCGTCCCATAAGAATCCAGGCATGTAATTGCAGGGTGGGAGCCCAAAACAGGGATCCTGAACAACTCACAGAGCTATGCTTCCCTACATGGTTCATTGACTTTCTGGCGGGACGACCAATTAGGTAGGGCTTGCTTACGCGAAAATGTGCATGCGATCCCCGCTCAGGAAGGCAGCGGCTGTCGCAAGAAAGAGAGTGCCAGGGGCCAACTGAAGCCAGCTTCGCACCTTTGCAGAGACCCTGGGGTTTGACGTGAGCGAAAAAGGCAGCCAGCTCTCCGATCGCACGAATTCAGGTGACAAATTGTGGTCCATCAGCATGACCCAATGAAAAAACACGTGCCTGAATCCGTATATGTCACAAGCTGGCTCCAAGCGCGTTCTGCCAATTGTCGCAATTTGGACCCGACGAGCCACGGGGGGCTCCTCGGCACAAAACGCTCGCGGGCTTTGCGGCTTCATGGCTTTGATGTTGTGTTGGGCATTGGTACAGCCATCTGGGCTGAACCATGCTGAACCTCTCAAGGGCGATGGAAGCTTCGACTGCTTGATTGGGCAAAGCCAATGTTGCTGACACGATCCTTCCATGGACAGAGGCGTACATTGATGTTGCATTGAGTTTATTCGTTGCAGTCTTGCCGGTTCTCCTGAGTGGAAGGTTTCGAGGAGTCTGTGCATTCTTTGCGCCTGCCACTTTGAGGCGTGCTCAGCATGCATCCCCTTTGCTTGCAAAGGAGGCGCCGCGTTTTTTGAGCGAAGCAGAACACTCTTTTTTCGGCAACAGAAAAAGGCAAAAAGACGCCAGAGGGCTTATCCTCCCCTCACCCACAGAAGCCGCCAGAAGGTCACTATGGAACCAAGTCCGTTCGGGAGCTTCCGTGGAATCACCTGGAAAGGCTGAAATGGGGCGATCGGGTACGTCAGGTAAGTGGTGAATAAGCCCGTTTATACCCCACTTGGGAGACTTATAGCCATGGCTTTTGTGGGCTAAAGCACCATGGATTATTCCCATTAGTCTGCCCCTTTAAGTATCGCGATTTTTTGCAGGCGGCAGGCTGGCCAGCTCCTGGCAGGCGCGGGGAGGTCGAGGGAGAAGTGTCCTGCCAGTGGAGCGCCCTTTTTCTTTTTGCCAGGCTCATACGTGGCGTTTTAGATTGGAACGCGCTGCTTTAGATGGGCGTAAGTCCAAAAGTCACCGGGTCACCCGGCATGCCGCACTCCATGCGCAATCTCACATGCAAATGGCAAGTTGCAGGTGGCCTCCCTGAGGCGATTCCATGGAAACTCCCAGGACTTTGGAAGACTTAGTTCGTGGCCTTTTGGCGGCTTCTGTGGTAGGGAGGGTAGCCCTGCAGCGGCTGTGATGTATGGATGCAACACATGCGTCACCGCATCACGTGGCCAAAGCAGAAGCTTCAAACAAAAATTTGGCACCGAGTTGCATGCACGAGGGAGGTTTTGCGACAGCCACGTCATGCATTGCCCAACCCATGTGATATAGTCTTCTCCAGCCTGGGCCAGCGCAACATTTGTTTGCCAAATGTTCTTGACGAGTATTGTTTGGCATGTTGCAGCCAGCGCGTTGCGCTGCACGTCTCTTTCAGGCCTGGGTGCGTTGCTGACCCTGTGCGTCAGCGACATGCACCTTAATTTTGTGACGAGCTCGGCCTGCTTCATGTGTTGAATGATGTGGCAGGCAGGTGGAGCAATGCCTGCATAAGCTGTTTCGGTTTCTTGAACCGCTCTCAGGTGGGTTTGCAACAGGAAGCTCGCGAGCCGTCCCTTTGTGCAAGACACATCCGGGCCGTGTCCACAGCTTGTGCAAGCCGGTGTCCAATATGTCTGGAATCCATCTTACACTCACTTGTTCGAATTTTATTAGGGCACCACCTCAAAAGTTGTTGGGGAATGAATCCCAATCGAATTTTGACGTCCACCAAAGGGTCCCCAATTAAACTCAGGCCCACTTTTTCTTCGACAGTCCAGTTTTCCCGGCGTTTGCCTGCCGCCTTTGCCGAGGCAACTGGAAAGACACGGTTGAGCCCCGATGCCGACGCCTTAGACAGATCGGAGGCTAGGAGCGATCGGATGTGATTGGATTCGGTACGTCAGGTGGGTCTAACATGGCAATAACCATGGCGAGTCGGTGGCACCAAGGAAACCAGACTAAAACCCCAAACCCCAACCCCCTCCCAGCAAAAATGGCGGACTCGGCGAAACCGCGAAACCGCGCGCAGCCGGACCTGTCCGATGACCTGTGGGTCATTTCCCAGACTTGTCCGCCCGAAAGCTTGCTGGGAATGGTGTTGCGCAAAGGCTTCTCAGGTTTGTTCTCAAGTTTACTAGTGTGCCTTAGGGTTGCTTACCTTGCTGGTTTCAGGAATCATTGGCGGGGGTTGGCTACGAACCGCCATGATTTTCTATAAGCCACCGTGGGTTAACCAGGCCTAACCACAGTACCTGACCTACCCCGCCTCTCATTTGCCTCGCCAAGGCAGCTCTGGAGCTCGACAGCGTTTGGCGATTAGATCCCCAGGTGCAACTGGCATGCAGAAACCGGGACCTCTTTTTTTTTGGTTTTGCGAGCCTGCAGGTCTTCAAGACAGGATGGGATTCAGAGCAAGGAAAGTGGATAGACCTGCCCAAGAATATGATCAAGGCAGGAGCTAAGTTGCATTGAAGCTCGTCTGCATGGTGTGTGGACCCATGTGCCATATTCCACCACTCCACTGCCAGAAATGGTGGCGGCAGCCCGGGTATCTCACTCCCTTCGGCTACCGTCACCCGCCTATGTGGAGCAAGAAGGAGGGATTCGGCCATGTTTGTACTGAAAGGGGCAGGGTGCGTCAGGTAAGTGGTTGGTACGCCTGGTTGTAAGCCACGGAAAGGAGACTTATAACCATGGCAAGTGGGCTATAGCCATAGTTAATACCCACTTACTAGGTACCCTGCCCTTAAAGTACAACCACCTCGTTCTTTGTATGTTCGCGCCCGGCAGGATTACGCCTTGGCCTGCTTCAGCCTCAGTGTTTGGTTTTTGCTGATCTGCAGTCGGCAAGTTGCTCCACCATCGGCGATGTGGGAGTGTCTTTTTGAAAGGGTATCCATTTTTTGGGGGTTGGTTGAAAGGGAAACCAACAGGAAAACCGTCATTTTGGGGGGGCCCTGAAGAAAGACACAATGTGCAATGGTCAAAAAGACCCCCTACTTGAGGTTAATAGGGATGGTCATCCACCTGGTAGCAAGAATCCTTCATCTTTGTACTGGTTCCTTTTAAGGAACCATGGCCCACTCGGCCAAAGAAACGGCGTTTTGAGCATGGCTCACGTGCGGCTTGGCTGCGTTTGCAGGCACCGAGATGAA
>CAUJNA010000946.1:587368-612368 GCA_963377175.1 Effrenium voratum | reverse complement strand
TCCCCTCGCCTCGGATCAGTTCCCTCGCCTCGGATTCCCTCGCAATGGTGGCCTGGGTGTTGCTGGTGCCCTTGGTGCCGCTGGCGGCCTGCCAGCAGTTCGAGCCCTTGATGCTTCCGGAGCACCGCCACGAGCACGACAAGGCGGCATCCAAGCAGCATGAGCACGAAAAGGAGGCGGCGCCGGAGCCTAAACCTTCAAAGCCAAGTTGGTGGCACCGCTTGTGGCCCTTTGCCTTGGAGGAAGCTCGGCATGAGGACGAACAGCCGCATGGCCATCACCATCGCAGCGTTCACCAGGACAGCAGCTCCAAGAATTCTCAACAGGACCATTGGTGGGACCACTTGTGGCCCTTCGAGCTGGAGGAGAAGCACGACGAGAGGGAGCACAAGGATGGCGAGCACCGCGAGCACGATCACAAGCCGGACGCTGTGAAGGACGACTCACCTGCCACGCACTGGTGGGATCGCCTCTGGCCCTTTGGCTCGTCCAATGCCATCGAGCTCGTGGCGGAGGATCATTCTCACGAGGCCAAGGGTCACAACTCCAAGGACGAAGGCCACTGGTGGGATCGTTTATGGCCCTTTGCATTGCTCAGTTCCGCGTGCCTTGGCTGCCAGGTGCTTGAGACATTCATATTACAAGTCAAATGTGTCGGGGACAAAGGCGCGGAAGGAGTGAATGATTGCCGCTAAACCAGCCGCAGGTTTGTTGGAGTTCTATGGCGTTGGTTGAACCTGCCGTTCGCACGTGCTAAAAAGAGCAGTGTCTTACTCTGAGTGAGGGTAAGATGGTGAGTGATGCCTCTGCCATCCCAGTCTTCCATCCAAGGCTGCCGGCTGCCGCGGCATACGTCATGCTCACCCGCGCGCGGTCAGCCATGCAGCAGCCGCTCTTGGAAGAGGCTGAGGCCTAGACTCGTCTGGCAGCATGAGCAGTGACGGCAAGTCTGTATAGGTGCCGCCTGCATTTTTTAAGGTTCAACTCTTTGGGCCACACCAAGTACACAACTTGGAGTGAAGGTTGGCAAGGCCAACAAGGAGCCTTGAGCACTTTCAAGCTCGGCAAGACCAACGTTTCAAACAAGTGGGCAAACCAAGATCCTTGTCCCGCTCCCCTTGTGATGGAGAGGGAGGGTTTCTCGGGGTTCAAGCTGGGACGAACCCTCGATGGATTGTGTCTATGGCGGAAAGGGTTTTTCAGGCAGCATGCCCCTCGCAGGCCGGACGTGGGCCATGGGCTCGGCAGAGCGACTGAGCGTCTCAATGCGGTAGTTGGGAAGCCCAAAGCAGCAACTAGTCTGTCAACCTGTGGTAAAATCATAGGAGCCTTGCCCGGCCTTTCTCTCTTGCTTGCTTGCTGGCCTGCTCGCAGGCTGGCTTGCTGCTTGCTTGCTTGCTTGCTTGCTTGCATGCATGCTTGCTTGCGTGCTTGCTTGCTTGCATGCTTGCGTGCTTGCTTGCTTGCTTGCTTGCTTGCTTGCATGCATGCATGCTTGCGTGCTTGCTTGCTTGCTTGCTTGCTTGCTTGCATGCATGCATGCATGCTTGCGTGCTTGCTTGCTTGCTTGCTTGCTTGCTTGCTTGCTTGCTTGCTTGCTTTCATGCAGAGATGACTGAGGTGATGCTGCAGCCAACGCAAAGCATGCGTATATTTTCTTTGCAGGCTTTGCCCCGATGTTGAAAACAACTGTAGTATGAGATTCACGGTTTCCAGATAGCGGCTTCGCATGATTTTGGAGCGGCTTTCTTTGGGACTATGGAAAGTCTGCGGCAAACGTATTGGCAACGGCTCTGGTAATTTGCAGCTGTAGTTGTGTTGGTTCGGATTTTTTGGGGAGAGGGGAAAGGGACACAGATAATGATGAGGGGTGTTCTTTGGTCAAACCCCGCGGGCGCCCCTCAGCCGGGAAAAAGGGACGCCCAAGGGACGTTTTGCCGGTGGGGTCGTTGCTCAAATGTCAGCATTTGAATTTTACTCCGCTTTTCCTGTGGGAATTGGCTTCCAGGTCCCCCCCTGGATAGCGCCCATGAGCTTGCGGTGCTGCGGGTCCTGGCTTTGCAGAAGATGTTCAAGCGGCTGACTTAGCGAGTTGACCAGAATCCGCCGAGTCAAACTAGCAACATTTGCTTGCATTGGTGGTTTCCGGCCATTCGGCCCCGTAGGCCAGTTGTTTTTGGTGTTTACTGGCGGGGTTTCCATTTAACCCACTAAGAGTTAGACGTTTAGGGATCTGAGGACATCCCATTTGCGCCATTGAATGCGAATGCTGGTTCTTGTTGTTGTTCCGGCTGCATGCTGCGATCAAGGCAGCAGTTGTTGTTTTTTGTTTCCTTTTTCCAACTGGTAAGCAGGCGCGCAGGAAACAGCGTTGATCAGATACACCGTCCTGGACAGCAAGCCACTGCTTAGTAATGGCTAGATGTGTTGTTGTTTTCGTGCGAGCTGGCGCAGTTCTGTTTAGTATTGGTTTGTACTGGTTCAGTAGTCTTTAGACTTGTGACCCTCCAGCTTTTGCAGAAGGCGGCTGAGCGAAACAGCCGTACTCGTTTGGCCATGAGCGTTCGGCCTGCGTTGGCTGTGCCAAGGCAGGCAGAGACACTGCCTGACACGATCAAGCGAAGCATTTGGCAATTCGTGGGCGCCGGGATCACAGTCTGCACCCTCCGGCTGGGACGGCCGAATGTTCCAGTGCCAGCGAGCGCGATAAGCCAGAATCATGCACCGCGGGCGTCAAGGCGTGCTGCCAAGGCTCAAGCTGAGCACGTAGCGCAACCCGCGCAGTCATACCTGGCTCACATGCGTGGGGGAAATTATGGAAAATCACGTGTTGGAGCAAGATGCCACAACTGCTTGAAGAACATGAGCCGAAGATCTACCAGCCAAAGCAGCCCATTCGACTCGCCAGGTCTCACGGTCTCACTCCGCGTGCCATGCGCAATGAATCGCAAGGAGCTGGTCAAGGAGCTCGATGCCTTGCAAGACAGGTACAAGATCCAAGAGAAGTGCCCAATCAGAACCAAGCAGAAAGGTTAGACAACATTTGCTGGTCACACAGGTATGGCAAGAACATGGCAGTTCAATCTGGCATGGAGACACTTTTGCTGGTCAAGTATGGCAAGAACGTGGCATTTCAATCAACGGGACAAATGGGTTGTTACTCCTTGTCTCGGATTGCAGATGGATGCAAACTGCATTTTTGCCACCATGCAATCATCCATTGTGATGTGAGTTATGGGTGTTTCTTCGGAAGCTCAATTTCAATCTCGTTTGAGGGGGTGAAGCTCATCCAAACTCGAACACTCGCACGACATTCCAGCTTTGCTTTGGCACAACATGCATGTACCTGAAAGGCCGTTCACCATGCAGTTGCGAAAACCGTGCGAAGAGACACCTCAGCTCGCTCAGGTATGGCCGGTCGGTCCTGCCGGACTCCTATTGCCCCAATGGGCCTGCAGCTTTGCGTGCGGCCGAGGAGTCCAACATAATTCAAGGAACTGTGGATGGTTGCGAAGTCCATTTTGCACCACCCAAGAAACCCCGGAATGATGATTCCCTTGTCAATGCCAACCAAGAATGGTTTCCCATGATTTCCAAGTGGTGCAGGAATTCGTCCATCCACAGCACCAACGTTCGGATTCAATCAACCACAAAGCTCATCTTGTCGGCTCCCCTCGGCTGCATCAGGCATATCAGTCGAGAGTTGCGAGTTGCTCACCTGAAGTCACGCGCTGGCTTCCAGCAGGTGGTCCGGTTGGCTTCCAGAGACAGAGGCTCCGTCCGTGCAGCCTCGGCGAAACAGCCAATGCGCTTGTGTGTGTGGGCGATTGCACTTGTTATGTGCGAATCAGAATTGGGGTCCGGATCAGGGGCCAAACCCCCAAACCGCAGCTGATCCAGACCGATCCAGATGTCCGGATCACCATACAACGGTGCATACTTTGAAATATTGGGCCATATCCATCTATACCTATATATGTACAGATGACGTATGCTGGTAACCCCCAACAGATAGACGCACCCTCCAATCCTCCAATGCTCCAATGCTGAACTGGAACCAGGCTAATGCTGAACAGGGTTAGTTTGGATCAAGGCTGTAGCCCCAAGGGGTACGTGACAACAGTATACAACAGTCCTTGATACATGTCTCCGCCGAACTCTGAATTTGAACCATGCCCTTTGGTATCTTGTTTGCTGAGCCCAGTGGTTGAGGAGACACGCTTGGTTGCAAACACTTGAAGGGAATGCGAGAAACCTTACTTGAACTTAGCAACTCGTTAGTAATACTAAGCCTGGTGATAACCCACTGAAGGGAGACCAATAACCACGGCTGTGGGTTATCTCACCAGGGATATTACAACCACTTACCTCACGTACCGAATCGCTCGCCCCTTTAAGTATGGCACGGGGATCTGGGAATGAACCGGAAGGGGATCCCAAAAGGAAACCACCAGTTGGATTGTGATTTCCTTCCCTGCCCATCGCACCAACAAGTTTCACGGAAGCAAGGGGAAAACCATGTTCCTATGGTTGTCAAGGGCAGGGGCAACCAGGGTTATTACCCACTTGCTAAGTACCCGACCCTTTTAAGTATTCAAACTCATCACCCATGTTCCTTGAGTGGACCTAAGGGCTTGCTTTTTCCAGGGGTCTGTCCCTTCCTTGCCTATCGCACCAGGTCAGGTTCCACCCCACGCCCAACCCGCGCGAGCGACCGCCAGGAGCGCCTGGCTGCACGGCTGCCGCCCTCGCGTGCCGAGAAGGCGCTGGAGGAGATCGCCAGCGGGCAGGCGGCCTGGAAGAAGTTCCAGGAGCCGAACGGCAGAACTCGGCGAGGTTTCCCTTGAAATGGCGTTGGTTGATCCCGCGAACTCTTTGCATCGAATGTGCCATATTCACAAGGTTTCCCTTGAAATGGCGGTTGTCAAAACCGTTTTGGGATCCCATTTTGGGGGTTTGCGGTGCACCACCCGTTTTAGAACCTGTTGTAGTGGGGATTGGGATGTTCACTGGGGTACGGGATTTTGACCCATGGCCAAATCGATCTCCACTTGGTGGGATAGGCAAGAAGATGGTTTGGAGGTGACGATTCTGTTGGACTACTTCTGTAGGACATGCTTTCTTTTTTTGATATTGTCTCTTTTTTAAAAAAAAAATCAAACAATATATATATATATATATGAAGAACCAACAAGGGGGAAGCAAAACTGGTGAAATCCACTAAACATCGCCTCCAAACTATTTTCTAGAGCTTCAGCAGGTCGCACAGGTCAAAGGGGCGATCGGGGAAGGTAAGTGGTTAGCAAGCCTGGTTACAACCCATTTAGACCTATAACTTGTAACCTTGTGTGGGTTATAGCTTACATCCATGGCTCTTACCCTGCTACTTAGACTAAGCACCCGGTCTCCCCTTGAAGTAAAGGGCCTGGCGACACCGTCGGGTGGTCTCCAGGTGGGTTACCAGAAGGGTTGCTATTTTCTACAAACAGGTGCAGGAGGATTGTTGTGCAAGCAGGGGGGCACGGGCATGAGGATCAAGGAAATCCTATAGAATAGGAAGGTGTGGGTGCAGTGAAGGCATTTGTTGTAGAAAACCTGAAAGAGGCCCCGTCAGGTAAAGCTGGCAGGCTTCCGATCTGGGAGCCTGAGCTTCAAGTTTTCAGTTTGGGAAGAGTAAGTTGTGCAAGTGAGTCGTTGGACATGGACGCGCCTACGGAGCAATTACATTGAAGCCAGCGTTCTCTCCGCGTGCAGGAGCAAGCAGATGCAGATGAACAGAGCAAGGAGCTCCGCGGCCCCAATGGGGTTGCCCAGCGCAAGGCGCATGGCTAGCTGTGCTTGGGACATGGATATGTCTTCTTGTTAGACCCCCCAAAATATGGTGGTTTCCTTTTCGGTGCCCCCTCAAAGCCTCCAAACAAGGGGTACCAAGTCAAACGTCACTTGGCTTCAGGCATTCAAGTCGGTTCGTGGGTGAACGGTCAAGGTGCACGTTGAAATCCGAGCCAAGGATAGATGGCTGGCTGGGGCTTTGGCTTTGGAGCAAAATAATTCATTAACGATTACTTTCAACTTTCCGTTTCCGATTTTCCTTGCCGGAGGTTTCAAGGCCCAAAGATGTTGGTCTCAACAGCTTGACCCCGAGCCTCTGGGCCCGCGTAGCCCTGGGCTCGCTTCCACGTCTCGGCCAGGATGGTTTGGACATGTCGTTCCACCAGCTGCTGAACGACGCTTCGCGCATGCGAACGCAGCTCAACGAGATCGGCCTGCAGCTAAACCAGGGTGGCCGGGACCGAGCAGTGCAACACCTGCAGCAGAGCCGAGCAGTGCCGCGGAATATCCAGGAGGAGTTCCGGGAACAGCAGAAGGCCGGACGTGACCGAAACACGCCTTGCGTGGTACGTTCCAAGACAGCACGCTGTTTGCAAACCGTGACGTCTATTCCCGCAACGGAACAGAAGACAAGCAAGGGGCATGCGTAATAGTAGTATTATTTTGTCAGCGTTTTTGTTGTTTACTTTGATTGGCTGGAGAGTTGGAGCAAGGCAATGTGCCTTTACAAGGCCGGCGCAGTACGCGCAAGTGCACGCAGCGTTTCGTTACGGGTGCCAGCTAATGCAAGTGCGAGTTCAGTGACAGACCATAGCCTGATCTTCAAGTACATTCAGGGTACATCAATGATGTTGCTCCCGTGTCACTCAAATGTTTGCATTGGCATTCGAGGTACTGGTGGAGCAAAAGCGTATGCTCGAGCAGCTGCGGCATGAGCGCGAGGTTGCAGCAGGGGACCAGCTTCCTGGGTTGCAAGTTGCAACATGTAAGTCAAGGAAACCGCTTGGGTGGGCTTGGAGTGCGTGACCTGAAGAGAAAGTACAGGGCTCGGTTTGGAGGCATAAACTTGTGCATGCGCCATAGCAGTTCCAGGTTTTGGCTGCATCGGAAGAACCGGCTGGATCACGACGACAACGTGGCGGGCAAGCCAGGCAGAGAAGAACGATCGCGGAGATGCCATTCCTCTTTCCAATTCCTTTTGCCAGGTTCGAAACCATGCTGCCGGCATGCCATTGCTGAGTTACCGAGACGCCGCATTCGGCGTCTTGCTGGATGTATCTCAGCACAGGGCCCCTCACGGTTTGGTTTTTGCTTTTGGCCTCTACCTGGAATTTCCATTTTCTGGAAAACCACTAAAAGGATGAGACATTTCAATTACATGGAAAAAATGCCCATGGGCATGTCCGTGGCCCGAAGGGAATTTTTGAGCAACCACATCCAGCAGGGATCAGATGGCTGGGTTTGACGCCACGTCGCAGGAGTGGACCCAGCAGTGCCGCCTGAAGAGCTTTTTGCGGCCCACCGGCAGTTGCGGGCGGACCCGGAGGCTGAACGAGTCTATGGCTGGAGCGACCCTCACGTAGCTGTACCGCCGCAGGATGGATACGCTACTTGGCAGAAAGCGTGAGTCTCCATGCCATGGTCATAATGTTAGCCCCGGAGTAATAAATCCATGCTTGATTAATAGGGGGTGTCCCCTTTTAGTGGGGATTCATCACTTTTGGAGGGAACACCCCTTTAATAATGGGACGGTTTTATTAGTCCTGGGTCAACATAACTTGTTTAGTTTCTTCTTGCCTTGGGGGGTGATCCTGAACCGCTAGTCTTTAATCCGGATAGTAGGTACTCAGGCCTGACCCCGGTTTGAGAACAGCAAAGTATGGGGTACTGTCTATTTTGTTTTCAGTTGATAAGTGCCAGGCCCCCATACCCTGGGTGAAGCGCTTGGTCCAATCTGATAAAACAAGTAGTGTGATGAGACCCGCGGCACTTGAAACTCGCTGATTTAAGTTCAACTTTGCCTGCCTTGCACAGGTATATGCGGAGATATTGCGAGTGTCACGACGGCAGCAGCCGGGTACCGTCGTGGAGCTTTGTATCATTGACAAGGACACAGGGTTGTTTCAGGGAGTCCTTGCCTCCTTGCCAATTTGGCATGGAAACCAAGTCGTTCTGAAATGTTTAGCAGGGTTATTTAGCACGGTGTGGTGGAAGCGGCCCGCTTTGCCCAGCTGATCAGGCTGGTGTTACGTTGGCACGGAACTCTGCTGACTTTCCAGATGAAGTTGGGGAGCGTTGCGCGCTTGGTGTTACAATCCCGGCGATAGCCGCTGGCAGTGCGACTGCCGAGGTATGGACGCTTGGCCTGAGTTGTGAAAGAGTGCCCAGCATGGCTACAGTACTGGAATGCGGCATGATGCGGCACACTGTTCCACTTGCATTAGTAGGAAATATTGGAATTGTTATTGGGGCAGTTTATTTAGGTCTTCTCGACACAGGCACAGACACACACAAACAGACACAGAGTCACAAATACACTCAGGCACGCAGGCACGCACGCACACCCCACCCACGCATGAAATCAACGCACACAAACAAACAAAGAAACAGCACACACACAAACAAACTATTTAACTAAGTAAGTAACTAACTAACTGACTGCCTAACTAACTAACTAACTAACTAGCTACCTAGCAAACAACCAATGAACTGGCCAAACAATTAACTAACCAACAAACAAAGGCAAACAAAGACGCAAACAAAAAACAAACAACCATCAAACAAACAACAACGAACCTGCAAGCACGCACGCACAGTCGCGCGGTCACGCACACACACAGACAGAGACACAGACACAGACACACGCACACACACACACACACGGACACACACACACACACCCAGACACACAGACTACGCACACAAATGAACACATACAGACACACACACACACAGAGAGACACACACACACAGACACACAAACTCACACACACACACACCCGCACACGCCCAGAGACAGACACACACACACACACACACCCACACACCCACACACCCACACACCCACACACCCACGCACCCACACACCCACACACCCACACACCCACACACGCACACACGCACACACCCACACACACACACACACGCGCGCGCACACACACAAACACACACACACACAGAGACGCACACGCACACGGACACACACACACAGAGAGACACACACACACACACACACACACGCAGACCGACACACACACACACACACACCACACCACAACACAACACACAACACAACACAACACAACACAGCACAACACAACACAACACGACACGACACAACACAACACAACACAACACAACACAGAACAACACACAACACACCACACACACACACACACACACACACACACACACACACGCACGCGGACAAACGCGCACAACACACACACACACATTGGCACGCACACGAACAAACAAAAACAAACAATCAGACAGACACAGAAACAGAAACAGACCCAGACACAGACACAGACACAGACACAGACACAGACACAGACACACACACACACACACAGACACACACACACACATGAGGATTGGGCATAGAATAGAATGCCTGCGATACTTTGCCTGCAAGTAAGCCCTTGTAAATATGCCGTACTCGTGGCATGATATCCCGAGGATATTGGGGCCGACTTTGCAGAACAGTGTGGCGGTGCCCTTGTCGCAGCTCCCAGCAACCCGGGGAAGCCACAAGGAGTACATCATGGAGGGTGAAAAGCCCTTGACGGTGCACATGGACCTCTCCAGTGTGAAGCCACAGGATGAAAGAGGGAACCGGCTTCAAGCCACTAGGGTTGTGGAGAGTACGGCTGGGGTTTGTCCCACCTCAGATCTCCCCAGCGCATATCCTCAGCTTCCTCCCTCCGATGCCCACCGTCGCTCACAGAAGAAGGCTTGGGACAGTCAGGGACGCCCTGACTTCATCCATGGCGCGGATGTAGCCTACAACTTGGCAGCCGAGTTGGATCGCCGGACGCAAGCAGTTGCCTCGAGGAAGAAGGCACCACTACGGGCCCCTCCAAGGGCTCTTCCAAGGGATACAGAGGTCACTCCTAGGGAGCGATTTGAGTCACCGCGGCAGCCAGAAGAGGAGCAGCCGGTGAGAGGCCAGGCAAAGTTCTACGCACATGCAGTTGGTCTGAAAGACCAAAGATGCTTCACCTTTTAGCCAGTGTTCCTTCGCGTTTGGATGTTGTGCATGTCTTGCTGCTGCACGCAGGTGGCTTTTTCTCCGGCTGGGAAGAGCCAGAGCCGCATGAGCAGGATGATGAGGCTACGGATGACTTGACTCTTGGCTGTCCAAAGCGGATTTCTGCTTGCTGCCGCTCATTTGCAAGCTTGATGAACATGTTGCTTTCGTGCCACAGTTGACAGGCGCAAAAGCAAGATACCGCAAGCTCGGCACAGGAAAACAAATCATGTACCAGTTCGAGTTGACCTTGTTTGCCCTACTTGAAGGGGAAGGGTGCTTAGTAAGTGGGTATAGTAATAACCGTGGTTGTAACCCACTTACCATGGTTATAAGTCCCCCTTCACTGGGTCAAAGCCAGTCTTACTAATCACTTACCTGATGAACCCTGTCGCCCCTTTGGCCACCTTAGGGCCAGCCGCTCATCGCAGCCCTCGAGACGAAGTGAGCCCAGAAGTGTTGACCCAGCGCGTGGCTTTGGTGAAAGAGGTCCTCGAGAGTACGAGGCAATTCAGGGCAATGACAAGTTGCCACGGGAACATGCCAGACATGAGCAACCGAGCCAGGAAAGGGATAAACACGTTTAACCATCAAACCGTTTAAACATTAAATCTTTAAACACGTTTACAGGCCCTCCCTAATTTTTTTAACCTTTTAAACATGCTTCCAACCGGAAGGTGTTTAAACATGTTTCAACGCACTCTTTACCGCAGCGGTATCTCGGCAAGCGCGCTGGGCCTCTGGGGGAAAATAGTACTGTGTACTGTATTGAAGCGTGCTTCGACACCGTTCAACCAGCCCCTGAGCTTAGTCGCCTCACATCGTAACTGCCCCATTTCGCGCCCTACAAACTGACACGAAGTGTGCAGAATCAAGACACTGCGTACCGGCTTCAAGCGAAGAGTGCTTGATGCCTTGTTCGTCTCGGCTAGCTTTTCTTTCGTGAGTGGTAATGTCCAACATTTTTCCCTAGTCCCAGACCAGTGATTCTCTTTTTTGGACTTTTGTCCCGTTTCAACTTTTCGATTTTTTAAAGATGGGATGGGGTTGGGTGGCGTGGGTGGAGGGCGGTGGGGTGCTGTGATCTGCTCGTGCCTTCGTTTGTGCCATGTCCAGCGCTTGAACAAGCCCCCACATGTTCGCCCCGTTTTTCCGCTCATTGTGTGTCAAGGGAATGTTGAAACAAATCCCGCTTAAACCATGTTTCAACATGAGCCAGCGACATTCCTGAACCGAGTTCTTTTTTCTTTGTTCGCGTTTCTTTTGAGCCAGGCCTACCTACAGCATCGTCCCTTTGCGACTCTCACAGCGCGGGGGTTTCAGCTACTTTTTGGGTGCCATGCCCTGGCCAGGATCGGGATGCCAGCCTAACGCCTCGGCACGCGCCTCGCCACGGCGGAAAGCCGGCGCGCGGGCTGGATGAGCTGGACTTTGCGACGGAGGTGCCTCATGCTGCGTACAATTCAGAGCGACCGTCCAGTGGCCCATCTTTCAACAAACGGGGGTCAAGAGATAGGATTGGCAACCCTGGTGTCCAATCAGAGCCAGTTGGAGCTCCTTGCTGGCTGGGCACCAATGGGAAGGCACTGGGCTCTATGTGCTTGTTTGGGGACCTGATGGCTTGAGCGTGTGTGTGTGTGTGTGTGTGTGTGTGTGTGTGTTACGGAGCGTCGCTACCGCTTGATGTTTCTTGTGTCGCGGTGTTGCATGGGTAGTGCCATGGCTGCAAGGACCACGCCGTTTCCTCGAGCTCAGCTTGGGAGCGCGCCAGCCAGAGGGATGAGGTGCCTCGATCCCTTTCAGCAAGTGAGGATTGGCCAAGTTAGGCTGTCAGATGTTACGGTTTGTAAAGCTGAGGCTGCCACGCCCCACTTTGAGAGCGAGATAGACGGCTACAGGTATGTTGAGAGCCACAACTTGACAAGACCAAAGAGTAATCAGAGGAGCCACTCCCAGCCCGTGCCGAAGAAAAAGAAGAAAGTGCCGAGGACTGTCATCGCACTGCGTGTCAGAAAGCGCAAGCGCTTGAAGCTTGATTGCGCAAGTGTGTGTGTGTGTGTGTTTGCTTTTCAGGGAAATGGTGCCAGTGAGAAACAAAAACAAAACCGCCCTTTTTGAAAGATCCAGATTGGGCCCAATTTCCCGGAAGCGTGCGCTGCAGTGTGCTGCAGTGTGCTGCAGTGTGCTATGAGTCACACAGCGCCTGCTAGGCCATATTTCGAATCTGAAGAGGCTACAGTGAGGCAGCCTCCCCGCGGGAGCTCGGAGCATGCGGAGAACTGGGCTACGCGGCAGGGTCAAGGCGCTGCCACAGATACTTTTTTAACACGGGTCATTCCTGAAACCCAGTTCGCCAAGTCTTGAGAAAGCAGTGTCGCTCGTCAGACATTCCGTTTTGCTTGACGAGCGAAAATACTAGAGTCTTTCACAGACTTGGGTGCGTTGCCTAGGTTAGCAGCCATTTATGGCGCGGATGGAACCTTTAGGTGTGGCTTGCGTGTTCAGCTTTCAGAGTTGCTAAATCCTGTTGACCATATGCGAGCAGAGGGGGGATGCGCAAATTCTGGCGAAGTAGCTTGCAGATGCTTTCAGTCTTGAGTTTGAGTCTTGAGTGCTTGCAAGATCGGGCTTGCTAGATGCTTGTTTCTACTTGTAGCTGAGGTTTGGCCCGACTTCCCCTTTGCTGCCTTTGGTGGATTTGGGTCATCCGTGGTCGATGTGGATGCTCCTGAATACCAGGCCGCCAGGTCATGGGCGACTTCTCTTGTTCCTCTGTGCTTGGCAACTTGATTTCGGCCCAACACAAAACAGCTAAAATTTGCAGAAAGCGATGTCAACGTACATGACGCACTACTTGACAGTTGTGCTTGCTTTTCTACTACCGCAGGCCTTGAGCTCATTCATCATCATTATACGCGATCCCATGAGGAAACAGGTGTGAAGCAGACTACAGGTTGGACAGTTTGTGACAACAACGCTTTTACAGCACTCGCACTTGTAGTAGTTCACAGTTTCATTTCAGAGAGAGAGAGAGAGAGGCAGAGAGAGAGAGAGGCAGAGAGAGCGAGGGAGCGAGAGAGCGAGAGAGCGAGAGAGCGAGAGAGCGAGAGAGCGAGAGAGCGAGAGAGCGAGAGAGCGAGAGAGCGAGAGAGCGAGAGAGCGAGAGAGCGAGAGAGCGGAGCGAGAGAGGAGAGGAGAGGGAGGGAGGGAGGGAGGGAGGGAGGGAGGGAGGAGGGAGGGAGGGAGGGAGGGAGGGAGGGAGGGAGGGAGGGAGGGATGGCATGGATTCCTGCCTTGTTGCTTGCAAGCGTTAGCTACAAGCTCAGCTCCCCTGCCTAAAAGTCGGGGGGGCCTTTGCTCAGTTATTTTTTAGTACATGCCGGATTGCTGGTGCCATGTCCCAAGAATTGCCAACGAAGGAGCCGGAGGTGGACGAGGGTGATGCAGTTGGGGAAGTGGCTCAGCCAGAGGCGGAGCCGTCCAGCTTCCTTGCAAGCTTCGCGATGCCCTTTGCAGCCTTCGCAGGTTTTGGCGCCTTTGTCGAACAGCCGAGTGGGGGGAAGCCGAACAGCCGGCAAGCGCACTGAAGGCAATATGTGGTATCGAAGGCATGGAGAAGGGCTAAGAAAGACTCCCTGCATGTGTGTGTATGTTGTGCATGTGTGTATGTATGTATGTAATGTAATGTAATTTAATGTAATGGTATGGTATGGTATGGTATGTATGTATGTATGTATGTATGTGTGTGTGTGTGTGTGTGTGCGTGGGTGTGGGTGCGTGGGTGCGTGGGCATGTCGTGTGTGGGTGCGTGCGTGCGCGCTTGCGCGCCTGGGTGCTGGCTGAAGCAGGGCTCAGGGTTGGCAGCATGGCAGGGCTGGCCCCCACCATCAATCCACGGGGTCCAAGCACGCGCTAGCCACCGCGAGCTAGTCAGGCCACCACCCGCATGGACATCCTACCCCGCAATCCCCAAAGACGCGTGGCTTGGAGGGGGGCTCCCTCGAGCTAAACTCAAGTTTACGTCCGGCATGCACACGCACCGGCAACGAATGAGGGGATTTTTTGCGAAGAATGAATGGAGAGGCGTTGTTTAATCAAAGCAAGTGGAGAGTGCATTCAAATCCAGGTGAACCTGGGAGGCGGGGCAGCCGTCAGTATTTGTCCAGAGGTGTTTAGTCTGAGCAGCGCCATTCCTCTTCAAGGACTCTTCTACGCTCTAATAATCTCCTCACTTGCCCAAAGCCGACTTTCGAGCTTTTGGTTTCCCCTTTCGGGTCCATTCTTAGTCATGGCCCCAAAAAGTTAGCCTTTGATTTCTTGGTTTTTTGAGGCAGCCGGACTTCGCGCGCCCAAAATGCCCACGGCTCAGGCGATGAGCCGAAGGCGGCGAAGAAGCCGCCGCCGCCTCCGAAGCCAAAGCCGAAGCCGAAGACAACCGAAGCCAAGGCGATTCATGGGTCATGGGTCTGACTTGTGAAATACGTGGGGGAGACGGGAGAGGCTGGCAAAGGGTTCATTTGGGAAGGGGCTGTTTTTGTCTAGTTAGCTTTCTTGGTAGGAAATGGGGGGGCGTCCATGTTGGCTCCAGAGTTTGGAATGGCCTCACGCTAGAAGCATCCGTCTGTGCCGTCGTAATCGCTCCGGTGATAGGTGGGGCAGTGGCCACAGGAACTGCAGCCAGCCACCGTGATCCCCGTTTCTGGAGCTATTATCTTGATAGGCGTCGGGCTCCTCCTCGTCCAGTGAGAGATTCCGCGACCTTGATCTTAAACTTCTCAGTTTTTCGCATGGGATGAGCTAGCCTCGATTGAACAACGCTCAGCCAGAGCATTCATGGGTTAGCCGACCATTGATCATTCATTTCCAGGCGAAGGCGGAGCTGAAAAAGATGACGAAAGTGGGCTGGCAGCCTTGGGCCACGATCGCAGCGGAGGATGCCAGCGAGCCTGCGACCCTTAGCTTCAGCCGACTTGTAGCTCCTTTGTCCTGCTGGTTCGCCTGTCTTAAGGCCAGAGGTTTGCAAACACAAGCTTCCGTAAATACGTTGTGAACTGAGGGATCTACGCAGCGTGGTATTACCGTTGCGGCCACCTCATAGCAGCTTGGGCAGCACTATCTAGGTGAACTGCTAACAGGGTACTTTTACATTTTGTGGCTGCCCACCAGTAGGCTGTAGCGTCGAGGATAAACCCGGATTCCTGCTACCAAGATTGGGTTGGGCACTAAGGCGCCCGCAATTTGGACCAGCTGTACGCCAAGCTTTTACTTCGGCAAAAGGATGGCAAACTTGGCATGCCCAACATCGGCCAGGAGTGTTGTGTGGCATGTGCAAATGTTAGAATTCGTATCGATTCATGACCACTGCTCCCTGCCACATCCCGGACTGCAAGGACGTTTTGGAGTTGGCAGCCCGTGTGGCAAAGCTGGAGACCCTGGCGCCAAACCTTCATCAGCATGAGCAGGCCTGACTTGAATCCAATTGGAGCAATGATTCACCTAGTGGTTCCTTCCATGCCCTGTACAGAATGAAGGAAGGCAAGGTCCCAACAGACCCGTGCATGAGGAGGCGGCAAGAGCCCGTCCACTTTTTTCATGCCCAGTGCAGGTTGTTTTTTTCTTCAGCCAGCTAACCCTCAGTTGGTGGTTTGGATTGACGGTTTGGGGTTCGAACCTCTAAATCTTGCAGAGGGTAAAAGGGAACCCTCCCCGAAACCACCAAACCAACAAACCACCAATTGAAGGGAAGCTGAAACAGAAAATCGGCGGAAGCAGGCGGAAGTCGGCGGAGCTCACGCAAGGATGACTGCCTATGCAGCACTGCTCTTGGATTCATTGCAAAAGTATGAGAACAGCACCTCCGGCTGCAGGGAAACGCACCGCACTGCGTGACGGGTAGCATTTGCGGGGCGGGGGTTAGCCATGTCGAATCTTCTTGCATGATATAATCATATGTGATTATCTTTGAATAAATAGATAAATTAAAGACATTACGCATAACTTGTGTGGCAATTCCCCTGCAAAGGCATGCTTGGCAATGCGCAGAACTCAGGTTCTGTCCTGGGCCTGTGGATCGTAGAGGCCTTGACGACGCTTTTCCGGGCAGGGGACGCATATCAGCAGGCGGAGTTTTGCGTGCCCTTCTTCCGGGCCTTTGCCAGGCCCTCAGCCGACCTCACTCCTTGAATCGAGTGGGGTGATCGATTCGGTACGTGCGGTAAGTGGTGAGAGTGAGCAACTGGTGAAGTAACTCGTTCTGACCGGAGACTTAGAACCCTGGCTTTTGTGGAGTATAACCATTGTTATTGCCCACTTGCTAAGTACCCGATCGCCCATTTAAGTAGAGTGCGACAGTGTCGCGCCTCGTGATTTCTGTAGTGTTCTCATAGCTTTGTAGTCGGCGTGTTTGACGTTGAAAGATGCTCGAATGACATTCATGATTTATGGGGCATATGGGCGAAATGGGCATGTGAAATGGGCGAAATGATCCCGGGAAGCATTCCTGAGGCTGGCGTGGCATTGCGCTTTCAAGACGCGAACTCGCCCAACCTGCACATGCGGGTGCTGCAAGGCACTGATGGCAGTGGCGAAAGTGCAAATGGATGCAGAACTTGACTGAAACAACCCGCAGGTCTTGCTGAAGTAGCAAGCCCGGACTGCAGAATCTGCGAGCCCGGACTGATCGATTATGTGATTGAACAGCTGGACCAGCACAGGAGCATGGGGTTGCCAGTTTGAGATGAACAGATATGAGCATGCCCGAATTGAAGGTTTAGCCACCATGATCCGATGAAAGCCTTGAAGGAACAAGCTGAACACGCTGACCGTGGAGCATGCCTTGTCAATCCTTTGCGTTCTGAAGTCCCCACATCGCGTCAACGAGCAGATCCGGCACTGCCTGCTGGTATTGCGCGGCTTGAAATCTGAGCAGTACCTCTGCACACGAGCCATGGTCACCGCTGCCGAGCTCTATGGCGTGGTGGAGAGGCTCATTGCCAAGGAGCGTGCGGCCAGAGAAAGTGCCAGCAGCTACTATGCCAGTCGCTCGCAAGGGATTTAACAGATTTGAACGGGTGCAGGGGCAAAATGTTTGATTTGTGTTTCCACCTTGGCTTGGTGCACAGATCCTTGATGGCTCAGTTGCTCTTGGAAAGGGGTTGCTGTACCATGCTCGTGAATGAGCGGGAAGCGGTTTTGTGCGTTGAACATCCTTAATCCTTCCTCCTTCCGATCCTTCCGATCCTTCCAGCCCTTCGGATCCTCTCATTCCGAGGCTACACCATGGACGACGATGCGCAGGACCAATTCGTGGCGGATCTGGGGATCCCGCCCGCTGGGGTGGATGTGCGGCTGGTGGCCACGGTTATGGACCTGTACCCCAACAACCGCAAGCTGGCGGGCGCGGCGCTGCGCACATTTTCGGCCATGGCCAAGATGACCCGCACCTTGGATTCCAGGAATTCGTGCCTTTACCGTGTTTTTTTTTGTGAACACAGGGCCTTGGACTTCAAGGCTGCAATCTGAGAATCCTTTTTTTTGGATGGTTCAAGTGGTTGAGGCAGGCCATCTGCAATTTAAGCGCTGGCCACAGCTGAGGCAAGCATTTGCAGGATGTTTTGGCCGGCGAGGTGAGGCCGATCTCAAACACGCTGCACGAGCACGCCAAAAGCCGCTCCGTAAACTTGCACGTCGCCGAGCTGATGCACCTCGCGGCCACAAAGAGTGCGGCGCCCAGATGAATTTGCCATGGCCACCGGGGGGTGCGGTTGACGTGAAACGACTTGATCTTGGCGCTTTTGCTTTTTCGAGCAGGGGGCAGGTGCCGCTTCATGACAAGTGTCCCTTGCAGTGGCTGCGAGGACCGGAATTGATCTCCGATAGTTTGAAGCTTGGATTTGCCATTTACCTTGGTAGACTTTACATTGGATGTACCCTGGGTATACCATTTACATTGGATTCAACTTGAAGCTTGGATTTACTTTGGTACTGGCGGTGTTGTTTGGACTCGATCCTTTCGCGTGCCATTGGGAGCCAAGGATGATGATGGCCTGCAAGTCGCTGCGGAGTTCTACCCGGGACGCAGAGCCTCAGAAAGATCGGTGTCCTTTTTGGTTGATTTGGTTGAAAAAATAGAGGGCCCTGGTTTGCCTGGTGGTTCAATCAACTACCAGGGCCATCTATTTTCCGAAAAGGACACCTATGCTCAGAAAGATCGGTTGCATCGAATCGCCGCGCAGATTGCAACCTTGCGTTTAATGAGCCTCAATGCTCCAAGCCCAAGTGTCTTGCTGAGGAAATTGTGACTCACCTCCTGCTGTCCCTGGAAGTGTTCCTGGCGGCATCGGCGGCAAACCAAAAGGGTGGAATTGGGCCGGTGAACATGTCACTTGCCCAAGCCCTTCCCTCCGACGTGCTGGTCAGAATCGGCGACATTCACCATGCTGACTCTGGAGTCATAGCACCTTTGTGCCACTGCATTGACATGCAAGCCACTGGGATTGCAAATCCTATCTTGGCCGATGCTTGAGAGTTGCTTCGCGATTTCGATTTCCTCTTCGACAACCTTCGGTTTTGTTCAGATCTCAATGGAGCACGCCTGCGACCGCAACGCTGCAACGCTTGAGCTTTTCGATTTCAGATTAATGAAACAGCTAGGTAGCCACCCACGCTCCGCGAAAGCTGCGTCGTCAAAAGCAAGATGGCAAAACACGGCAGCCTTCAGGACCAAACGCTCACATGTCCCGGGCAGGGAACTGGAAGCCTGCAGGGCCAGTGCGCCTCAATTTCAGCAGAGTGGCACGGCGACGAGGTCCACCGGAGTCTCAGTGCGCAATATGTAGAAGGTGGCCCCGGTTGCATGCCCAATCATGTGTTTCGACCCAGTTCAACAAGGAACGAGGGCATTGAGCCCTTACAGACTTACACACTTGGCCCCTTGGGTTTCCCCTCTCTTCAAGACCAAGGCGACTGCATCGCCTGATTATCGGGACGACTTCGTGAACGCTGGCGCAATGGCGGTACCTCTGCGAGTTTTTGACGAGGCCCGCGGGCGAGGGATTGCAAGAAGCAGTGTCTCAAGCATGTGAGGGGGGATGTCAAGGTGCGGAGGCTGTTTTGCCACCTGCAACATGAAGTTTGGGCACAACTGCAAAGCTCATGTGGTGCGCAAAAATGCAGGTGCATTTGCATATTGGT
Organism: Effrenium voratum; assembly: GCA_963377175.1. Taxonomy (NCBI): domain Eukaryota; class Dinophyceae; order Suessiales; family Symbiodiniaceae; genus Effrenium; species Effrenium voratum. Next base: position 593,092 of record CAUJNA010000946.1, on the reverse strand, counting down.
GTCGTTTGTGCCATTTCGATCTTCCACGTGTTACGCCAAAAGCCATTATTACTGGTTTGATGGATGTTGAATCCCTTTGCACCAGCTGCCTTTTATCGCGGATGAATGTCGGGTACGTTCACGGGTCAAGACATCCAGTTGCCAGTTGTTGCCTTGTTCTGGACAAGGGTACCCCTGCCGAGGCAGAAACGCATTCTGCGGCAGCCTGCGCTGCCTCCGCGCATGTGCTCAAGGAGTTGTTGTGCCTGGGACAAAACTCTGCAATGGGCACCAGGATGTTGGTCTGACGAACTGCGTTTGTCAATTTGCCGTGGCTGCGCAGATGAGTGGCCAACCGGGCACAGGGAAGGAGACTTTGCTTCTTGGCGTTTTCACAAGGCCAGGCGCCCACCAACAACTTCCATGAAGTGGACTCATTGGCTTGTTGCCCCATGACTAACGCAACCATCGCATGTTCTTAGAGACGAACTGCATGAAGAGCTGTGCGCTGCGCTCGCAGCCCCGTTACAAACACAGCAAGGGTGGCGGCATATGTTGTTGAATCTGAGTCTAGCACAGTGTATTGTCGCCTCTTTGCGCGAGCGTGATTTGCTGATTTGAGCAGGCCAACTACCTGGTAAGAGCTAGACATGCTTGACAGCTCCAAGCCAAGCCTTGTGAGCCTCGTGAGCTGACCTCACTCGCTCACAGGGGGTGGCATGCAAGGCAAGTTGTGCTGCTTGTTTCGCGATATCATTTGACAACCAAGTGAGTGGGCAGACAGGGGTGCCGACCGGCCGACTTGACGTACATCGACGGTTGCAAGCAGTGAGGTTTGAGGCAAATTCGTGAATGGGTGAGAAGCCGGGGACTTGCGCAAGACTGCCCAGACCAGAGTCCATTGCATTGCGTCATTGCGTGCCTGCGCGCAGGTTTGGCATGCGGACCCATGCTATCATCCGAGGATCGAGTCCCGAAAGGCTACCAGCCAATTTATGGACGCAGGCGGCCCGCGGCTCATCTTTAACGTGCTCAGCAAGCAGTGCGAGAGCGCTGCGGTGGTCCAAGCCGGCCTGGCCGCGCTGGCGGTGGCGGCCCAATTTGTGCCAGTCCCTTGGCACCTGGCGTGTCTTGATGCGTTGTGGTTTTCTGCGCAGCTCAACCCAAGACCGTCCCGAAACCTGTCCCAAGACCTACCCTAAGCCCACAGCCCTAAACCAGTCCCACAACGCACGAAACACCGCTCCCGTCGCACCAAAAGACCGCCCCCGGCCTGGATTTGTTGACTGACACGTCATGCCACGTCACCAAAAGCTGCGGGATTTCTTCAAGTCTTTTCTGTCAGTTCTGTTTTGACACTTAGGTGCGCCGGGCCATGATCCACCCGCAGCTGCCGCACACGTTGACCACCTTGGACCAGCTCTTTCGTGTGGCGGACGCCCATTTGGAAGCGCTGCCGGATGTGCTGCCCTGGGCTTGCCTGGCGGCCGGCGCGCTCACAGAGTGCGAGCACGAGGAGAGTCAGGAGCTCCGCGAAGGGGATCTGGATGTGTCTGTTTTTGAGTGGGCACCAAGCTTTGGGCTGCTGTAAAGGCAAAAACCGGCGAACTATCCATCTTGTGGGTTCCCTATTTTGAGACAAAGCCATGAGTTATTGACGCTTGTTGGATGCTGCGTTTGTCATGCGTCCAATCACTGAACGCCAAAGCTAGTGGTCGCTTTGTTTTGCTTGGTAGGCTGCAGCCTGGCTGTCAAATTGATGCGCTGTTGCAGGAGATCATGCGAAAGGCCATCAACCTTGATCAGCTCCAAGCCATGCTCTCAAAGGTTCGCTCTGCTCACTACAACTTCAGCGGCGATTTGGACTTCTGCCAGACGCTCATTGATACCGCCGCCAAGAGCCGTTTGTCCAACAAGGCCATTCTGGCCAAAGATGGCCAGCTGCTGAAAATGCCGGCCGCGCGTGTGGACGCCCCGGGTGCCCCCAAGAGCTTTCATGCTGAAACGGTCACCGTGGTCCCGGAGACGGAGAAAGTGCAGGGCGATTGGCATGCGCCCTTGGACGCCTAGCTGACAAGAGCTGATCCGTACAGCTGCATGCGAAAGGTGAGCAAGGGGAAGTGTTTGCCTTGCCTTTGCCGAGGCGAATATTTGTTTTTATGTTTTTCCTTGCTGGCTTTAAAGGGAATCGATTTCACTACTGGACCTATCTTCTCTTTGTATCTGGGCGAAAAGGCAAGTGGAAGCTGCTAAGGACATCTTCGCCCCCTTGCGCAAGCTGGGTGTTGGAGCTGACCAGTTTGGCGCAGCCATCACACACGAGCAGATCGCAGTGCTTCAAGGCGCTCCGCAGAAGCTGGATCTAGAACTTGCTGGTGCTCAGTAGGGGGTGAGGGAATGAACACAGGGATTCCCTTAAGGTCCGAAAGGAATCCCACCGGTTGGATGGTTTATAGGGGTCATTCCATTTCTCATTCCCTGCCAGTCGCACCAGCAAGAGAGTGTTCCTCCAGCACATGCCGCGTTGGAGTTGCAGCCGTGCAAGGTGTGGCCTCTGCGCCGGTCAAGGCGGACACCGCCAGCAAGTTCCTTCGTGCAGTGAGGGACGAATTCATGGATGGCTTTGGGCTTAGCAGGTGGCAGCGACTGGACATTTTCCGAGTTGTACTATGGCCCTAGGGTTCCTTGCCGATTTCCATTGCAAGAATGGCCCAAGGGGACCCAATTGGATGACCCGCCTGAACGGCAAACAATGGTGGTGAAATATGTATGATTTGTTTTTTCCATGGTTCTTCCAGCCTCAGGGATGGGTTTCCTCAAGGAAATCTGGATTCAGGCAGCGCTTTGAGACAGCACTTCTCATGTCCGTGATTTCATGGAGCACATGGATGTATGCACATGCCTACGGACCGAACTTTCCATGCCCGGTGGGTGTTTGCATTGCTTTGCTCAGACGCAGTCATGCGAATGCTTGTGGCAATGGGTGTTTGTTTCCTGTTCTCACATGTGCATCTATAACAAGAACCACCCACTTTACCCTAATGTTGACATTGTGATTGCATAGGGCTTCGAAGGTTGCTACAGGAATGCCACCCCCGTGACAAACTACCAAAATCACAGCTAGCATCCAGCGGAAAGAGGGCAGACATTGGCCACAGAAAGCACGCCAAGATTTGAGCTGTTGCTCCGTGTGGAAGATTGTTGCATGCCACCATCGTGACAAATCATGACCCCAAGTAAGTCATAGCATATTTTGATTAGAAGCAGTGACGCTGCCGGTCGCACTGTGAGGCAAGAAGGGCTCCGTTGAAGGCTTCATGGCTCGACGCGGTCCGCCGCAAGAAGGTGAAGACGGTGTGCTCTATGAAGGCGCGCATTTAAGTCAACTCAGCAGGCATGCTGATGTTCCCTCCCAATTGTTTGTACGATATGTGTTCCCTGGAAAACGGTATTTCTCTCAATGGGCTCCGAACCCGTCCACGCACCCGCGTATACACACACACACAGACGCAGACACAAAGAGAGACACAAACGAGCAAGCAAGCCAATAACTAAAGAAAGCAAGAAGGAAAGAAAGAAAGAACAAAAGAAACAAGGACAGGCAAACGAATCAACCAACAAACACAACCAAGCAAGCAAGCAATAAAAAAGAGACAAGCATACAAACAAACATCTCCACAGAAAACAGCGAAGACAGTACACGAGCGGGCATTACTTGTCCTGTACATAGGGGGTTCCTGGGCCAGTAGAGGAGCATGGACAATTTGTCATCTTATTTGAATTGAGTGAAGGACCCGGCTTGCAGAGAACAATCATTTGAAAAGCCTCGCACATATGTGTGATGCCCGTTTTGATTTACATGCAGCTGCTGCTCCAGCAGTTGTTTTCGCCCTTTGGATCTCCACCACCCTAAGCCAACCCTTTGTGCACACATGGCTGTGGATCAAAACCAATGGTACCATTTTGGGGTAGGTGCACCACCCATTTTGGAACCTATTTTAGTGGGGATTGGGATGGTAGGGCTTTTGACCCATGGCCACATATCCCCGAACCCCAGAAATAAACTGGCATGGCCCTTGCGTTGGGTCCTGTGCGGCGCGGCCGGCCCAATCCGATTGGCCGAGCAGGTGACTACATCCTTACCGTAGATGAGCAGAGGGCACTGAGGCCTTTTATTCAAAGTCCGCGGCTAAGACGTTGCACTGATTTTGCCCATGTGCAAAGGCTAGGAGCTAAAGCCCTGCAGCAACTTGTTTACCGTACAAAAAAAGTTTGCCCAGTGGGGCGAATTGCCCAAAAGGGGGGTGGGGCAGGATTCTGTGGAGATGTGCTTGCGTGGCCTAGGAATGCTGGACGCGCCAGACAAGAGCAAAGAGCTCCAAGAGATACAGCATCGTTGGAATGTCAAGGTGCGGGGGGATGGATGATTGGGGGAGTCAGGCGAAGCAAATGTAGACTTGTCAAAGTCAGAGTTAACCGCCATGATTGAGGATGATGCGTATTGGTGTATGCTGTCAGACGGCGATTGAACAATGACCACACAGGTGTTGTTTCTTTTGTTTTTCATTTTTTGGGTCAGTTTGGTTGAAGAATGGAGGGCCCTGGTTTACCTGGTAGTTCAATCATGTACGAGGGAAACCCAACTAATCCCAAAAAGGACACCCGTGCGAGGGCATTGTGTTCACCACATGTTTGCAGTTTCCCCGCTATGTCGCGTTCCCAGGCGGCAGAAGACCAACCCGAAGAGCAAGGACAGGTGGTCCAAATGGTTTCCTTGTCTCCTTATCAGTTGTCTGCCATTTTTTTTGGGGGGGGGGTATCACGAGCTCACCAAAGGTCCTTTACTTCGGCACGCCTTAGTTCAGGTTTTGGACAAAAAGAAAAGACTCTCAGACTTGGACCAAAGACTGGACCCAAGACAGATTGACTGCGCCAAAAAGCCTCCGGTCACGCTCCAGGCTTTTTCTCCGGCATCTTCGGCGGGCCGACGCCCGAAGAAGCCGAGGCCAAGGCAACCGCGCCGAAGGCCAAGGCCAAGGCACCAACTCCACCGCCGCCAGCGGCGCCATCGGCGCCATCGGCGTCGGCCAGAGCTCAAGCCGTGGATTCCGACTGATGGCGCCTCTGTGACATGGCTCAGGGTTCCACCTTGTTGACTGGGTAGGTTTAAGCCCGGTGGTTCATTCTCCCTCCAAAAAGAGAAGCCCTGGATTTAAGTCCATCTTGTCACGAAGTGGACCCCGGGTTCGGGTTACTATGGACGCGCTGTCAAATGCGCTGTGCCTTCAGAGGTGAGCCTTTGCAGGCTGAAGGCAAGCGAAGCGCCGGAGAAGCCGCATCTTCCAGATCCAGACCTCGCAAAATCCTCCTGAGCAGCGTGCATTCCGAATCCTGAAGGGATCGGAGGCGTGCGCTGCCTTGGGACGATTGGCGGTTAAAATGGCTCCAGCAACAGCTTGTGTGATGCGCAGAGTGGCTCAACTTTCGCTCAAAGTAACTCGAGTGTCCTTAGCCATGACCGAGCAGAAGCAGATAATGGGTACGGTTGAAGCCGTCACGGGGGGTGACGTGCCGCAGTTCTTTCAAAAGTCGCGCCGCCGATATTTGTGCTTTGAGTTTGCCCACGTATTGCCCAGGACCGGCCAAGCGTTGTTGCTACCGGCTGCGCTGATGGCCAGGCAAGCCGGGAATGCAGGGCAGTGCTCTCACGTGTGCTGCCGCATGGGCGTGCGCTAGGCACGGATC
>CAUJNA010000946.1:532368-579868 GCA_963377175.1 Effrenium voratum | reverse complement strand
TTGTGTTGGAGCACAGCTACTGTGCGCGTTGTATTTGCGCGTGTGATTGCACGTCATGTGTTTGTTTGTTACATTGTTTGTTTGTTTGATTGTTTGTTTGTTTGTTTGTTTGTTTGTTTGTTTGTGTGCGTGTTGTTGTTTGCTTGCTTGCTTGCTTGCTTGCTTGCTTGCTTGCTTGCTTGCTTGCTTGCTTGCTTGCTTGCTTGCTTGGTTTTTTGTTGGTTTGTTTGTTTGTTTGTTTGTTTGTTTGTTTGTTTGTTTGTTTGTATTTGTGTTATGCTTGTGAGTTTGTGTGTGTGTGTGTGTTTGTGCTCGCTTTTGCGTTTTTGTGTTTGTGTGCGCCTGTGTGCATGTTATGTTTTTCTGCTTGTGTGTGTGTGCTTGTGTGGTGTGCATTTGCGTGTGGGTGTGATTGTGTATTTGTGCGTGTTGTTATTGTGTGTGCTGTTTGTGTTTGGTTGCGTGTGTTTGTGTGTTTGTGTGTTTGTGTGTTTGTGTGTGCGTTGAGAGTGCTTACTATGTACGCACCCTAGTAACACGCAACACATGACATAACATACACATTCACACATATGCGTGTATATACATCTATATAATAGATATATACATAATATATATACATGTATATATACGTACATGCAGAATCAAATGCGCATACATAAGCACATACACAGGCACACATACATGCACAAATGCAAATACACACACGCACCTACATACATACGGACGTACGGACGTACACACAAATACATACGTATGCAACGTACGTACGTGCCCACAGAAGGGCACACAGACAGACAGACAGACAGACAGACAGACAGACAGACAGACAGACAGACAGACAGACAGACAGACAGACAGACAGACAGACAGATAGACACACACACATATATATATATATATACATACGTACATGCATGCATGCATACATACAATCACGCACGCACGCACGCACGCATGCATGCATGCATTGTCTGCCTGCCTGTCTGCTGGCATACATACATACATGCGTGCATGCATGCATGCATACATACATACAACCGAGGCATATGCCTAGACATACGCATGCACATGCACAAATGATACACATACATGTATATGCAAACGCGTTCAGAATCAAATGCACATACATATGCACATACACATGCACACATACGCAGGTACGTACCTACATACACATATGCATTCACACGTACGTACGTGCATGTGTTGCAAGTAGATGTGTGTGTGTGTGTTGTCTTTGTTTGGGTGTTTGGGTGTGTGTTGTATGTTTGTGTGTGTATGCTTGTGTGTTTGTGTGTGTGCTTTTCGAGTTTACGTGACGATTTACTTCTGTGTGACTGTGTTTGGTGTTTATGTGTGCTCGTGTTTGTGGGTTTGTATGCTTGTGTGTTTGTATGTGTTGGGCGTGTGGGTTTATATTTTGGTGGATTTGGGGGCGCGGACGGGGTTGGCTGTCGGCTTTATGGAGATGATGCATGCATCACATAGCGTGACTTATCATGCTCACATATTCAGCCTGAATTTGCGTACGACTCAAGAATCGCAGCCAGTGCCATTTCCAGGTGCTTCCGAGTTTCTGTACTCTGGCTCGCGTGGCTTGGCCTGGTCAGATGTTACAAGAGGGCTTGAGTTCGCGCTATCGAATTCAGAAGTTTATGTGCGTGCTTGAAGATTCAGCCCCAGGAGACCGACAGATCCGCAAGTGGTCCGGCGCCTCAAGAAATGCCCGGTGTCAGCCAATTTTGAAGTGCCGCCATCCATGGCTTCAACCTCAGCCAAGCTTGACCGTTCTCGCGCAAAGGTCGCTTCCCGACGGATGTCTGGTGGCAACTTACTCCGGGCTGCAGCCTCAGACCCAGCTGCTAGGAACGGCTTTCCTGGTTTAGCCCGGCTGGCATGGGCATGAGCTTACCAGCAACCACTTGGCTGTGGGTCAAAACCAATGGTACCTTTTGGGTAAGGCGCACCACCCATTTTAGTCTATTTTAGTGGGGATTGGGATGTTCACTGGGGGTATGGGATTTTGACCCTTGGCCACTTGTCAGACAGCTTGTTCTGGACCTGCGGGTGCAGGCACACTTCCATGGTGCGCTGCGTCGCTCTGAACTCCAGATATTTGGCCAGTGGCAACCCGGCTTTGACGCTGGACGTATATCCTCCCCCTGCCATGGAAGCGAAGGAAAGCTTTCAGCAAGATCCTTTCCTTTGGGAATGCTTCAAGGACAAGAGGTCCTTTTGTTTTGTAATTGCACCGTGTCAGTGGGTGACCTGGTTGAATTTGGTGCTAGGCTGCGTGCTGCCAGCCCATTTCTGAATAGGCAGACCCTTGGGTGTCGCCCAGGCAGTGATGACCGCACCGTACGTCTCTGGAGGATGGATGCCGGAGGCCAAAGCTTCTCCCGTCGAATTTCCTCCGAACGACGAGTAGAGAACTCATGCAACACGCGTCGGCATGTTGATGCCAGAGCTGCAGTGCGTTCTTTTTTTGCCCTTAGGCACCAGAGACCGTGCGAACCATCCCCGCGCACAAAGATTTCGCCAGAAGCCTGGCTTGTCACTTGAGCCACGATCAAGATCGATTCGGTTAAGTCAAGGGTAGTGAGGGATAGCCAGTTTGCGTGGTTCTGAGTAGACAACTTTGATACCCTTACTCCCACTACCTGGAAGACCCCTTGTCAGGTGCCATGTTAGTGGGAGAGAGGGTACCAGGTTTTATTGATTATGTCGCACTTCTGAAAGAGCATAGGCGTTTGCTATTCTCAGCTTGGTGTGTAGGTCCGGGCGGTGGCGCTGTGCAGCACCTTCCAGGAGAGGCTAGTGTCGCCCCCTCAGCTTGGCTCAGCCGAGCCTGGGCTTTGATTTGGAGAGTCCTTGTTGGTTTTTGAGCTGCGACCAGCGACATGCGCCTCAGAAGCAGCTCGATTTCTCATCAGTTTGAGAGTGATCCTGAAAGCTGGCCTCAATGAGGCTTCTTCCACTGGCGTGGTTTGCACATTCTTGGGGCATGGCACAGGGTTCGATGCCGTGTTTGTGTTTGGCAGCATGCTTTGCCATTTGTTTGGCTTCGAAATTTGCGCATTCCTTCTGGTTTACAAGCTTCTGGGACCACGAGCGATGTTTGCAAAGAGGACTGGGTACAAAGGAGAGTGACAAACGCCCCGTTGGCTCTTCTGGCGTGAGGCACAAGTCTAGCGATTTGGCCAAAGGTCTGCTGGCGACGATTTGGCCGTCATCCTTTGGGATGCCAGCAGCGGGCAGAAGCTGCGTGAGTTTGGGCCCACAGTCTGGATGGTCAGGGTGGGTCCGTTTCGAGGGTACGTTTTTTTTGTTTGTGTGTTCTAAAGGGGAACCAAGGGGAAAACAACCGTTTTTTTGGGGTCCCCTTAAAGACCCTACATCCGTGTTTTGTCCTACTCTATGAGGTCTTGCTTCGCCGTGTCTGAAGATTATATGAAGAAGCAGCTACCACACAACCTCTCCGGCTTAGGGCTCATCTTCACGAAGTTTGAGGTTTTGAATTTAGGTTTTGAATTTAGGTTTTGGTGTTGGGTTCAGGTTTCGGGTTCGGTTTACAGTTTGGGGTTGACGTTTAGGTGTTGGTAACAGGTTTAGGGTTTCGGGCTCGGGGTCAAACCAGAATCTGTCCCAGGCGTTGCGAAAGAAGTTCATTTCCTAATTTCTTAGCATGCAGGATTGTGGATGCGGATTTGCCCAACCCTTCATTTTGAACAGCCCAGCTTCTTGATTCAGAATGATTTTTGTGCCTGGCCCAGGTATGCGCATCCTTGCGTGGCAGCTGCTCTGCTTCTTGAGGGCTCTCTCCTGGCCAGCGCTGGGGAGGCTGGTCGACATGCGTCTCAAACACACGCTGAGCGCTGAGCTTATGCCCCCGCAGGACGGCCGGCTTCGGATCTGGAGTGCTGAGCCTTGGCACTGCGCTAGCATGTCCGGCAAGAAACATTGTCGCATGAACGGGGTTGAATGGATGGTTGAGCTAGTGGCTGACACACACCAACATCATTAAGGAATCGGGCATCCTGCAGCACACCATGAAGCGGCCACCTCGGATGTGCACGCAACTTCCTCATGTTTACAAGTGGCATCTTTGAGGCACCCTCAGCGCCTTACCAGCCTGGCTTGGCTGCAGATGTGAGCGCCAAGTCAGCCCAAGAGGGGCACCCAAAACGGGCCCAAGAGACCTGCGAGCCAATGTGACGTGGTGCAACACACGTCGCCAAATTGCTGAGACTATGGAAAGCGCATGGCTCAAGAAGTGTGCTGTGGACATTTCAGCCATGATGTTCAATCTGCAGCTGGGCACATTTGTCTTGATTCTGGCTCAGGTAAATGCTGAGAAGGCTCAAAATCCTGAAGATGGGGACAGGAAAGCACGATTTATTCCGCATCGTGCTTCTGGGATTCAAATTGCAAAGCATCAGTATTGCATGCAATGCATTCGGGGATTTGTCTTGCACCGGGACTTACTCTACTGAAAGCGTGACTTGCAACATGTTGACATTTTGTTTCTTTGCGCAGAGTTTTGCAAAGCTTCATTCCCTCCTGCCAAATGGCCCCGTCAACAAGGTGCGCGCTTCATTGCACAGCCAGTCAATGCCAGCTGGGTCTCAGAGTTGCGGACAAACACCGCGTTGAAGGGTGGGACGCCCATGTAAAGCGCGGCGAGACCTACGTGCGAGCGATACTTTGGAAGTCCTACATCTCTGTAGCACAGCCGCCATGCAGGCAAGCAGGCGCGCACGTGCACTCACCCACCCGCTTACCCAGCCATCACACACACAAAAGCAAAAACAAAGCACAACACACCACCCCATAACGCAGCTCCTCACAAGAAGAGCTTCGCGGGAGAGGCGGTGCTAACGGACGATAAGGTTTGAGACGTCTGAACTTGTTTGCATCATGTAAGGGGGATTCCCGCAGGGTCGGGGCAAAATTCGGAAGGGCCTTTGGAAGGTCAACAGCCAAGGAGAAATTGGGAGAAGGGTGAAACAGATCCGGCTTGCCATCGCTACACATGTGCAACCAGCGCAGACACGCGACATGCATGTGCACTATATTGGCACATCTCTCTATTTCTATACGTATACATATACAGGTCTGTATGTATGTGTAGACATAGTGTATATGTATACATATGTATATATATATATATATGTGTGTAAATGTCTATATGGGCTGCCTTGTGAAAGTCGTTCTCCCTCATTCCTTGCTTTTTCCGCAAGGAATCAAGGAGTAACGCATAGGCGCCGGGGCTTTGCATTTGGGTGTTGAGGGTTAGGGCATTCGTACCTTTTGATTTTTTCGCACGGTGCTTGGGTTTTACGGGCAGTAGGTTGTTTGCCAGGCGGACGGGTGGGTGAGTGAGTCCGTGCTTGTTTGTGTCCGTGCGCTCGGTGTAAATAAAACGTTGAGTGTATTGGGCGTCCATGTGTGTGCGTATGTGATTTTTGTGCCTTTGTGTGAGAACATATGTGTAGCATGTCAGTGGCCAAGCGAAGCTGACAAATCAGATAATGTGTGCATATCTGCGTGAGAACGGTCTGCTTTGGCCACCCACCAACACACACACACACACGCACTCAACGCGAACACACAAAGCACATACAGAGCGCACACACATACACCCACACACACACATATCCAACCCAGACACCATACGCAGACACACCCACACACCCACACGGCCAAACCTAGCGCGGCATACACTGGTATAGTTACACAACGCACTCACACTCACACGGACACGGACACACAGACATCTCCGCGCGCGCCCTCCCGCACGCATGCACGAATGCACGGCACGGCACGGCACGGCACGGCACGGCACGGCACGGCACCGCACACTTTGTTGACTGATGTGCGCGGCAATCGCATTGTTGGTTGAAGGAGTTGAGCGTTCTATTGGCCGAAGAAGGTCGGTTCACTTTTGTTCAGGACGAGCAGTAGGTGGAGGGTTTGACAAGACAGTTGAACTGCGACCCAAATCCAGGTGGTCGCCTTGACATATTTTTTCGCGTGCTGGCATAAATGTAGGCGTACACACATATATATATATATATACATATGTATATATATATACACATATATATAAATATATTATATTTAACATGACGGCCAGGTTAGGACAGATCGGCCTGGATTTCCGTAATGTTCCTTGCGCTCTCTTGGAGTCATGCAGACGATGGCCATGCAGACAATGGAACAGCGCCTAGGCGAGCGCGCTGTCTTCTGGTGTGGGGGCTTGGGACTGCCCGAGGAGCAGATAGAAACTACGATCGCCTGCCCGGATGGCATTCAGAACAGATAAGACGTTGGGAAGACAAGAGTAGGGCTAAACATAGGTGCCATGAAGCACACTGCCTCATGACTTCGGAGTTGAGGTTACTTGTGGGTAACCGCCAGCATGGCAAAGCTCAGGGTTGGATCCATTTCAGATCCAAACGCGTTGGATAGCGAAGCCTGGAGTTTGTTAGTATTTACGGTGATGCAACAGCCCTGAGCAGGAAACCATACAACCACATTAATGCACATGGCCAATGCAACTCAATCCATTGATGACATGAAACGTTCAAGCTGATTCACTTCAGGTGTGCGCATTTGGCGCGTTTGCAGCAGTGACCTTACATGGCTGTGTGGCTGACGCAGACGCAAGCGGCTAGTTTTCTGCAGCTTTTGCTGCCTGGTGCATGGTGAGGCTTGGAATGGCCTTCGGGTAGCTGCCAATGCGTTTGCTGGCCAGCAGCTGAGCATGCTTGAAACTGCCTGCTTTGCTTGCAGAGGTTGTACCATACTTGGGTTTCGTTTGGGGGTGGGGATGGGGTAATGCAGGGGCCCCGCGCAGCGCATTCGCTTTCCTGACTGTTGGCCAAACCATGCGTGTAGAGCAAGCGCAACTTTCACTTTGGCCCCCAATTTCTGAAAACTAGATAGTTTTGTAGCCCCAATCTATTGCGTACTGCGCACCTTCCGAACATTCCCGTTTACCGCAAGCAGATGCGTTGTCGGGAACATGTAAGTCATTGGCAAGGCAATTGGCCCTGCCATGGTTGCTTTGCCTCGGCTGTGTGTTGCTTTCGGGCCTCTGCCTGAATCACTCATTGCCGTTGGAGTCCTCAATTCACTAAACACAGGAGCGCTCTCACTGGCAGGCTATAGTCAGATCTTGATTTTGGAGATTGAAGGGGCCAAGTCAGGCCGAAGTTCCTTTCTTTGGCAGAAGGGATGGCCAGCCGGAGCGGCGTGAGCAGCATGCACGCAGGAACTTGTTGAGAACTGGAAGGGTATGCCAATGCGTTTCGCGTGGAAAAATGCACTTCAGGCCGCGAACATCGATGATTGTCGGATTGCGTGGGGTGTTCGAAGGCTTGCGATTTACCTGTCAGAATGCACGCAACCTAGTCTGCAATAGGTGCGGGTTTTACCCCGCACAGCGGTTGCTCTGCTAAAAGCCCATGAACCGTGTTGGTCAACAACACTCAGGACATTCTGTGGCTGCGTTACTCGTAAAGGATTTGTCCTGGCTTCATGCAGGAGCAGGGGCCACACTTTGCTTCAACAAACGAAGAGTGGTGCATTGCCAGAGGATGTGCAGGCTTCAACTGTCTTGAAACATAGTAAATAGTATTGACATCCAGGACAACTTTGATGACCACGAATGTCCAAAGAAGCAAAGTTCGAACCCAACCATTTGAGCCAACAAAGCATTTCATTCTTCAGACGTGGGTGTGACTCATGCCACTAGGTTCTTCAGGCCTGCGAGCGGGCGCGTGCAGCGTTCTCAGGTGCAGAAATTGCGGTGTTTGGCCTAGTTGGCAAGTTGTTAACCCAAGTTAAAATCCACGAAAAATTGGGTCCCCCTAAGTAGCGTTAACCTTGTTGTTAGCGGGTTAGAGCCCAGGTGGCCAACCACCTACTAACTTTGCCGAACATCCAAGTAGAGTCCACAACATGAGGAAGACGCTATAGCTTCCCACGCATCTCAGCAGTGTTGCAACTGTTGCCTCTACCAACTTGCAGTGGCCACCTGCACGGCTGAAGTACTATGGTCATGAATTTAACTAAGGAACCCCCTGGAAAATGGTTGGTAGATATAACACCCCACCTAGATGATGTTCACCAGAGGGCCCCTAGTTAAAATTAATGCCCAATATGCCAAGCTGCTACTCAGGCGGACAAAAGCGCACGTTGCGAAGAGGCTTGTTCGAGGCAAGACGGCAGCCATGGTCGCCGAGTTGTCGAACCAAGTCCCGCAGTCGATGCCGATTTGGTTTGTGCCATGGGCCTGTTGAAAACCAACTCAGAAAGGCACACTCAAAGGGGAATTGTACTCAGTAAGTGCTTAGATGTGGTTAGGAAGCCTGGTTATAAGCCACAAAAGCCCTGGTTATAAGTCTTCCTTCCGTGGGTTATCTCACCAGGCCTACTAGCCACATCTAACGGCTAAGTGCCCGATCGGCACCTTTTTTGTTTTTTTTTTTCTTGTTCGCATGCGTTGACCGTTCATCGCGGGAAGCAGCTGCTGAAGCCCTGCACCTCAGGACCTGCAGCAAAGCTTTACGGATTCGGCCGTGCAGGCCGCATCAGGCAGATGCGCTTCGCCGAATTTGTTTTGGGCACGGCGTCGGATGCGCCATGGGACCCCAACTTTTTGGGCTGAAAGCTCAAAAAGCGGCCGCTCGGTTGGATGGTCGCATTTGGTGAATCATGGTGCTGATTAATGTATTGTGTTCCCAAGCGAAGCAGACTATTGAAATCAGCAACGCGGCACGGCCTGCATTTGGGTTTCCATGCGTTGGTCAAACACTGGTGTTCACACCAGAAGGAGCCACCAAAAAAGGAAAACAGACCGAATTTGGCCTGCCTAGTTACAAGGACATACATTTGGCAACGAAACGCCAGCTTGTGAGCACTGCAACATGTATTTGACTAATTCACATGTTTTACACAAATCGCACACGGCTCAAACCAATTGCCTTTTTTTCCCATGCATGCCTTGACATGACCACGAGCTGATTGGACCTCAAAGCAACATGCCCCGCCAGTCACTCACGTGACTGGCGGTCAAAGGCGTAAATTCCAGGTCAGTCTTGGCACTGTCTTGCTACTTTTGTTTGTAGGCAGAGTCCAACCATGCCATGGTAAAATGCCTGCAAGCTAGGCGTGCATCGCAATGTCAGACGTCTTCTGCAAGCCCTCATATCTCTCAATGTGCAGTTCTGCATGCCTTCGACTTGCACTCCGAATTGCTTAGAGGCGGCTAAATTGTCCACAAGGGGCCTTTCAAAGACTCTGCAGGTGGGAATTGCTGTTTGTTGTAGCCGAACGAGCTATCTAGCTCAATCGACAGCGACTAAAGATCATGGCGTCTGGTACGGGTCCACGCTACACGCTACTGATGCATGCACAGGCCTTACCAAGGAGGAGAATGAGGCGCTGATGGAAAATTGCAGGGCACCCAAGCGAAATTCGGCTCCGGCTAGCAAGTGATGCATGAAGCACACGCTTCGCCTTGGGCCTGGTAGGTGGGAACGTGTTTTGGCTAGCAGTGCTTGGCTAGCTGGATTTGGGGAGGTATCCAAATGTGCTTTTAAGGGCAACCAGGAGTTCTGTGAGGACATGGTAGTTGGTTTGTTTATGGTTCAACTGGAGGCTACCATTAGCGATCAACGTGTAAGGTCGCAACGGAAAGATGAGCATTGATGACTACCTCACAGTCATGAGAATGTCCGCTGCTCAGCTTGGTCACTGTCACAAATTTCGCGGGCTCAAGAGATGGAACAAAGAGTTGCCCGACGTCGGCGAAGGTTCAGCAAGCTGGGCGAAGTGGGAAACTCGGCACGGAACTCGGGCATTGTAGCTCAGTATGTCAGCCATGCCCAGGTTGAAGCCCTTTGAGTGTTCAGCATGGCCAAAGAGCATACTCTTGGGCAGGGACAGCACGCTTGGAAGATCTTGGCTTTTCCAGTTAGGTTGCCCCGCTGAAGAACATGCCCGGCACCCAGCGCTGGCCGAATTTCCATGCAAAAGCTTGGCCCTTTGGCAGCAAGGCTCCAGCAGGGCAACGCCCAAGGAGAAATTGACAATGCCAAAGAGAAACTCGTTCAGCAGGAGAGGCGTACTTGGAGAGGTTGGCCACCTGGGTTACCCAGCAATAACAAGGTGAACCCCACTGAACGGGGGACCCGGGTTATAGCATAGGTTCCGAACTACTTACTAGCTTGGCAACGCACATCAAGGAAGAATTTGTCAAACCAGCTTGAAGGGTAATCGTTTTCGTGTTGGTGAGCCAACAATTTGGCGTTGCGCAGGAGGCACTGGTAAACGCAATGACCAAGAAGGACGGGATGGGTCCCGGCTGACCCACTTGACCCTCACTGATTGCTATGAAGGTTTCGTAACTTCTGAGGCGCAAGGACACTATTTTACAAGCAGGTGACGACCATACACGCATTCCGGCTCAGACATATCCAGCAGAGTCGGCCAAGTGGTGTGTCTCAACAGTGACAACGGTGAAAGAACTTACTCTGCCGCGGGAGCGCACTTACCTTTACTTGACTTTGCTTTTTCTTTCCTCGTGCTTTGCAGTATGGGAGTGCGTGCACAGGAATGCAGGAGGTCAATGTTGAACGCGACGTTGGTTTTCACCGCATCGCCAGCAGACGGGATGCATGCTCCTTTCCTATGACTTTCACTGGTGCACCTCGCGCCTGCTTTGCCGTGATGCTGCTGGTACCCTGTTGCTGCCAACAGTCTGTCCGACTGTGGTCGCCTAGTGGTTTGGGAGCTGTGCCCACCAAGGGGACCGGGGTGCTGATTGGGACCCTGCTGGACCATCAGCCGTGCAGCAAGTAACATCTTATGTAAGGCAAGGAAGAAGCAAAAGACAACTTCTGCGAGGATTGCTTTGGCAGGCTTGTGTGTTTCCAATCTCTTCCCATTGGTCTACTTGTCAAGTGTCAAGTGTATGAGAGAAGCTCCTCACATCTCCTCACCAAACTGCTTGTTTGCAGAATTTGATCATGAACGCTCAGATGGTTGACCTGTGAATCGCGGATGAGTTGTGAGGGGGTTGCCCGTGCGCGACACAGCACTTACCTGGAGGAGCGTGCAAATCCCGACGTCTTCGTCAAGCCTGGGCCGACTGGTCGTAAGGCGAGCCAAGTCCAAAGCCAGATCTTTGAGCCTTCGCTGGCCGCACTTTGGTTGCACGTCTTTTTGCTGAATACGTCGTATGCAGCTTTCTCAATTAAAGTCGGTTGTGGCGAACATTGCGGCACCAGTGGGCTCACAAACATCATGCGCGATTTGGGCCTGACAGGCGCTGGAGCGTTGGGCTGGCGCTGCAGGCAAGACGGAAAAGGCGCGATGCTTGAGAAGCGCCGATGGAGTAAAGGAGGCCTAGATCAGCTGCAATTGCTGGGCTCCCCTTGGTATGAGCCTTGCTGTGCAGGAAGTGAAACCCATGAAGCCAGGGCTTTTTGTTGATAGGAGATGATGGAGTTCTTGCTGGAGTACCGGTCCATGAAGTCTTGAAGCTCAATCAGCCTTAACCGAGCCACAATCAAGACCGATTTGGGTAGATGAAGGTTGGCAAGGGATAGTCCCAACTATAGATGGGTGCGGTAATTCTTTACATGGTTCTGGGGATCAACCATTTTGATACCGAGTTTTGATTATGACTCAATTGGGTCTGAGAACTCTTGCTGGTGCTCAGTTCGGGAATGACCCAAAATGTCGGGAATGAACCCGCAGGAAGCCACTGGCGCGTTCTCAGGTCCATGTTCGCGAAGCTTGGGCAAGGAGAGGACTTTTCAGACCACGGCTCAGTGAGACGAGTGACGAGTGCCCATCCGATCCAAATCGCCCCCTGAAGTCTGATTCTTGCATGCTATGTTCAATGCGCCTGAGGACGTGCAAAAGCAACTGGCGAAAGAGCGGGATGAGCTGATGGTTTCAACACAGTCACGCAAGGTGACTTGCCAAGAGACGCGAAGTATGTTCGGCATGTCGTTCTGCCATGCTGCTATCTCAATATGATGTTGTCCGGCAGGCTCGACGATCGACCAAAACCCGAACAGGCGGAAAAGCAGGTGGGAGCACACCGTCTAGACATGTCTAGAAATTGCATATGCGTGCCACATGACTTGCTGGTTGCAATGGTGAGCTTGGTTTTGCAAAGCCGCAGGCAAGCAGCCGGAGTGGTCAGGGGCTTGAAATTTAGATTGCCGCACGCGGTGTGGCGACTGGAAGCGTTTGCTGGGATGCGGTCTTCAATGGCATCGCGTGTGCCTAGGATGACCTTATGATGCAGTACCGGATCCAAGTACAGTCCGTCAAAAAGTGCCTGCTGCTCCATACTGCGCTTTGTCTGAGTAGGTGGAGTTTGCCGGCCTGCTTCTGATTCGGTCATGCATTGGATGTCAGGCGATTCGAGGTAGAGGTGGTGAGATCTTCATGCTCCTCTTGGAATCGCAGCTGTACAGGGTCGTCCGATAGCCATGTAGTTACCACATGCCAAACAAATACCAACCTGCCAGGCAAGAGTTCGCAAGCGCGGCCCGGCTGAAAAGCAGACTCCATAGAGGCCCCCGGGCAAAATCGGACGTCACACGGGCAGCTTTCGGCGCAACCGCGTCCAAAGAAGATGCGGCCATGGCCGACGGGCCCAGAGTGGGCCTTGCTGGCGTGCCAACGCGGAAGGGGCACTTCGGCTCGCGACATGTGGTTGAGGGACAGGTTTGTGACATTTCTGGGTTTTACCCATTATGGCAGGTTTTAGTCCTCGGGTCCGTTTTCCGGGGTTCCATGTGACCTTTTGACCCACAGCCACTTCATGACCTTGGGGCGGTAGGCCATGTTACTTCCCGACTTCCCTGGAGGAAAAAAAGAGCACCTTTTGGGAGAAGGCCCATTTTAGTTGCAGATAGAAAGGAACTTGAGCTTGGGCAATTTGATTTGGCCGAGGCACGGTGCACCTCTTAAAGTGGTTTGTGGCTCGCGTTGGGAGCTGCCCAGGTAGCCAGAAGCGAAGTGGTTATGTGGCCGTCCACCCTTTTCACATGGAACCGTTCGACGTTCGGGACCCGGCCCCTTTAAAGATAATAATGGTCCAAACCAGGACCCCCGAACGTCGAACGGTTCCATGTTAATTGGTGAGAGGGTCGATGTTTGCTGATAGATGTTTGGGGATGGAAGTGTTTGACCGTCTCGGCGCTGGATGAGCCAAGGCGAAAACGCCCCGAAGCCACCTGGCGTGCAAGAAGGGTGGCCAGATGAAGCACCTGATGCGGGCTTGCTTGGCCACATCGCCCAACGCATGGTTCGCAAGTCTTGTTCCGAATTGCACAAGCCTAGCAACCTGTATTCAGAAAGGTGTCTCTGAAGTGCAGCCTTTTGCCACAGTTCTGGTTCAGCATGAGTTGGGAGCACGGGGTGCAGGCAGAGGAAGGTTCGCCCCGGAAGTTCAACCCGCTGCAGTACTACGAAACTTGCCGGCAAAAAATGAGCACGGCAACTTAATGAGCCGTTCGCTGCCGCTGGATTGTTTTTGTTTGCGGGTCGTTTACTTGCCTGTTCCAAAGCCATGCTTTGCTTTTGC
The DNA here is from genome assembly GCA_963377175.1 of Effrenium voratum. Lineage (NCBI taxonomy): Eukaryota > Dinophyceae > Suessiales > Symbiodiniaceae > Effrenium > Effrenium voratum. Next base: position 566,250 of record CAUJNA010000946.1, on the reverse strand, counting down.
ATCCCTTTTTCCAGTCATGCAAAAACATGCGGCGCTCTGGTGTCTCTTGTCGGTTGTTGCAGGACTTGCAAAGCGCAAGCCGGTACTTTTGGACAGGCAATCTCATCGAAGTCACGTTGAATCAGCTAGTGTGGGAGCCATGAGTTTAAGCGTACAGCTTCAAGGTTTGTTCGTCCCGGGGCGACGTTTCTTTGGCGCACTTTGCTTGGATGTTAGGACTTTAACTTGTTGCCAACTAACGGGTTTTCCATTAAACCACTAAAAGTTGAATTTTTAGCAGGGGAGCTAGAAAGCAACCGAGGTTTGTTGGTTTGCTGTTGCCCAGGGTGTGTTTGCAATTTGAAGGGGCGCTCACAGACAAGTTAGCCCATGCAAGTTGTTTTCAATATTTGTCGGCTTTTGCTTCTTGATAAATGTGCGCCTCCGAAGGCATTTCCAGCGACAAGCTGCCGGCTTTTGCTTTTCCTGCGGGTGCTCAGTTGGGGATTCCCTGAAAGGAAGCCACAAGTTCAAGTTGGATGTTGTTTTCTCGGGGTCATTCCGTAACTCTCATTCCCTGCCAGACCCTCGCAGCGATCGCATGGTTTTCGTTGTAAGCCTGGTGAGATACCCCATTGAAGGGAGACCTGGAACCATGGCGTTTGTGGGTTACCTGGTTACTACCCTGCAAATTTGTCATACAGACCCATGTTGGGAATGAACCCCCCAAAAAGTCCCAGACACCGGAAACCGCCAGTTGGATGGCTCAAGCCCGAAGATTTTGGGAAGGAACCGGAAGGGGATTCAATTGAAACCGGAAACCACCGGTGGTTTTTTTCTTATATTTTTCTGCCGGGCCATTTTCCCCGCATTCGAAAACCGATCTCCGGGTGAAAACTTTTTTCCTAGGAGGAGATCCGGCACCTGGGCTCCGGCGCCGTCGGCGCCGCGGTCGTGGTGCGCCGGCTCTCGGACGGCCGGCGCTTGGTGGCGAAGAAGTGCTCCGTGAAGGCGGGGGTTTTCGCGGGGTCGGCGGGGGGGGGGGGGGAGGAGTGGTGAAGGATGGAAGGTGACCAAACGGGTCTGTCTGTTTTTTGGAGTTGGTACTGGGTACTGTCCTTTTTGTTCTTCTTTTTTTTTTTGGGGGGGGGGAGGCGGGGAGTCCAAAAGGAAAGCCACCAATTGGGGGGGGGGTCCCCTCACGAACACCCAAACTTGCATAGGGGGCTATGGCTACTTTTCGGAGCGACTTGAAGCTTGCTCGGAGTATCTTCCAGCTGGGATCTGAGACCTTTCCTGCTCGATTGGCATCCTGTCCGTCCCTAGCTTCAGCACTCATGTTAAGACAGCCCTTCCCTGAAACAGCTTGCCCCAAGTCCAGCATGAGGGTCAACCAAATCTTGGTGGCTCCCAGCCATTCCCTCAGGTTCTTAAATTTTTGGGGTTTCAGTGGGGAATTCCATGGAAGCCACAAACAGTTAGTCACTTCAAGCAAGGGATCTGAGGACAGCCTAGTGATGCTGATGCTCTTCTTGTGTGACTGTACAGTTCTATGGGGAGCATCGAGGCCATACGCAAACTCACGCAGTCAGATCTCCAAGAGAGTGGCCTGCTGGCAGAATCGTATTTGCTTGTGCGGATGGACGTAATGAATATTCCCAGAGTTTTGACCATGGGTAGCTTTTCTCATGTGGTTGAAATATTTTTTGTGGGTTTCCCAATGGTCACCCCATGTAAAGGACCTTTTGATCAAGCCCTTGGTATTTGTTGGGTCGTTTTCCGTCTCACCATCGCGTGCCAATTTGTTTATGCAAAAGCGTGCTTGCCCCAACGGTCATCGGTAGTTTCCCCAGGACATGGACGAGAAGCAGCGGCAAATGTGCGGCTTGGCCTTGCAGCTTCCTTGTGGCTTCCTTGTGACTCGGGCCGCTAGGGTTGAGAGACCTGTGGGGCAGCTGTGTGGGGCGCATGTGCATGCCACCCCCCAAAAGCAGCAATGGCCAGAGCTGTTCGGCCGACATTTTCGAAGCGGCGTCTGAGGCTTCGAGGAGATCGCGCTTTTGCAGAAGGTGCGGCACGAGTGCATTGCGCAGCTGGTGGATTTCGTTTGGGCCTCCAAGGACTGCAGAGGCTGAGCTGGAAAAAGGGTGGGTTGCTATACCCAGACTCCTCCAAAGAACATGACGGGGCTTCATGTGGGGGGAAAAGAGGGCTTTATGCGGGGGTAATGCGGACGTATTTTCTTTTGCTGGGGGGAAAGATGGCAAACATCACGGGGCTTCACGGGCAGACAGGCTGCGATTGTCAAAGCTGCCTGTCTCGCGCGGTAGCTTTGCTGCTGTTTAAGCGTGGAAGCTGTTGCCAGGACATGCTCAGCTACTGGATTGTTCTCAAGTTCTATTCCGGCGGCGATGTGCAGAGCGAAATTGACAATTGCCGAGAGAGGCTTAGCTCATCTTTCGCATTCTAACTGCAGTTTTGCGGTCATGAGCATTGGCACTGGGCTGCCTGCGAAATGGTTATTGAGACATGCTGTGTGAAGCATTTAAAGCTCAGACATGGCACACAAACCTTGGCACATGATTTAGGCCCTTAATGTTGACCCCGTATTAAAAATCCCCACCTATTAGTCCGGTCCGGGTGACACCCCCCAATACTAAACAATTCATAACTCAGAAATTACCCCCAAATAAAAAATGGATCAACAAAAAAACAATTAAACCGGTCCCTCCCCCAGATTGCTACTGCTATCTCATTTTCTCCAATGCTGCCTGAGCTCATTACAATGTAAACTGTTTTTTGGTGCTAGCTGATGCTGCTGATGTTGAATATTGTGGACTCATGCTGCTTGCCATGCTTTCTCTGAATGGTGTCCTGAAAAGGTGCTTTGGCTCAAATGGGCTCGTGCTTTCTTCCGATACCTTTCTCTTCATGCTGCTGCCTTGCTTAGGGCTCTCATCTCCACCTCCTACTCTCATCTTGAAGCTTGGTGGATGCTTTTGGGCCTGCCCAAACCACCAAACAAAAAGTGTTCTGAGATGGTTGATTTCCTCTTAAGTCCTTTACTAAAAAAACAAGTTTAGAAGGTTTCAAAGTGTACCCCACATTGGCCCCTTACACCCCCAATTAGTGCGGTCCATCGGCCCCACCCCCCAAAAAAAGACAACCAGGCCTGCTCAATGGAAACTCAACTCCAGATCTCAAAAGGAAGCTCCAGCAATACTAAATCAAATGGAAACTCAATTCCAGATCTCAAAAGGAAGCTCCAGCAATACTATCAATTGGAAACTCATTCCAGATCTCAAAAGGAAGCTCCAGCAATACTAAATCAAATGGAGATCCTGATTATTTAGGGGGGGGGGGGAGGCAAAAGACCTTCCAAAATCTTGCCCCCCCAAAACCTTCTGACCTTCAAGGGGGGCGGGTTACATACTAATACGGGGTCAACATTAGGGACAATAGTCACTAGAGGTGCTTTGGCATTGGCAGAGCTTTGCCAGGAATGAGCTGGAGCTCCCCGTGGGGAAAGCTAAGAATTGGGTGACCCAACTGTGTATGGCGCTGAAGCACGTGCACAAGTTGCGGATCGTGCACCGCGATGTCAAGGGCAGCAACATGTTCATCACTGGAGTGGCCTGGCGGATTCGGCATGGCGCACTTGTGACTGATGTGGGGCTTGGTCAAGCAGACCTCTAATGGATTATAATTAGATGGATTCGACTGTTAAGAAAGCAAAGCAGGGTGACCAAGGTCAAACAAGGGTTGTTGCCTTTTGCCCTGTTTGACCAGAAATCCGGGCTAAGCACTTGCTGAGGCTCGGAATATCGTTCTGGGGGACTTTGGCGTCAGCAAGCAGCTCACGGAGTCGCAGCAAAAAGCCATGACCTCCGCGTGGAGCCCGGCCTGTGACTGGCATGCAGGTGCATGAAGGAGCCTCCCCTGATGTGTTTGGGACGAAAGTACTGCAGCCACTTCTTTGTGGCCCGCCGTTTTTTAGCAACTGCCGGGCCAAGCAGAATGAAGTCCAAGATGTCCCAAAAAGCCAGCAAGACACGCCATGACAACTTTTTGCCAGCCGGCCAAAGTGGCCGCATGCGGAGGTCGGGAGCCCTATGTATATGGCGCCCGAATGGTGGGATGGCCGGGGCGGCACCGCTGCTTCGGACATGTGGAGTGTGGGGGTGGTCCTTTTCGAGCTTTTGGCTCTGAAGCTTGGCCGCGACTTTACAGGTGGTGGTATATCTCATATCTATATAGATATGTATTGTCTGGGGGGGTGGCAATCTGGGTTATAACTTATAGCGCACTCATAGGTTTTTTGTTTTACATGGAGTTATTAACCTTGGTCTTAGTGGGTTATAGCCCAGGTGGCCCATCGCTTGCTAACTTGGACAAATATCCAAGTAGAGGGGTTTCCTGCATCATCAAGAAAGGCACCCCCCTTGGGTATCACGGTGTCATACTCATCTCGGAATGGGAGTCGTTCTCACTGGTGGTTGCCCCCTGTGCGAGTCCAGCGGGGTGTTCATGCATTAACGGTTCCCATCAAGGGCGAAGGGCTGCAAGCAAAGATTCAACGAGGACCAGGCATCCTTTGGACATTTATAAGCATTAGGACGGGGGTGCCCCACGAAGAGTCAACAGCTTTCAAGTCGGGCTGGAGCAGGCATAGTGGAATGATTGGGTGCCTTTTCGTGGCCTGCGATTTTGCGGGCCAAAGGTGATGCTCGTGACTAAGGAGGCGTCCTTTTGAAGCTTCCAACGCCTTGCCGGCCAGCCTTGCCGCTATGCAAGAGCCGTCTTTCGCCAGGAAAAAAACAGAAAAACGACTCGTTTCCAAGCCACTGGCATGGCCAGGTCCTCTCGTTGGTTCACAAGATCACCACCGAAGAGCCTGCAGCTTTGCCGGAGGATGCGGACCCACAACTGGCAGCCCTGGCGCTGAAGCTGCTGGACAAGCGCCTGGTGGCCAAGAAATGGGTGGTGACGATCCAAAATGACCCAACTTTGTGCGACAAGTGCATGTTTCAAAGGAGGGTCTGGTTGAAGAGTCGTGCTTTTTTTGTTGCAGGCGACTTCGGGTTTCTGTGGGGCGAAGCTCCTGCATCAAACGTGTAGCACGTTCCAGGCAGCTGCTCCTTCTATTCTGGATCCCTTCGTGGGATGTGTCATGTTTCAGTGCTCCTGCGGACTGCTCCGGAAAAAAAGGGAAGATAAAAAACACACGAGCAAAACCACGGCACCGGCGGCGCATCGCCGGACGCCTCGGCGCGTGAGGACCGGAGCATCGCCCGAGTGCAGAGGAAGCATTGGACAAAGGCCTGGAAGACGTGGAGAAGATCCTCACGCACCCTGCCTCTCATTGTTCATCCTAGGGTTCCTACTTGGGTGTTCGATTCGCCAAGTGAGCAAGTTGTTGTATACCTAAGGTCTTTAGGTTTGTGTGGGGGATAGCCCCTTGGCCCTCAAAGGGGTTTTCTGGTGACCATCATAGCCTGAGACTGATATCAGATGGCGAGCTGGGAGGGGGGGGGGGGTGTTTAAGGATTTTCCAATTACACCCAGGGATTACACCCTTGGGAAATTTCCCCAAACACAGAAATAAAGCAACCAGGGTGCAACACAAACACCTTGGGCATGCCCTACATCAGCTTGTTGTGATATGGAGCTCCCACGTTGGCTGATGGTGTCTTTGCACATACTCAAGCATGACATGTTTGAGTCACAACTGCAATTTGCCGCCCATCCACGGCGCTCAGGATTTACCGAGAAGCCCTGGAGAAGAAATCAGAGAAGAGGCTTCGGAGGCCCTGTGTTGCTGCAGGATCAGTCTGCAATCTCTTTGTTGTCCATGTGGAAGGCCTTGTTGTGTGCTCCAAGCGAGCAATGCCAACCGGCACTAGCAGATTCTTGCCGGCGTTGTTCCCAAAACAAAACTCGACAAGTGGGCCAGAGAACATTGCCGATTGATCGGCCATGACTGCGAAGCAATGCCGAGTCAGTCGGCCGAAGCATGAGCAACATGCAACAGCTTCAAACATTATCGAACAATGCAGCATGTAGGTGCAAATTGGTTTTGTAGAGTTTCCCAGAGCATTCAATTGATTAGAGGCTTGCCTCTTTAAGTGCTAGAGAAAGCTTAGCCTCAGGAATCTTCGTCTCCCCCTCAGGCTTGCCAAAGAGGAAGACGCTGCAGCTGGCAAAAAGCCTCGGCGCCCCAGTAGATCATGCAGCGACGGCGACAGCAGCGCGGCGCTGAGCTCTTGCCCGTTGCAGAGAGGCTGCGCTGTTTGGACAGTTGGTTTGCCAAGGTGGCAGTGCTGCAATCGCAGGGTTTCGAGGGATCAACTTGGTCGAGATCGCCAGGAGGCGAGCCTCCCCCCCCCCCCACGACAGGAGTGGGGCTGTTAGATTTTGAGCGACATCCGGCCGCCACAACCATATTCGGCTTACCGACAGAGCCTGTGACAGACAGATGTGACAGGCAGCCGAGACACAGCTTGTGATAAACGGCCGACTTTTTGGTGCCTGTGTGGTTGCAGCTTAGTTTAGTTAAACAAGTTTCTTAGGTGGAGCTTGTTTGAAGGAAAGTATGGGAGGGAGCTCGCTGGGAGCCCGCCTTTTTTTCAGTCGAATACTTTTTTCAGGTGGCAAGGCGTAGTCAACAAAGCGAAGTTGCTGCATTGGCCATGTCGTTGCTTCGAAGATGCTTTTTAGTTGGTTCCGATGCGCCCAGAAGCGGACAAATAGCGCCGCGTTGACCCATCCCTTACCATGGCACAGTCGTAGATTCGCGGATCCTGCACGGGCGTTTGGGCAAAGCCTTGGCATAGCGCTGCCAGCTGCAATTTTGAAATCATTCACAAACCCTTCCTGAGCATTCAACAGAACTTCACAGCTGCAGGCAAGCAGGCACATTGCCTGCCACGGTCGATGAGGCTGGTGAAGATGAGGGTAGTGAAGGAGCTGTGCTGGTGTGGACTGAGTGTTGCTGCTAGTTGGAGACGAGGTCGCGGGTGTTCTGGTCTTTGTGGCGATGGCTCTTATACTGTTTCGCTGGGGGCTGCTGCTCCCCTCATGACTTCATGCTGTGGCATGATAGCATGTTGTTGTTGTTGCTGCCAGCCAGCCCGCGTTTCTGCTTGCGTGCGTGAAGGTATTTAACACACAGTGATATTGCCTGTTCGTTTGGCATCGGATGCTTGCTGCTATTCCAGGAAGCTCAGACGATGAGGATGAGGAAGACGAATCCGAGGACGGCTCAAGTCAGATGTTGTATGAGCGTTTCTCCCTCCTAGGGACCTCTGGTGTCCCTTTGATTTCCCTCCAGAACCATCCAACAAAACACCTATTTTGAGAACCGCCCATAGAAGCAGCGCTGGTTTTCCATCTCTGGGCGTTGCCATGAAGTAGCTTGGGCGGAATGTGCCTGTGCGATTTGTTTTCATTTGCTGTGCTTCTGCAAGGTGGTTCCGTTGATTGGAGATGTACGGAAGATTTTGGTGCTGTCGGGCCACGGTGAAGGTTGTTCCTGGGTTGGCTTGGGGCTAGTTGCTTTGCTTAAAAGGGCTGGGCTTGGTGTAGGGTTGGTGTTGGACAGTGGCATCGCTTCAGGCATTCATTTGGGCAGACCTGTGGTTCGGGTAGATTCGGGTAGATTGAGGGCTTGGCCGGCAGTGCGATGATGTCAGGTTCTGGAGCGTTACCAGCCCCCAACCAGCTTTTGAACTGAGGCTTGGCTTCAGGCCTCATTGGTGACAATGACCGCAGCAGCGCCAGATACACAAAACACAAACTACCCGCGAGGTGCGAGAGTGTCTTCTTAAACTCCGGTATTCAATGTCTCCACGGTAGCACTTCCACGAAGGAATCAACAGGTGCCTTAAGGCGCATCCTTTCAAGTTCTGGGTGCTTTTTGGCTGGCATTCTGCAGGAGTCGTCCTCCGGGCTGGACGCAGATGAATCGGAGGAGCTCGGCTGTTGCTGCTTGCCAAGGCGAAACACAAGGTACTAGGAGGCAAGGCCTGAGCACTTCCGAGCTTGTCACCAAGTGGCCCGATGAATCGGATTTCAGGAGGGGAGCTCGGATGAATCTGGCTTGCTGCAGCCTAAAAGCTCGACACCTTTGAGCGGTGTCATTGTTGTTGTCTGATGGTGGGCCTCATGACTTTTTCATTCCAAGGCAAGATTCGTGGGGAGATGTGGCAGTGTCCGGCTCAGATTCCCCTACGGTCGTCCCCTGTCATGATTCAGGCTGATCCGCAACCTGAGGTGAAGACGCAAGATCCACAACAATTACTTGGCGGTCTTGCAGGTGGTGGCGTGTTGGGCATTGATAGCTAGGATCAGTTCGTACAACAGGACACGCAAGGAAACAGAATCAATCATTCACTATACCTTTCCATGGTTTACTCATGTTTGTGTTTTTCACATATGTGCATCCATTGCATACGGACCGCTTTTCATCTCAAGCCACAGGCACTTTGCTGGAGGCTCCGGAGCGGGGCCTAAAAAGGATGGTGCAATGGTGGTGCAGTGGTGCTGTTGGGTGACCCACACTAACCTCTACAATCAAGGGGTTGGGGTCGGTGTATGTCAGAGTTCATGAGAGAGCAGTCAGTAGGGCCAGTGAATTGCGCAGAGCACACCTTGCTCCGTTGAAAACAACTCTGCTGCAAGCTGCAGGCCAAAAGCGCCGGGCTATGCCCTCAGAGATGCCCTGCCGAGCTTCTGAGTCGCCTGCTGTCGCCTGGCCATACAGTCCGTTTCGGCTGTGAGCCGAGCCGGACAGCCGAAAGAAGAGGCAGCTCATGCGCACGAGAGCCCAACGTAGCCGCTTCCTAGTTGGACGCGCGGGATCCAACAAATACGGCACGAGCCCGAGATGACTTGCCCAAGCCCACAAAGCATCTACAAAGCAGGGATGACTTGACCAGCCATGGCCGACCTGATTCAAGTGGAGGTTATTAGCTTGTCTGGACGCTGCCTACGCTTGGAGGCAGGACCCAGCCCCCAGCCGCCCGCGGTCGCGCTCCCGAAGACGATCTCGCATTGCGGAGCCAAGCTGGGGGGGGGGGCATGGCCCACATTGCCGTCATGTTGCCTCGGTGAGGTGCAATGTTACTTTGTCAACCGTGTAGTGAATCAATCAGATTGCAAGATCAGCACCAAACCGTCTTAAGTAGCTTCTGCTCAACATTATTTTCCAAACGAGTCTGCAGAGAAGCCTTCCTTCTTGCTGCCCCCACCACACCAGCAACTGCGACAGCAAAAACAAAACTGCCCAACTGCAAAACAGCCGCAGATTCAGCAGGAGCAGCAGCAGCAGCAGCAGCAGCAGCAGCAGCAGCAGCAGCAGCAGCAGCAGCAGCAGCAGCAGCAAGAACAACAAGCACATGTTCTTACTGATTTATCATACTGGTGCAGGGCTCCTTAAAAGATAAACTTTGCCCATTTGAAACATGGCTTGTTCCATCAAAAATAACGGGAAACCACAATTTGCAAAGCTCAGGTGTATAATGTAAGGATCCTTGTGGTGTACCGTGCGTGCCAGCGCAAAAGCGGGAGATGTTTGGCTGAGTTTCCAAAGTGGCCAGCGCAGGCGCAGCCCGACAAGAAGCTGGGGCATTTGAAGCAGCTTGTGAGCCACGCTTGGGAGGCAGGCTGCATGAGCAAGCTATGAGCATGATGCATGCTCTTGAGTGGATGGGCACTCCTTTCCCAGCAGTTCAGGTCAACTTGCCAAGCACGATAGTAAAAACCTGGATTTAGAAGAGCCTTATGGCATATCGACAAAACGAATGCGCACCTTCCCAAAAAGAGAGTGACAGCGTTTGAGCGTAATCATGGGCTTCATGACGGGCTGCCTTGCAAGCATGCACTCCAACTCCCGCAATGGCTCAAAGTGCGAACATGTATGCTAGTCGCATTTGAGTTCTTTGTGGCAGGTGCCGAGCTTATGTTTGCAGCTTCTTGGCGCGGTTTATTTCAGCCAAGCTGCTCTTTCATACTGTGGATGGACGAACTCCTGCACCACCTAAGAAAAACCGGAATGATGATTCCTCCAGAAAATACAAACCAACCAACCGTCCTACGGCACACCTTGGAAGGTGGTTGTTCACCTGGATGGGGTTGGTGGTTTCCACCCACCCCAGGCTATTTTTTTCTGATCCGTGAAGGGTGTGCCCATGGTAAGCGGTGCAGGATTTCGTCCATCCACAGTATGGCAAGGAGTTGGGGCCTAAGAGTCGCTAAGGCTATCGTTGGGCACACGCGTCCTGAGTGACGAGGAGCTTATCGGACACTGTCTGGAGGGCAATGCTGTGAACCTATCCGAAGCCAAGCTGAAGTGCATAGTGATCTGTGTTGCCTGGTCCCGAAATAACGAATAATAGAGAGTGAATTGGCTTGCTGGGGATCTGCAGGGAATGAGGGAATGATCGGAATGACCCTTGTAAACTTATAAGCCATCCAACAGGTGGTTTCCTTTCAGGGAATCTGTGGGTTCATTGCCTCATCTACCTATCGCACCGATCGCAGCTGGTAAGGCCGTGGTCCACTCAGAGCACATCTACGAAGCCATTGACCACGGTGGGCTGCTGGTCGCTGAGCAGAACCCATGGTCCAAGGAGGAACCGGCTGGGCGATGTGGAACATAGGCATAGGTATCCAAGCGCATGCGGCTGAAAATGGTCTCATCCCCTGAGTTCCTGGACTGGTCACTTTTTGGGAAGACCTTTTTGACGGCAAATCACCAGTTCTTTTTGGACTTTTCTTGGCCAATCCACATTGAAAATGAGTGGTTGATGGGTGAGACATGCCGTTTTGAGCTGGTTCTCTATGGATTTCTGACCTCAAGATCTTCAGGTTCAAGGGGTATTGGGATCACAACCCTGGTGAGGTACCCACAGAAGCTTCACGGTTCTAAGTCTCCTTGATTTCCAGCCAGGCGTACCGACTCACCACTCACCTGACGTAGCCTGCGATGGTTTTGAGGAAAGGGCCAAGGCCTTGGCAGCGCTGCCACATGTGGCCCAGCCGGGCGACGGCCGTGCCTCGGCGGGGAGGATGCAGCGCCTCTCCCCCGAAATCCATTTTGGAAACCAATAGTCAGGGGGCCGCAGGTTTTGGTCCATGTTTCTTTCCACTTACCAGGTTCCATTGTGGGTACATATTTTTGACCCACACCCATTTGCCAGTAACTCGCACCAAACAAGATGAAGCCCATGGTTGAAACCATTGTTTCATCATCCGTCGCTTGGGGATGCACTGGTTCTGCCGTTACAATCCATGTGCGCTGCTTCTCGCGCCACGAAATGAATCACTGGCTGAGGCCATGATGGGTTCCACCATCCTGAAATCGTGGTCGTTTGGCATGAAATCCTGGTTGCAACCATCAGGTTGGTTGGTATGTTGGGGAATCGAAGCAGGTTCCAGGGGTTCTGAACGATGCAAATGGAGTTTGGCAACCATCCACAGTAGTGGCAAACTATGCTTTTGGCGCAGGGTGTGGCATTGAAGCGCAGGAGTTGAAGTCCTGTTCGGAAAGGAGCCTCTTGCACATTTCATGCTGCCCCTGGAACGGAGAAACCGCTTAGCGCGCAGGGCGTGCACCATGGCTGTCGCTAAACAGTAGATCTGACGGCAGACTTTTGGACTTTGGGCCTATGGGAAGAGCCGTAAATCGTTTCACATGGCCTTCTCATCCCGAAGCCCCAGGGCGTTGACGCTCGGTTTGGTCAGAGATCGAGACAACAAAGCTGGAAGCTTTCTGGCTGAATCGGCGCGATTGCCTTGATTGGCTCGAGCCAGCCCAATTTTGTAAATACTCCTCTCGCCCGACATGGCCTTGACTTTTGCGGCTCCACTTGAGCTGACGAGAGCAGCGAAGGCCCATCTTGTCAAGAGGTGGCTAGGTCCTGGCTTATGTTAACAGTTTGTCACTGGGGGTACCTGCCGTATCGCATTCACCCTGGAAAAGGCATTGCAGCCATTGAATGCAACATGGGTCAGTTTTGTGTTGTTTTCTTTCTTTGACCCCAAAATGGCTGGTTTCCCGTTAGCACCAACCAACTGGTGGTTCCCCCGAAAGAAGCACTGCATGTGTAAAGCATCCGATGCTTGCGTGGCCAGGCTCCTCCAGTCCGTGGCCAGAAGCCGGCACAGCGCAAGTGCGGTGCGATCGAAAGCTTTCCAGGTGAGCCGGGTGATCAAAACCCGGGCCCGGGTAGATGAAGATTAAGGGACCTTCCCAACCAGAAATAGGTGCGGATATTCGCCATTGATTGTGTCTGTTCATTGGTTTGGGTACACCATTTTTTTGGTACCGACCGGTTTTGATTATGGCTCAGGTGGTGTGCCCAAGGTGTTTTGAGGCTGCTGAGGCTGCCAGGAGGAACTTAGTGTTTCGAGTTCGCTTTGATAGAAAAGTAACGGATGCGCCTGCACCATAGCCCTAGCGTCTGATAACAAGCATGTGACGGATGGACCAATCGTTACATCTTTGTGAGCTGGGATTCCAAGGTAGGCGAAAGGAGTGGATAGAGAACTGAGACCAGAGAAGAGTTCCCATGAGAGAGAGCGTGACCAAGAGATGGATCTTAGACAAGGAAAACGAAGAATCCCAAGATATTCAAAATACAGAGATGGCATAAGGCATAGAGAGATACAGGATATTGTTTTCCTCTCTTCTCCATGCCTCTGTCACTGTATGAGTTCTCACTCTCTCTTCTTTATTTTGAGAAATATGTTTTAGATGTGCGGATCAGGAATAATTCTGAAAGGAATATATTATTATTTATGAAATAGAAATAGCGGAATATGAAAGGATAGGACGTGTCTATCATGTCTCTAATGATTATTCTGTTGGTTTCTTCGCATATCGTGTAATTCCTGTCCCTCGAAACCTCCAAAGATTGGCGTTCAATGTGTTGGCAAGAGGTGATTGCATTTATTGGCAGTCTACCAGTACCATGCCCGGGTCTGTTCTAACAATATCTACACTAAGCTTTTAGATGTCCAAAAGTGCAGAGGCCCCTGCGCTGTTGTGCACTCCTCTTGGCACTCGCGGCTGGTTGCAGGAACTGCCGCTCTCGTCGGCGTGGCTGCGGGCGTGGCATGCTCCAGAGGCCGACGAACTCCGGCAACCTGTCATGGACTATCGGGGGGGCCTATGAGGGGGGGGGCTACTTCCTTTATCCATAAGGGTTGGATAAGCTTTGGGAAAGGACATGATTCTTGTTGGCTCATGGCCATGTCTTCACTAACACGGCGTTTGTACAGTCACTAGTGCCACGACCAAGCCGGTTAAGTTTTTTTCTGCGGTTGCCCTGGGCGTCCCAAGCTGGTCCTCCTATTCTGGGCTTATCCTCGGCTTATCCTGGGCTTATCCTGGGCTTATCCTCCGCTTATCCTGAGCTTACCCTGGGCTTATCCTCAGCTTATCCTCGGCTTATCCATAAGGGCTTAATAGACCTTAATAAGGTTTTAATAAGGTCTTATTAAGGCCTTATTCGAGGGCTATTAATCTCTTAATAAGAAACGTGGGGAACAAGGCGCTTCCAAAAGCGTAGGAGCACCCTCCTGAGAAGCGCCGAACGTACCAAGTGGAAAAGCACTCGCTTGTGACTTGTGATGAAAGACTCTTGACTACCTGACACCTGTCAATGCGGGTCACCCCACAAAAACAAAACACGTAAGACCATTTGCCACCAGCAGAGGGCCTGAAGTAAAACCATGCTTTTGCAGCTCTCCACTAAGGGATCTGCTGCTTAGGCTTGGATAGAGAAACTTTCTTATTATTGCCTTATTAGGGTCTTATAAAGGGCTTATCCATTTTTTGTGGATAAGTACTTATTAAATCCCTATTAAAGCCTTGATAAGCCTATGATAAGACCTTATTAAAGGTTTATTCAGAGAAAGCGCCACTACACCCTAATCCTGTGCTTGTGCATAATTGAAGTAGCCCCCCCCCCCATAGCCCCCCCGGGCATTCCATGAACCTGGCAACGTTGAAGCAATCCTTGTCGACAAAGTCCAGTTGGTGACTGTTGGACACTGCTCATAGGCACATGTTCAAGTCAAGGTGTTTGGCGGCCTACGCAGCCATGAATTCGCTTGATGCCGGGACTCAGGCAACTGTACCTTTTGTTGGCATTAGCAGCATGTGGCAGTTCACATCGAATTACAATTGTCTCGCCCATGGTTGTGTTGTGACCTCAGCCAGCCAACAGGATGAGACATTGATGAGACGACATTCCAAGGCAGTCAGGAAAGCAGTCGCAGCAGTCGCTGCGGCCTCGCGGCCTACTCTGGACGAGTGGATGGTTAAGCCGCTGGAAAGCGGGGACTCTTGGACAGAAACAGCTCAAATGGCCCGCATCCATGTCCAAGCTGAGAATTCGTCCCATTGTGTGCCCTTAGCCTCGTGCACCTTTTAGAAATTAAAAGCCTTGTGTGGGCTTCAGGAAAAAGACTTTTCCTGAAGCCCACACAAGGCCGGACTTTTGCATCCAGCGTTGCAATTGTCCTCATTTTGAAGGATGGTGAATTGCAGGGCTTCTGCCGGGCGAACATGGATGAGTATGCAACCTTTGTTTTTTTCCTCCAGCCGATGTGCCTTAGGAGCTGAGCTCGAAGAGCCGGCCGGCCCACTGGGTGATCCGCACCACGGATGTGAAAGCCAACCTCCGCTTCTTCACCCAGATCTTTGGCATGAAAGTTTTGAGGCTCGCCCCCAGGGGCGCACGAAGAGTCGCGCCAAGAGTCGCGTGCGGTCGACTTTGGTCGTGGGGGTAGCCGCAGGGGCCCAACACGACGCAGCCAGTTCAAACCACTCAACCGCCTGGGATTTGCAACGCTGAAACTCGCCAAAAAGTTCCCTGCAGGCACGAGGAGTTTGACAAGCCATGTGCCATCACCTGCAACGGAGAATTCCCTACACCGTGGTCAAAGACGATGATTGGCTATGGCCCTGAGGACGAGAACTACTGCTTCCTGTCATTTTAAAAGGCCTTCTTGCGGAGGTCAGCTGCGGGAGTTGCACTCCCGTTGCACTTTGGCGCATCGCTTAAACTTGGATCTCCTACTCAACATGTCTTCAATGCAGCTAGGGCCCTGTCACCGAAAATGTGCCACCTGCAGAAAGAAGGTGATGAATCATGAGGCAACTTGACTTGAGACTGTGTCATGCATATTGTTATATACATATGCATCATATATGTATAAAGGTTTCATTGTAGACATGGTGTTGTTTATTTATCTATTTGTGTTCGTTGTCTTTGCTTCTGCGTGCGTGTGTGCCTCTGTTTGTGTGCAGATTGTGCAGGATGCGCCATACACGTGGTATATGTGGTCTGTGTGTGCGTGGTTGGGTGATTGACAAATTGCGAAATTGTATAGTTGCGAGTGATCTCGTGTGTTAGTACTTGGCGTGTCCGCATGGCTCGTGTGTGTATGTGTGTATGTCTGTCTTTGTGCGCATTTCTAGGGTAAAAAACAAAACAAACAACTTTTCCCTCACCGTGCTCACACGACTTGAGCCACGACTTGCGGTTGGTTCCGCACTGGGCGGCGTGCAGGTCCTGGTCCTGTGTGTCGTTTTTGTTTGTGTGCGTGTGACGTGCGCGTGGGTGTGCGTGTTTGTGTTTGTGTTTGTGTTTCTGTGTGTTTGTGCTTGTGAGTTTGTGTGTGTGCATGTGTGTGTTGTTTTTGTTTGTGTGTGTGCTTTTGTCTGTGTGCGTGTGTGTGTGTTTGTGATTTGAGTGTTTTCGTTTCTCTGTTAATTCTGTGTCTGTGTGTTTGCGTTGTGTTTGTGCGTGTGATTTGAGTGTATGTGTGTGTGTTTGTGTGTGTGCGTGTTTGTATATGTTTGCATCTTTGTCTTTGTCTTTGTGTCCGAGTGTTGGTTTCTCTGCGTCTCTATAATATGTCTCTCTGCCTCTCTGCGTCTCTCTGCCTGTGTGTGTGTGTGTCGGTTTGTTGTATGGTTTCTTTGTTGGTTTTGTTTTTCGTTGTTTCTGGGTCTTTGAGCACGTCTGTGTTTGTCTCTGCGTATGTTTGTCGGCCTGTGTGTGTGTGAATGTGTATGTATGTGGCTGTGTGTGTGTGTCTCTGCGCTTGTGTGCCTTTGTGCGCGCCTCGGTGATTGTGCATATGTCTTTTGGTTTGCGCGTGTGACAGTGACCTGTTTCGTTTGCATGGTGTAAATTGCACACAACTAGGCTTAGAGCTGACCTACAACTATGGCATTGATGAGTACGAGCGCGGCACTGGCCTTGAACACATTGCGGTTGCAGTCGAGAAGCCGGAGGCAGGCTTGTTAGGATTCATTGGGCCAGCCCAAGTGGCTAGCCAACCCAAGAGGCTGAATTCCTCGTTGGGGAACTTGTGAGCGGGTTGTAGCATGTTGTAACCCATAGGTTACCAAGAACTTACTAACTTGGCAACGAACACAAGGCTTCGGTTCCAAGCCACTGGTGTCGAGTCCATTGTCCGTTTGTGCGTGGCGGCGCGGAACGATTAACGCAGGAACCACTGAAGACCGCCATCTCCATGGGCTGGCCAGTGGAGGGTGATGTGATCACAGGGCCAGACAGCTACAAGTTCCGGGTTGTGCAATTGGAGGACACGGGGCTTGAAACATTGAGGTATTGAGATCTTGCTTCGCCCTACCCTGCTTAGCATTGTTTGCCTTGCTTTACCTTGCTTTGCCTTTGTTTAGCCTGGTGTTCTTTGCTTGCCTTGCCCTCTTGCCCGACTGCCTGCCTGCTTGCCCTTGCCAGCCGGGCCTGGCTGAGAATGGCAGTTCAAGACGGAATACATGCCCACCCCTGCACATTGCTGTGCACAGTTGGCGATGCCATTGCTGAGGCATGCCAAGGCTGCAAAAGGAGTGTGAACGTGTTGAAAATGCATGGAAAACAAGAGCAGACATAGTGGAAAGTAGAAATGTAGATGAGTATATCACAACCAGTTGGACATTGCCGACAGCACCGGTGGCAGGATTCCCAGCAAGAGAGGTTTCAGTGCTTTGTCTGCAGGGATGAGAGGAAAAGCAGAAGCCCTGGGCATTTCAATCAAAAAGGCAAAGTGGCGCCGTTCGATTTGCATCCGACGCACGCTAAGCCCAATCCCTATTGTCAGCCCCAAAAGGACGAAAAGGAGATTAACAGTTGAACTGAGTTAAACTTCTCGGTCTGAGGTATGTAGCTCTCCGAGTTGGCGATTTGAAGAAGGCTGCTAGGCCCAGCGGTGTGCGGAAGTTGTGTATGCATGCAAGTGTATGTTTTCTTTTGCGCTTTCGCGTTTGCTTGCATGCGTGATCATGTGTGCATGCAGGCGTACACGCATGCATGCATGCGTGCGTGTGTTGCATTGCATGCATGTTTGCGCGCATTCCCTTGGAATTGGTTTGATACTGGCAAAGCAGATCAAGTGTTCGTTCTCCTTAATTCCAAGAACGTAAACTACCCCCACATTAGTTAGAACGCCGTCTTCCGCAAGTTGAAGATTGGCAACTGTGCAGCCCGTGCTTTCACCAACTAGCTTTGCTGCAGCCCACGTCCGCCTTGCGAAACAGAAGGTGGTGCATTTGTGGTGTGATCATTTCAAAGCTGAGCGTTCTTGCCTGAACTCTTCAGTGCCCAGATTGCCATTGATCGTTAAACGCTGGAAGGCCTGGGAGGGATGGTTGGCTTTCACATTCTGCATTCCTCCATCAAATTTGCTGAGCTCGCTGGCAGGTTTTATCGTGATGCCTGCGGCATGACAGACTTCAAAGACGCTCCAGCCCATCCACTATTTGCAAATGCCAAGGCTGCTCCGCAGTAAGTGATATGCATCTTGGTGACGAGAGTGACTGCGGTCAGCCAAGGTTGTGGGATACAAGGGCCGTGTTCCTTTGGTGCTGTTCACAGACAAGGCGCGCTGGCAGATCGCGATCACTTTTGCAAGAGGCAGCGAGACTTGTAAGACCCGATGAGGATGAAGTTGTTGGGCGTCGCCGTAGCATCCTAGCCATGTGCACGTGAGCAACCATATGCATGCTTGCAACTATGGTGGCTTGCACTTGGTTCCGATCCAGCACCCAGAATCTCACGGGGTGAAGATTCATCCAAGCAGGACAAGACAAACTGTTGCTCGAATTATTGCATACTGCACTTTCACCCTGTTCCAAGACAGTCAAGATGCCATCCTAGCCGCAATGGCAGCACCTAGCACCTAGCTTTTATGCCCTTATTGGAAAGCCACGTGCGACAGAAACACCGAATCGTCAATGGAAAGATGCTAGAACCCCCAAGGGGCTTTAGGGGCATCTTAGCAACGCCGCAGCTCAAAAAATATAGTTCTAGGGGTACCTTCCATGTCCAGTCTTTCCAGGGATCCTTCTTTTCAGGAAACCATCAAAAACCCAGGGGAAACAGCTGGTTTTTGCAAAGAACGATGGTTGAAAAGAATGGGAAATCAACCCCTAGAATAGTGGGTGCGAAGAAGTTGAGCACTTGAGAGGGAGCTGGGAATTCTTTATCCCTTTGCTAAGGAAGTGGCTTCTGGTATTGTTGCTCCTGCATTTTCCATTCTGGGGCAAATTTGCATAATTTCCGGAGGCTAGCTTTTGTGGAATTGCTCTGAACAAACTGAAGTTTTGCCATGAATTGGGCGTGGCTGCGGAAACATGAATTAGGCACTTCAACCAACTCGTTTGTTTTTTGTTCTTCTTTCGGGTTTTGGTGGACAATGAAACCCGCACGCCCAAAAGTCAGTGCACATATCTATCATCTGGGGCTCCCTTGGGAATGTCAGTCAAACTCTTCAGTTTTCGGTCAGAGTTAATTCAAGCCAGTTATCCGAATGCCCCGGGCTCCCCTTTTCAATTTCCAGTTTCACCTTGGGCGACTGGCCTCTGGATTTTGCTTGGCCAGGCATCTTTAGAATCTCTTGAAACACACGGAGCGCAGGCGCACGCTCCAACATCCAGGCATTTGTTTAGAATTTCTCGCAACACACGGGACACGGAGATATCATCCGGCATTCGGTTTCTCGCATTCACGGAGCTTGCCCGTGGGCGTCGCTTGGATTTCACGCCTTGTTTGAATGCGTTGGGTCCAAGCCGGCCTAGCAGCTCGCCCGGAGCCTCCCGTGGTTGGCCTTCCAGGGGCTCGGATTAGTCCGTTTCGTTGAGGCAGTTCGGTAGAAATGGTTCCCAACAATGGCACAGCCCGGAACACCTGCGGTTGGCCCCAGCGTTTTTTTCTTCGTTTGTTTTCTTCTTCTTTTTTCTTGAGCCATGCCCGTTTGGCTTATTTGCGGGTAGTTGATCTTGCGGTCGACCGAGTGGCCAACGGCCCTATGGTCCGCACCGGGGCAACGGCCCTTGGGATTTTGTAATGCGGTTTGCTGGGTTTCGCCTTTTAGCTTTCTGCCGGCCCCATGTCAAAGTCACTCTCTGAGTGGTAGCTTCGAAATGACTTTAGCTGTGGCCAGGACAAGCCGGTGATCCAGCAGTGGGAAGGGCGTCATGCTATAGCTGTGCCTGGTCCATTCCTGCGGGCTATCTACAAGCGCGTAATCGAACGACGCCATGGTGGACACATCCTGCATCACTTGCGGGCAGCTCGGAACAAACAAACACGCAGCTTTTGAGTCCAGCGCGCGGCAATTGTAGTACTAAATTAAAGGTATATTATAGTAATTGGCTTTATTTGTGCGATGGCCCAATTGCTCCATTCCCGCTGCCCCTTCGAAGAAGTCCCGAATTCAGGAACACATCTCCAGCAGCATTTGCCCAGCCTTTACCCATCTCGCCCAATCATCAGCCGCATTGGCCACAATCTTTTAAGAAAGGCGCAACATTGCTACGTTTCGGATTCTGCATATGTTGAGCCGGCGCGTGGACCGCCCAAATTGGACACCTTGCACTTTTAAGGCTCTTTGCAAGGCACCACTTGAAGACAGAAAGCAGCCACAAAAGAACAAACACAGCAACAAAACTTGCCCTTGCTCAGCAGGGAATGAGAAAGGGACTGCCTCCTATAAACTTACTATAAACCATCCATTTCCTATGGCTTCCTTTCTTCGGGAATCCCCAAAAACGGTTCTTTCCACTTCTCATTGCACCAGCAAGACAAGTCAAAAAAACATGCGCTGCAGCTCTCGGCGTCGATCCCAGGAGTTCAACGAGTTGCCGGCGCTGCGCCGCATGCGCGGCTTGCCGCCGATGCCCTGCTCGCCGCCGCCGGAGGCCTGAGTCCGATGGCAGGCAGAGTCCCAATGCAGGAACCGCGTACCATGCGTCGAGGCAGGCCAAAGATAATCTAGCTGATTGTTGGGAGGGAGCCAAGGAGCTGGGGGTATCCAAACTTTCTTTTAAAGAGGGAGCTCACCTATGTCATGCATATGAGCATGAGTCTGAGGCTACGCAGTACTCAGTGCGCCACTAAAACTCGCCTCTTTGAAATAAGGGTAAAGCAGCGGCAAGCTTAACACTTGCAGCTGGTTTGACCGGTTGCAAGCGCTCGGAGGGAAGGTGATGAAAGCAGCTTGGGCATTTTCGGAGTTTCAAAAGTGCTGGGTTGTCCTTGTTCACCGACCGAGTCACTTTAGTTTGCTACCCCAAGGTTTTACCAGCTCCTTGAGACCAATTTGGGCAGGCTCACTTGCGAAAGTTGCGGGAGACGCCGCTGACGCCGCCAGAGGATGGGTTTGCTCACCATGAAGAATTCAGTCAGCTGCATGATGCTAGCTGGACAGGGCACTTGGATGTTTGCCCAAGTTAGTGAATGACTGGCCACCTGGGTTATACGTTGTAACCCACCACCAGCTTACTTGGCCGAAGATCCAAGCAGTTTTTCCTCGAACCCACGGCTCGGCTGCCAGGACTTGAAGGAGGGAACGTTGGCAGTTGCGATCGTCACAGACCCAGATGGGTACGAGAGCCTCGGCTTGTGTTTTGGCTTTTCCGGCGCGGGCTCCTCTTCCGCCCTTGACTGCAAGAATGTTATGTCCGCAAACGTGCACCAGAAGGTGTCAGGCAGCGCCAGGGTGGTGAAAGTCCCACCCAGGGGGTCTTTTTGCCACCTTTGCTGGAAAAAATGGTCGAATTCCTTGTAGTGAAGCATTCCTCAATGAGGGGGTCGCCAATTGTCCAAAGGTGGCAAAAAGACCCCCCTGGTCCCACCAAGTGGTAGGGGGGTTCTCATGAGCCTTGCCTCTTGCAGCATGCCTCAGCTCGCACCCTGCGCTGGTCTTTTGAAAGTTTGAATCAGGCAAGGAAAGCTGCCTTTCGGTCAGGGAAGCGCAATTACTTTTTAGGGGGCATTGTCTGGTTGAGCGGTGGGGGGGATCTCTCAGTGCAATCCTGAGGATTTGCTTGGTGAGCTCAGCGCCTGGGCAGGCATAAGTCAAAAAGAGCATGCCGCTTTTGCTGCACTTCACCCCCCATCGTCTCAGGAGACTTACGACCAGGCCGTGAGGCTCTTGGCTGCAGTTTTGATTGTCGTCAGGTGCGGGATGCTTTGGCAAGAGTCTGGCTTACAGCATGAGACCAGTGCACCTTAGTCACAGTGGCCGGAGTGATTGTTGCTCGGACCCACGGCCCCTCGGCACACACTGTCACACAACAGAGTCAAACACAGCCACGGTTCTCACCGACTGCATTCCCACAACATGGATGTATCCCGTGCCATGTTTGATTTGACTGCGCTCACCACCTGTTGAAGTGCATGCTTTTCATTCAAGAGACCCGTTGCTGCTTTGCTTTTCGAAATCTGTGAGGACGGCCTACAGCCCGGACGCCAAGATCGACTGGCACTGGCGCGGAGAGGCCATGGCCGGCCGCAGAACGGCCACACCCGACTTCATGGCAGCCCAGCTGGAGATGGCTTCCAGGGGCGATCGATTCGGCACGTCAGGTAAATAAATAGCAACCATGGTGAGATAACCCGCAAAAGCCACGGTTGTAAAGTCTCCTAAGTGGGTTATCATCATGGTCCATGGTGTTATAATGATGGTTATACCCACTTGCTAAGTACCCGATCGCCCCTTCAAGTGGGATTTGTTCGCATTGTCATTGGGCATGGCTAGGCATGGCTACGGGGTTCCGCGCTTTGCAGAAAAGCAGCGGCAGTGTTCTGCGATGTGTTGCTCTTTTTTGCTGGCATGGTTAGCAGGTAGCCGGTTATGAAGAATGATCCTTGTGCCTGGGGGTGGGGGGGGGGCCATCAGTTTTTGCAGGGTGCAGAGACTGTGCAAAACAAGAGGCTAGGGTTGACATGACAACATGACACGCGTCAGCCACAGGCTGCCTGCATATGATGTTGCAGGGCATGCTGCGATGATGCCGTACTGCCGGAAGCGACCTGCATACACTCACATCTTCCAGCTCAGTTCGTAGTGCGTTTCTAATTGCATGTTTTCCACGGAGCTGGCATGGGCTCCTGTCCATCAAACGATGGGATGCAGACTTCTCACACTTCGCTTGTTTCTGTTGCCCGTGCTCCACACAGAGCATCGTGATTTTATAGATTCGGCCTTCTCTCGCAGGCCTCTTCGTCCGGGTGCATGCGCGTGCTGCATACTCTCAACCAGATGGTAGTTGTTTTCAAGCAAGCATGCGCAGCTAGATTCCTATCTTTCATGTGGCAAGGGCCCAGTTTCCACCACAGGTTCTAGAATGGACCACTTCAGCACCTCAGTGTGCTCTTGAGCCAGAAAAATAGTGCTGCGAGCATTCCAGGGCGCATTTTCAGCCGTGCCCCCTTGAGACAACACAACTAATTTCTACAAATGGCTGCATACGTGGCACAGCGTCGCCAAGCCCCCAATGACCATGGACAGCTTGTTTTTGAGTGGTGCTGTGGTGTTGTGGTTTAGGTTTGGCGGTTTCGGGTTCTTTTAGCTAAATGTAGGCTTGGTTTCGAGTTGGTATCCCCTTGGTCTAGGAGTCTAGGATTGGTTTAGTGTCGGTTGGAGTTGGTGTCGAGGTGCTTGTCCTGGGATAAACACATGGCTACACACGCATTATCTAAATACACATATATTTATTTATTTATGTATTTATGTATTTATGTATTTATGCATTTATTCGTGTATATATATATATATGTATATCCTACTCCCCCCCCTCCTGGGGCCACCTTGAAGATGCAGAGCAGATCCTTCGGAGGAGTTATTCCCGGAGAAAGGCCTGAAAGAAATTATCATGTAGAATGTAATTCGACATGATAATCCTAATTAGATCGATTCGGAAAACAACCAGCTTGGCGTTTCTCACTAGGTTCTTTGTAATAATATGCTTGCGTTTTCCATTCAGGATCCTACTTGGAAAGGAATTCCCATTTAAGCAAAATCATTCAACATAGAGTTTCTAGTCGGATTCGAATGACAATCCTACTTGGAAAATAATTCCAATTGTTTTTTCAATGAATATCCGACTTGCACTTAAAGAGAGCCATGCGATTGACACCTGCAAGCCAATATGCTCAAATTGCAGGGTCCTTTTTTCAAGCTGTGTTTGACTCCTTTTAAGGGGCCGGCAAATTAAAAGACACGACCAGCTTGTTTTTCCTCACTAGGCGGTGTGTCTCTTCTATTCAAGATCTAGTTTCATTCCCACTTGGACCGCAATTCCTATTCGAAATCTGATGCAGAAAGATATGTAACATCCTCGCACGCATCCAATTGAATTTGAATGAAAGCACTGCTTAAACTTAAAGCCTTGCTTGTAAGCCGATAAAACTGAAATCGTGTTACCACTTCTTTAGAGGGGCAGCTAAAATAAACAAAACAACCAAAGTGTCCTTCCATGTTAGTTAGCATGTTCGATTTCAACTAGAATGACAGTCTACAAAAATACTTGGACTGGCACTGCTGGTTAAAATGCAATTCAACATGATGATTAAAGTTAACCTAGTTACAAGGGAAACCAGCTTGTCTCTCCTAACTGGTTTCTATTTCACTTCCAATTGAAATCCTACTTGGAAAGAACATTGTGTTTAATACCTAATCCCAAATCATATCAGGTTAGTTAATAGAATGAACAACTCATGCTTGCTTGTCCCTCACTAGGCTCTATTTGAAAAAAAGTCAATTTCCAATCAAATTCCGACTTGGAAAGGATTACCTATATATTTAGATTTTGATTCAATATAGGTGTTCCGATCGAATGCTAACGAACGTCATACTCAAGCGGAATGCCTTGCAATTAAAGTCTCGTAGGCCAATAGAAGTGAAATTGCAGTTGCTTTGGATTTCTATTGGTTTTTGCCTGCCTTTAGGGGCGGACAAACTAGAAGACGGGGGTGAGGACAGATGCTTGCAGTGGATGGCCTTCTCCCCAAAAACAGACAAACAAAAACAAATTCAACAACCAAGCCAACCAGAATAGTACACAACCAGGGTCCTCCAGAAGACGGGCCCTATACCAAAGAAAGGCAAAAGAGCAAACACAGAAAAACATGAACCGAAAACCAGGCAGAAGAAGGGTAGCTTCGTCCAGCATTTGTCGTAGACCCTGGTGTTAATTGTTTTTGTTTTTTGTGTTTTCGTTTTCTGGTTGTTCTGATATGGGCCCTTCTTTTGGAGGATCCTGGTTAATATACATATACATGAATACATGTATATATATATATATTCGTCTACGTATGCACGGGTACATGCTTGTTGTTTGTTAGCTAGTGTGTTTGTTTGTCGGTCTTTCTGTCAGTCTATGTTTGTCGATGTCTGCCTATCCTTGCATATGCCTGGCAATGGCTGTTTATGCCTGGCTGTGTCCGTCTATGCCTGTCTTTGTGTGCCTATGTCTATCTATGCCTCTCTATGCCTTTCAATGTCTGTCTATGTCTGTTTATGCTTGCCTATGCCTATGTCTGGCTATGTCTCCCTACGTCTGTGTATGTTTCTGTATGTCTCCCTATGTATGTCTATGTCTGTCTCTGTGTATCTCTGTCCGTTTGTCCGTCCGTCTGTCTGTCTGTCTGCCGGCCGCCCGTTTGTCCGTCTGTCCGTCTGTCTGTCTGTCTGTCTGTCTGCCTGTCTGCATTTATGTCTGCACTTATGTGTGTATGGCTGCATGTATGAATGTATGCATGAGCAAAAACTCAAGAATATAATAACCGAATAAATACACAAATAAATAGCTAACCAAAAAGGTCAATGAACAAGTCAACAACTCAATACATAACTATATATATAGATAGAGAAATACATAGATATATCAACACAATACATGAATGACTAAATAAATGAATAAGTAAACCTAGAAATAAATGACAAAATAAGGCAACAAATCAGTGTATCGATTGATACCTAAATAGCTAAATGGCTAAATCTGTCAAGCATATGTATACATATATATATATATATATATATGTATATATACATTCTTATGTGTAGGTTGACCTAAAAGTCCTTGTGCTGAGATCGGACGATGTGAGTTGCAGGTGCTGTGGATGCAGCCCTGGCCGCCCTCCGGACACCTGCTGGGGCCCGAGTCGTGCTGGATAGTTCGGGCGAGCCACGGCTTCATGGGGCATTGTACGTCAGGTAAGTGGTGAGAACAAGCCTGGTTACAACCCAGAAACCATGGCTTTTGTGTGCTATTTCACTATGCTTATCACCCACTTACTAAGTACCCGATGGCCCCTTTAAGCAGACGGGCGAACATTCGCATATGTTCGTTTCGCCGGTGGATGGCGACGCCAAGTTGCTGGATGTTCAGCTGGCGGCGCTTGATGCCCTGGTGCTGCTCGGCAAGAGCAACACAAATGTCATCGAGGAGTGGCAGCTACGAACAAATGCTGTAGGTCGGGCATCCACGGAAACTTGTCCTGGAAACGTGTTGTGCATCAGTCTCCAAACGTTCAGCTGTTCCGGAATTGAGTCCCTTTTCAGACATGCATGTGCTTGCAAGAATGAACTGAACACGGGAGGCACGCACAGAAGTTTTTTAAAAGTGCACATACTTTCAATGAGCTTTGAACTTAGGACTCGTGGGTCAATTTTGGTCAGCTTCCAGTTGACCGTGCACAGAACCCAAAGTCGTGGCACTCCATTGTGCAGGACTTGGTGTGTTTGGTGGACTCTTGGTGGTGCAGCCGCGGAGATACCTTTGTCAAGCGACACTGCTGCATCCGGAGGGGTAAGGGGCGAGTCAGGAAACAGAGTCAGGAAACGGGTTGGACGAAGTCAGGAAACGGGTGGGTCCAAGTCAGGAAACAGGTTGGGTCGTGTCAAGAAATATATGTAGATGCGGCTTGTGAGTCAGGAAACGGCCCCGGAAACGACAGAAACAACGCGTCGGGGAGTTTTGAGAGATTTGGAGTCAAGAGAATATGGTTTCGTGAGTCAGGAAACATCGGTGAGTCAGGTGGAAACGGCAGGAACAATGTGGCGCGGCGTTGTGAAAAGTTTGGAGTCAAGTGAATAAGGTTTCGGGAGCCAGGAAACGACCGTCGTAAGTCAGGAAACGGCTCCGAAA
The DNA here is from genome assembly GCA_963377175.1 of Effrenium voratum. Classification (NCBI taxonomy): domain Eukaryota; class Dinophyceae; order Suessiales; family Symbiodiniaceae; genus Effrenium; species Effrenium voratum. The sequence goes on along the minus strand of CAUJNA010000946.1, from coordinate 539,798 downwards.
ACGTCAGGAACAGCGTGCCGGGGCCCTCTCAAAAGTTTGAGGTCAAGTGAATATGCTTTCGGGAGCCAGGAAACGACAGTGAGTCAGGAAACGACGCGGAAACGCTACATTTGTTTTTCTATTGGGGGGGGCTGCCCCCCCCCCCAACCCCCCTTTATAGGGCCGTTGTGCGACTTCGTGATTCTGTTTTACATGTTTCCATGTCTTTATTTGTTTTCTATTGAGGGGGCACCACCCACCCCCCAAGCCCCCGCTTCCTTGTAGACGCTGAGAAACTAAACCTAAACCCTAAGCCCTAAAAAACTAAGCCAACCTAGACCAAGCCTAAGCCTTAAGAACCCTAAACCTAAACCCCCGTAAACCTAACCCTAAACCTAACCCTAAAACCCTAAACCTAAACCCAAAAACGCAAGCTTTTCCTTGACCTGGGCCAAGACTACATCAAGGCACAATGCACAAAGCAAACGGCAAAGGACAAAGCATGCAGTGGCTTCTGCATCCCCCTTTGCATTGCGGCCAGCATCACACATGTCTCTTCATTCCTCCCTCTTCCCTGATTCGATCAGCTTTGCACGCCAGGTTGTTCCTTGATCCGAGCCATGACGATATCAAGGATCGATGCACGAAGCACGCGTCAGAGCGCAAAGCACGCAGTGCCAGACTTGCATCCCAGCATCACCAACAACTCAAAAGGACTGACCACATCATTTCTGAATCGCGTTTCCTGACTCACGGTTCCGCGTTTCCTGACTCACGTTTGCTGTTGTGATCTGAATATTTATCACTTTCATTCTTGACTTGCCTCCAGTTGTTTCTTGACTCGCCCCTGTCCATTTCTTGACTCATGTTTCCTGACACGGTCATTTGTTTCCTGACTCGGTCTAGTCTCGCATCTAGTCTCGCATCGGGAGGGCCAACGCAAACGGGTATGTGCATACAAACATATATATATATATAGATACCTTCCCACCAACTAACATGGAACCTGACAGGGGGTCCCTTTAAAAAGAAAATTGTCTTCCAGGACCTCTATCAGGTTCCATGTTAATTGGTGGGAGGGTATATGGTACCTACATATATAAGATATCCCCCTGCCCCCCATCCAGGTGCTACGCTATGAAAAGCTTGGCGCGCATCGCGCCGCAAGGCCTGCCGAAGTTGGTTTGGCTGACCATTGCGTGAGAGCCGGCCTGTTCATTTGCATCAGCAACCAATTCCGTGGAGTTATGTACCGAATGGGACAGCGGATTGAGACAGATTTCTCAAGGAGAGCTTGAGCGCCATGCTGCAGGCAACGAGCGTGCCATGGATGCGCTTTTGGCTTGCCTGGTCGATCCTGAGAAGAGCGTTAGGGAGCAGGCAGACAGGGACAGTGTGATGTTGAGACGGGTGTGCTAAGAGGGCAAATTGAAAATCATGCCTCGAACATGTTCCCCGCACGCCTCCGTGCAAGGTTTGTGTTTTGCTTGGCGCGGCTACTTGCCAGCTTGCTAGAACTCACTGACAATAAGGAAGCAGCGGGAGCCAGCACAGATTCCCAAGTTTCCATTTCATTGCTGTTGAAGCTTGTTGTTCTTTGCACGCCTTGACGCGGCATACCGCATAGCCCTTATATAGGCCTGGAAGGCTTCAGCCATTCTTGCAAATCAACTCATGGTGCAAGATGGCTTGCTGGCAATGCAATGGGCTCCAGCTGCAAGGTAACTTAGACAGAAGCGTTTTGGGAGACTAGGAGGGATCCTTCACTTGGTTTGGGGGCCTTTCGGGTTGGGCCATGGCATCTTTGTTGTGTGGCAGATGGGCAAAAGGGGAGAGGATTATTTAGATGGTCATAAGCAAAGTAGGCGTCGAGGCGGGTGCGAACGATGGTCAAAGGGATCACCAACCAGCCCCAATGTCGATCATAGCAATGGCAATGTTGGCCATGAGGGGATGGGGATGAGGATGATCGGTGGTGGTGGTTGGCGATGGTGGTGGCAGCGGCGGTGCTGCTGGTGATGGTGAAGATTGTGAAGCTGGTGAAGGTGGTGAACATGATGATGATGATGCTGATGATGATGATGATGATGAGGAGGAGGAGGAGGAGGAGGAGGATGAGGATGAGGACGAGGACGAGGATGAGGATGAGGACGAGGACGAGGATGATGAGGATGACGATGACGATGACGATGACGATGACGATGACGATGACGATGACGATGACGATGATGATGATGATGATGATGATGATGATGATGATGATGATGATGATGATGATGATGATGATGATGATGATGATACGATGATGAAGGTGAAGGTGAAGGTGAAGATGAAGGTGACAATGATGATGGCGATCACGACGGATGATGATGTGGAGGAGGAGGAGGAGGAGGAGGAGGAGGAGGAGGAGGAGGAGGAGGAGGAGGAGGAGGAGGAGGAGGAGGAGGAGGAGGATGGTAAAGGTGATGCTGGTGACACTGATGAGGATGAGGAGGATGAGGATCAGGATCAGGCAATCAGGGTGATGATGAAGAGGCCACTTTTGCTGCTGTTTTCCCTGCTGCCGTTGCTGCGACTGCCAGTCAGCTCCGCCGGCCGCTGCGTTGCCGGACCTGTGGCCTTTTCGCCACCAGCCAGGTGCGGAAGGAAGTGCTGCCAGTGCTGGTGCACACAGGCAGGGTCCGGGCCGGCTTCGCATTGCATACAAGTTGGTTGGCAACTGAACATGGAGCTGCTGAGGAGGTTGCATATTTGCTTTCCTCAGGCTCCCATCTGGGATTGCCTGTAGCCCAAAACGCAAGGCGCAACTTGAGTGGTACCTTCTAACATTTGCGCATGATTGCCAATCGGACGCCCATCCACAGCCTGATGATGTACTCTTCTCCCCCCCCTTTTGCTTTTGGAGCACATTCAGCCCGGCCAAATGTGGTGAAGCTTGCGATCTGCGCCCGGCCCATGCAGTGCCACACTAGGTGATCCGATCTTCATTTCCCTGCTGGTGTCGCAGCTGCGGAAGCCAGACCGACAAGTGAGGCGGGCGCCAAAACTGTTGAACGGCCGGAGGGCAAGTAGGTTTGTTTGCCGACGGCCTTGAGCTTCCACAAAGCCCTGGAATATTGTGTTGTGTCATGAAAGCCCCGACGGCTAGAAAGTTGGAGCTGCAGTCAGGTAAGAAAACAAGCTGTCTCTTGCTCTTGGGAGTTGAATGTGACAACCCACATGTTGTGGGCCCTGGGCCAGCAGTAGGCCTCTCACACCAACTGTTGGGTCTTTTGTGGCATTGATCCTTGCAAACGCCCGGCCTTGCGTTTCAGCACCTTGGGGAGAAAGGAAGGAGTGTTGACACCTTTGTATTGGGCACTGCCAGTTGTCAATTTTATTTTTGAGCCAGTGTGATGAACAAAGGTCGATTCCAAAGCACTCTCCCAGGCAGGCTGCGTTGGAAGCTCTGCCTGCGGCTGCAGGGGAACAAGGCAGGAGTAGAACCAGCCCGCCTCGGTAGCTCTGACTTGTCAGGAGCAGACAGGGCCATCCTGCAGAGCGCGCAGCTTCTGGACCACAATGACTGGGTGGTGCGGCAATGCGCCCTCAAGGCGCTGGCGAATGCGCAGGGCTGCAGGGCCGCAGGTTGCTCGCTGAATCTGAGCTGCGGAGGCCATCGCATCCCTCGCAGAGCCTGGTCATCCAAACGCGACGGCGCTGGCGATCTCCTGTTTGCAGGACAGAGACCGCGACATCAGGCCACGCATGACACGTGACTTGAGGCATGACTCACTGGGCACAGCTTTCCCCAAGCGGGCGCTTGCAGCCACACCCGGTCGTGGATTGGAAGGCAGCTGTCGCGTCCCTGAGGTGTGAAGCTTTGGCCACTTAGCTGCAAGAAGGGCTGTCCAGCAAGGGCTCGCTGGGCCATGCTAGGGCAGCAAGGTGCTGGAAAGTATGCCTGGTTCAAGGGACAGCTTCGGCCCATTCCACTTGAGGAAATGCTCCCCAGGGTGGCTCCGAAAGGCGACATGCAGGCGATGCTGAGCATGGCGGCTTGTTTGGAGGACAAGGAGCAAGACGTACGCGCGCCCTTGCCTTTTAAGCAGTCCGAGTCATTGAGAGCTGTGTCAAATCGATTGGCGACGGTTTTGTGACATTGCATCCCACGCCATGAATTGAGGAAGCCACGCTGCGCAATCTCCCGCTGCTCGCTGATCCAGACGCCGGAGGCATGTCATTCCAAAGCTTTTCACGACGCTATGATTTTGGCACTCTCATCCAAGTCCAAGATGTAGCTTTGCGCTTTCCTTACCTGGGCACGTCTGTGTACTGGAGACCTTACCCGCCTTACCTTTAATTTGCCTTGTGTGATGTTTGTGTGTGTGTGTGATGTGTGTGGGCGTGTTGCGTGTGTCCGGTCCTGCCTTGCTGCGTGCCTACGGTCTCGGTGTGTGCCTATGCGACTGTGAATGCGCGGGCATTCTTGCGTGGGGCGTGGGTGTGTCTGTGTCTGTATCTGTGTGTGTGTGTGTGTGTGCGTGAGTGCGTGTGTGTGTGTGTCAAGTTTGCGCGTGTGGGTCAGCAACCACAAACTTATGTACGTAAAACATGTGTCTTTCTCAACGCCTACACCAGCCACGTGGTCATATTTGCAACTCTAGTCTCAGGCTGACGCTTGTCCTTCAGAGGCAAAAACCACACTGTAGCATACTGTAGCCGTGCTCATCGGGTTCATGTTTTGTCGCCAGGACGCTGTAAACAGAACATCTCCGAGTTTGATGTTTCTTTCATTTATCTTAGCCCAATGCGACCGCCACCACTCAGACAAGCTGGTGATTAGCCTGCATTTCCCTTGGGTTCAAATTGAAGGAGAGATTGCGGTTGGCAGTTGTCCTCCCTGTGTGCTTTTGTCCAAGCGACCGGGGTGAGACGAGCAGATTGATTGCTTGACTGCAGATTGCGACCTCCTGCTTGATGCCATCAAGAAGCATCTGGTGCATTCGGATGAAAGATGGCGGCACAGTGCTGTAATTCTTCTCCCGCGGCTGACGCCTTCCGGATGCTTCGCTGCAAAGTCGGATTCGCTTGATGTGTTTAACTTCCGAGCGAAAGCCCAGTCACCTAAGGGCAGCGGCACTGCAGCATGCAAATGCTGATGCTCGGCAGCAGCTCTCTGCCTACGGGCCCCTTTTGAATTCCAACAAGGTTAGCCGTTGGCCGTACGCCTTGCCACCTTCTAGTCGAATACCATCCTCGTTTCAAGCGGCGCAATGTTGGAAGTTGACCTTAGAGGGCTGTGGAACGCAAACTGCTTCGGTTGAAGATTGTGCGTCCACTGACGTGATTGCCAAAGGGTCTTCCAACGCGGGTTGGCGCAGCTTTCGGATGTGGTCATGAATTTTAATGGGGAACTACCTCAAAAGTGATTGGTGGACATGAATCCCCACCTACACGATGCCCACCAAAGGCTCCCTCATTAACATTCGTAGCCACTTCAAGAGCGAAGTGCTGAGGATGCCGCTGCTGAAGGACAAGCAGGCTTGGATTCGCTGCTCCGCAGTAGAAGCCATCGCGGACCTGGCTGATCAGAGTTCAGAGGCATTCGACGCCTTGCCGCTTGTTGCGCACTATGAAACTTGCAGCATGCAGCTGCAGCTTGGTTTGTCTCATGATTTTGCTATAGTCAAAGTCACCTCCTAGGTGGGTTAAGGGCAAACAACTGAAACCCTTGTCTGACTTCGATCCCTGGCAACGGCCAAAATCACGATTTCTGTTTGTCTCTTCGTGGCTTCGCGCTTGGTGACGCATGGGTCAAGAGTCCTCCATCGCTCAGGGCCGGCTGCTTGGCTGACGCAGAGGCAGCAGTGAGATGGGCTGCCATGAAGGCAAGATGTGCAGATGCCGGATGTCGCGGGCTGTTTGAGTTGTTTGCGTCTGGCATTTGTTTGCCCTCCCCCCAGGCTTGGCATCTCCCAAGGCGCCTTTGGAATGTTTGGAAGACGTGGTTCCATTTACCGTGACCTGGGAGCCATGTTCACCTGAGGGAGTGCAACGGATTTGTACCAGCAGGCAATCATCTCAACTCTGCGAGTTTCTAGGAGCAGGCCAAGGCTCATGAAGGTGAGGTGCTCGAAAGGATGTGACACGTGGATGCAACTATGTTCTCTGAATAGTGGGCTGTCATTTTGCTCAATGGTATCAAGATGGTGCCGAGCATGGTTTCAGGGGCTGGCCACGATGGATCCGGACATGAACGAGAATGCAAGGAGACCTGCACCCGCATGGTTGCGCACCGAGAGCCTCACAAACCTTTGGCTCGTAAGGGCCAAGATCCTTTTGGTAGGGCTTCCCTAGTGGAATAGCGTCCCTCCGCGTATGACCCATTCACTGAACTTGCTTGGTGTGTTGGTCATGTAGTTTCTGCATAGAGCCCCCAACCACTTCGGGGCAGCAAATTGACCCCGGATTTGCATTCAGAATCGATTGAACACTGCTTGGCTTGGGATAGTCTTGGTTCAATTGCAGCTTTGTGTCACTTCGTGCTGTTTGCAGTTGCTCAGCATTGCTTGCTTGACATCACAGCAGCGGAGGTTTGTCACAGAGACAGACAGGGACAGAGCGAGAGAGACAAAGAGAGAGAGAGAGAGAGTTGCGGAGACAGAGACAGACACAAGCAAGCGTGCAATCAGGCAAACTACAAGCCCAGTTTTACGGTTGCAGAAACTCAAACACCAACCAACCAACTGCAACTAACTAATTCCTCAACTGGTTTTCTTCATGGTTAAAGTAACTAATTATGCAACCAACCAAGCAACCAGGTGAAGGACTATTAGCATTGAGTTGTGAACAACTGAGCGCATGAACTAGTTGCGCAAAACGTCTCTTAAATCACACCATAGTATAATTTGTCATCCACTATTCCAAGGCTGCCGGATGTGCTACCTGTGAGGCTCTTCTCCTCGGCTTTTACCTCCAAATGAAAAGACGGCCACGTTCAGTTGCCAACCCTAACTTTTGAGTACGTTTGGGAATCAGGCCTGGGTACTGGAAAAAGCTAAGCAATACCGTTGCCTCAAGAAACATGAGTTCCTGATGCCAGCGATTGGAACTGCATTGGTTGGCTGTATCACCACGCGGCTCATCGCACCTCCCTCTTCCAGGAGAACACTGGAGCGTCGATTGGATGACGGGTGCTGCGATGACATTTGGAAAGATGCTCTTGAACAAATACAGGAGGGTCAAACAGCGAGATGCGCGGAAAAAAAGCCTGCAAGGAGCAAGCGTCAAGCGCAAATAGATGCCATCGCTGCAAGCATGTATAGAAGCATTGGGATTGGATTCCTCCGGGTTAGGTGCGACAGCAAATCTGGTGAATACGCCAGTGAGACGCTGCAACCCCAGCACCGAGCCCAGACTGTCGAACCGACGCAGTCATGTTGCAAGCGCCCTATATGCCGCTGTATACG